>CM023484.1:19454203-19502933 GCA_013339685.2 Hyalomma asiaticum
TCAACCATGCTTCAAAAGGAAGAAGCGGGCATCCTTGATGTAGAAAGAATTAAATCAGTCAGACAACGTGTCCACACAGCCTTGGTTCATGAGCTTAGTTTACTACAGGCTTTCTTTCCTGAATGCAGAGCTCATGATATTGCAAGTTAGAAAGCATGTGAGCAAGCAGTGGCATCATTTTTCAAAATATTGTGTTCTTTCATCACAGGCCTGGAATGAAGAGCATCGTAAATGATAACACTCCATATAAGCATTGTCACCACGCAATTTGAGTGTGCTCCACAACTTCTGCTATCATAATTAGGCTCTGTAAAGTATAAAGATTTGTGTAATTTAATTTGCTGATTACATTTAAGAAACAGTCTCTGCTAATGACAATGACTACAAATGATATAACTGAGTGTCTTATTGGTCCAAGACACATGAAGTAAACAGCAGCATGCGAAGCAAGAAAAGTGGAGGGAATCTGACATTTTCAAGCACCCATATAGGACGATATATATATATATATATATATATTGTTTTATCTGTGTGTACTCCAATAAAACAATTCCTAAAGCAATAGCTGAAACTGACAACAGATAAGGGTTTGCAGGAGTTCTGTGATCATGTCAAGAACTCCGCAAAATAAAGCGGAATACAAATGCGACAAGCTTGTGTTGACAGACGAGTTGGGGAATTAATTAATCGATCTTCTCTGCAAGTTCTAAACACCACAAGTTCCGTGTAATATATTTTAGGCGCTGCAGAAACAACACACGTAAAGAAGGGTCTATTCTGGGCACCTTCTCGTTGCATGATTAGTCGCCACCTGGATGGCCTGCGCTTCCGTGCTTAAAACTGTTAGCTCTAAAACTCGCAGCGACGGTCCGCCGTTGACACACTCAGCAGTTCACAACTTCGAAACAAACGTCGCACTTCACCAACTTGTTGAATTCTACAAATCTGTGAACGTTCCTGTCCTGCTGCAGCATGTTCTTCTCGGTGAACAGCTCACTGCACGCTTCGCAGCGACGGCTTTCAGCGCCGGTGACAGCTCGATAACAATCAATCTGCACCTCGAAGTGACCAAGGACGGGCGATGCAGCTGCGGACGGACATCGGAAACTGTGGTTGCTGTTGTCGTGAGCGGCCCGTAGGGCCAGTGAAAAATGCCAGTAGGGAAGCACTTCCTCAATCACGGGACCAACTAGGCACTCCGTGGCGGTACGGAGAAAACTTGAAACCAACCTAGGGATAAAAGTTACAAATGACGTCATAGCAATAGATCACGTGACAGTGACGTCATCTATTGTTCGCAGTCCCAGCCAGACTGCGGCGAGAAGCATGTCCATCCATCCAGGGAACTCGCGGAAAATGCTCGTTCTGGCCGCTTTGGCGCTGGGTGTTCAGTGAGCGGTGGCGCCGCCAAACGAGCGCACTAGGCCTATAAGATTTCGCCCCTACTCTTTGCTTGACCAAGATAGAGTGTACTAGAATATTCTAGTACACTCTAACCAAGATGTCGGCGACGGCTTCACTTTCGGCCGTCCGCTTCCACTCTAGGAAAGTAATATATAGCCTCCATGTTTCCAACTTGGTGTTTTTTAAAGCTGTTACCTCCGTAGCGGACTGTAGGGACTTCCACTCCGGAAGTTTATGGAACCTCCTTGGTTGTATCCGACAGATTTTTCGATATGTGCGATGCGAGGAAGTAGACATTATTTTTTCTTTCTTTGTTCTTGTGTATCACATGCTGGAATGGCCACAATGTAGCATTCGTTCCGGAGTGGAGTTTCGGTTTCATTGCCATGTGACTTGTGTTGGCCGTGTCACAGAACACCCATCGCCGTGTCACATCCAGCAGCAACCTTTCTCCGTGTGATGTCGGCGATGCGCTCTCGGCTGCTGTAGAGACAGCCAGTTACACGTGGATTAACTCAGCCAGGAAATGCTAACCGAACCTGTCTCGTAGCCTACCCATGTGTGTGCACTTCCCTCCAACACTGGGCGAGACGTGATGGCTCTACGTATGTTGACGCAAGAATTCATGCAAGTCCCTGTCGTCACTCGGACATACACTGCAGCGTGCGTGCTTACGACCGCCGCAGTGGTGAGTATCTTTCCCAACGATTGTGGTGGCGTACGTCACGAGCCGCCGTGCAGGTGCAGTCGTTCTCGGGTTCTTTACCGTGCACTGACGTCGCACAGCATTTCGCGCCTCTATCGAAGTGCGGCTGACCACCTCGTGACCTGGCTCCGCTTGTTTGCTTGTGGGAGGGGAAACAGCGCGAACACAGGGACGACGAAGAAACGCAGAGCGCTCTCAACTGATGTTATTACGGCGACAAACGCATCCATCAGCGCCTCGTCACAAGCGTTACGCACTTGATAAAAGCACACAGAAAAATGAAAATGTCATCATCACATGATGCTGCGTGGCTAAACGGTAATTCATGTCAGCAATGCCATCTCTTTGTCTAAGAGGGCGATAGACAGGGCACTTACACACTTATCTTTCAACAAAGCGATCTGATGTGCCTTCATAATTCCTCGCGTCAGCTGGCAGTGGCTTCAATGACGGACTGTTGCTTGCCGCAAGAGAAGACGCGCTCGGGAGGTTTGTTCACGCGGTTGCACAAAGTAGACAGCCTATTCTCATGGCGACTTGCTTCAGGTTGTGCGATAATTTATGAATGTAGGGTGTAACAGTGCGCCTACGAAGTTTTTTGGTCTACCGTTATCAACGTCCACTCGATCATTAGACTTGGACAAGCATAATTCCTTCTTTTGTGCAGCTGAAGCCAGCACGTGGTAAGGACAACCGGCCCCTACCGCTCCCTAGATCTCCACTGCTCGCGGCGGCGCGCCCTTTCGTGCCTGTTTGGGTTTTCCCGCAGCTTGTTTGGTGGTCGCGCTGTGGCCTGCATCGCGTGCGCGAAAACTGTCGCTTTTGCAATGTACGCAGGATTACGTTGGAAAGGCAAAGCTTGACGATTTAACTTTGAATGGGCGCTGTGAAAGGACAAGATGGGTTTCTTACTGTGTGGTTCAAAACACCAACACACGCACTTGGAACCCCATTCAGTACGTAAATCCACAAACATAATTGAATTTTCAGCTGGCCCCGCCCACGGTGGTCTAGTGATTATTGAACTCGGCTGCAGATCCCAAGGTCGCCGGATCGAATACCGGCCGCGGCGGCTGCATTTCGATTGAGGCGAAATGTTGAGGCCTGTGTGCTGTGCGATGTCAGTACACGTTAAAGAACCCCAGGTGGTCCAAGTTTACGGAGCCCTCCACTACGGCGTCTCTCATAATCAGAACTGGTTTTGGGACGTTAAACCCCACAAAACAACAAACAACGTTTTAGAGAATTCTACCGCTACTGTTCTTTCACGTGGTGCCAGAGTTAAATGCATGCACAAACTTTCCATCGCCTCAAATAGATGTAGCAAAGAAGCAAGAAAACACTCATTTCCAGATATATTTTGTGTAAAGGCTGCCAAAGGTTCAGTTGCAGCATTTTCTTACTGCTTTTACTCCTTGGTTGGGGTAAAGGCAGGAGTAAATGCTGAAAGAAAGGACTGACTGAGCACACAGCAGAATGTAGCTTACGGTCTACTGTGTCCTGTGCCCTTCCAGCACATTTGTCTGGCAAGAACAGAGCCATTCCAAGTGCAGATAACGCACTGTCATTGAGGTCTAGGACATGTGATGTCTGTTTTCACGAGCGGGACATTTAAAAGAACTACGTGCATGTGAACGTAGCTTGCCATATGGAGAAAGTAGTAGTTTCGCACGTGATTGACGATACATTTCATTCGCATCTACCGTTTCTTGACATACGATGCAGTGCGGCACTAGCTCTACTTGCTGTTGATAACAGTGTTGTATGTTGGCATGCTAGCAAACATTAAAATATTGCATACAAAATAATTGGGAAAAGCTCATTTGCAGGTGTGTCAAAAAGAACAGAAGCTTTCCCTGCAGGCTGTCCAGCAAATGGTCCCAGTGTGTTGTTGAGTACTCTTTTCCAAAGGTGTGCCCTGCGCAGAATAGCTTTGGTTGTGCTCGTTAAACAATACTGTGGGGAAATGAAGTGTCGAGAGCATAAACTGTGGCCCAGTTGAGCACCTTGAAAGGTCTAAGCAGCGTGAAAAATGAAGCACGGCGCGAGCTGCTTTGTAGATCAAGCAGTGGCACCGACTCGTGCAAGTGCCAAGGCTGGAGGTGCTGGTGACAAAGCAGCACGTAGAGAATGAGGAAATGAGAGGCCCAGCAGCTCTGATGTATTTTGCTAGTATCACCTACAGTGGCCTTCTCTTGTGCACACAAGTGCAAAGCTCGTATACACATTTCAGCCACAGTAAGAGTGTGCGTTTCTGGAACAAGCCCACAAGTGGTACCATTGGCTGCCGCTGTGTGGGTTATGCACCCACTCAAAATCGACATGAGGCATACTGGTGTGTTACCAGATGGTAGGTTATGGGAAAATAGGCTATGTCAGTTGATGAATGAGATCATCTTCTGCACCACAGAGGACATTGACTGGTTTGTTCAACACCTTGTGAAATTTTAGAAAAAAGAGTTTATTTTTTGATGTCTCCTGCCTTCAGGTGGCCATTACTCCTCTGAAATAACGAAAGGCCAGTTTTTCTTTTGTATTACACAGGTAGGTATACGGGGAAGGTATGCACAAAACAAAAGAAAATGTGCATCCCTGTTTTGCATGCTTGTCACCATATTTATCGTGCCAATTGGCTCGAGTAATTGTAATGTGCGACATCTGCCCTTGAATGCTTCAGTCAGTTGTATCAAAAGGCAAAAGAAAAGCAGGGTGGCTTTTATGTCTGTACCGTAATGCACGTGTGAACCAGAGCATGGAACAGGGCAGATCTGAGAAAGTACTAGCCAACAATACATTCGCATTTGCTTGTGTTTTCTTTGTTTTGCACTGTGCACTGCCTAACGTGGTGATCAGTCGTCTGATGATCAGTCACACTTCCCACTCTAAACTTCTGAAGGGTGATTTTTCCATATCTATTGACCTTGAGATCGACACCTAGATGGCAGCACCGTCACCATGTATGTGTGGATGCGTCGTCATCGCACATTCGAATGTACACAGCGGCGCTCTGTTGTGAGTGGTTAGAGGCAGTTGTTAGCTAAATAAAAGCATCGTTCAATCTCACGTCAATGCAGGAAGCATGCCAGGTGTTTTTATTGCACATGAAGAAAGCGTGATATGCCGTTCAACGGGGCACTGACATCACCCAGTCTCACAGTGTGACTTCCTCAGTGGTTCTCTCTGTCTATTTTTGTTTCACCATACTTAAGTTCTCTTCTGTCTACAACGGTGGCATCGCTGTTACGTGACTGAAAGGGTTCAGTATGGTGTTATCGCTTATTTTTCACTATTGGTTACAACAACCAAAAAGGACTGTTATTGCGCATTGAGTTCAGGTAGCAGCATGTGTACTCCCCTGTATAACTTGCACGTACACTTGCGTTTAAATCCCTTGCATGTCAAGTTCCATGAAACGCAAGACACTTAACTGGTTCAGTTAGTCAAGCTACGTGACTGTATACGCCGCTTGAGTACTATCACCACATATTTGACACACGCTCATATTGAATAAGCATATTAATACTCATACGCATCGCTTTCTTCGCACGATTACTTGTGTGATTGTGACAAGAAAAGGGATTTCTTCATGCACATAAAAAAAGAAAGATGTGTTCTTCAAATGAAAAAAATGGCAGATGTCACGTGCAGGTGGGAATCAAGGAAATGCAAAGCACGCATCACGAACGTAAAATGGATCTGCATTGTCGTCTCACCATACTGATTTTGGTAGATATGAAGTTAACGAAATGGCCGCCACAGCACCAAGACTGTGGCATGTAAACCATGCTGCTCTTTACACGCGTGCCATGACTGTGATGTTATGACCTGTCATTTACGTTCGTCATGCAGTCGTGTTATGCCATAGCAATTTTTGTATACATCCCATTAACGAAACGGACTGGAAAGCTCCAAGACCATGACATGTAAATCATGCCACTTATGGCATGCATATCATGATTTTCATGTTATGACCTGTCAATTATGTTCATCATGTAGTCACGTGCCACCCCAATCTTCGTATTAGCACAAATTGCCACCATGGAATCCGAACAAATGTGGTATCTGGGAGGGGCAGGAAGGGATAATTCTTGTCGCTTGAATGATTGTAGCCAATTTGAGAGATAGAGGGGAGGTGGGCAAGGAGAATGGGCCAGCAGTGGATGTGATTGGAATGTCGAGGGGGGTAGGCGTTATGACACAGGCAGTGGAGCCATGGGTTCGTTGATATGCTGCGTCAACATAGTATGTGACAGTGTTTCAAGGGAAAGGGTCGTGGAAGTGCGCGCGGGCATGTCGTCGGCCCTTATGAAGGTGCGTATTAGAGGGTATACGGGCAAAGCGCAGATTGCTGGGGTCGTTGAGGGGTGTGCAGTGGGCCGGATGTCAGCACGACACAATAACCAATGGCCCTGCGCAGAACTGGATAGGCGGCCCAGTTGTCTGCGGAGGCGCAATAGCTCTGCCAGAGGAAGAAATACGTCTGTTGCATACAGTTTGGCTGTGGATGTGCGTATAGGGAGAAAGTTGATTGAATGTGATGCATTTGTGCCCGAGTGCAGTATAGCAGGCAATAGAGAATTTTATTTGAGTGGCTCCGCATTCGTTGAGGCCGCCATGCCGCCCGACTCCTTGTCGAACTGAGTGGGTTACTTGGTGGCATGTGGTTGGGGTAAAAGAGAGCTCTTGGAGTGGAATGGCAGGACGATGTTCGCAGGATGGGAGCACCAGCAAGAGTGAGAGAAAGGAGTGGTTTGACAGACCGTTGGTATTTAGTAGTGGAGCAGAAGCTTGGATTTCTCTGGAGCTGCTTGCAGACCGGAGCGAGAAAGGAAATCCGAAATGAGGCTGAGGCCGGGCTGTAGTGTGAGTTCGGCCTCCCCCGGTGACGTGTGAGTGCACCGAAGGGTGATATCATCTGCACAAAGAATAGGTTGAAGGTAGGGGATCTCCGACAAAGCTTTTGCGAGAGGGGCTAGCCCTATATTAAAGAGGGTTGGAGAGAGCACGGCTCCTTGAGGTGTTCCGCGTGTGAGTGATAGGCCAAGACAGCATGTTCCCTAGTCGAAATCGGACCCGTCTTGAGCGAACAAATGCAGAAATGTACTAGTAGAGTTGCGGTCCGCATCCAGTGTCTTGTAGGGGAGAAAGTATAGCATCGTGAAGTATGGTATCGAATGCCTTGTGTACGTCTACAGTGACAAGTGCGTGAACTTGGCACTTCAGAGGTTTAAAGAACATTTCTTGGAGAAGGAGAAAAAGGTCTTGTGGAGACATCTGGGAGCGGAAGCCAATCAGATTGTATGGAAGAAAGCATCCTATAGAAGATCAATTAAACATAAGAGAACCATCCATTCCATGGTCTTCCCAACACAGGAAGTTAGCGCAATGGTGCGCAGGTTGGAGAGTGTGGTGGGCTTGCCGGGCTCCGGTATGAGAGTGATGATGGAGGAGGTCTAACCATCGGGAAGAATTCCGGTGGTCCAGTGTTCATTTATTTGGTCTAAAAGAAACTCTTTGTCCGAATCTGGCATCTGAGTCTCGCATGTTCTTCAGCAGAGTGTAGGTGATGTTGTCAGCACCCGGCCTTGTTTTGAGCCAAAGCTCGTTGCAGCTCGGCCATGGTGAAGGGGTCGTCCAAAGCGCTGTTAGGAGCCCCTGTGTATTCAGGAAAGGGAGTTGGGGAGGGGTGTACATATTGGTGACCTGTTGAAGGAGGGGAGCAGTGCCATGCAGGGAGAGATGCTTTGGTATTGTGGAGAGTGGGGCAGGGGTTGCGTCCAGGGTGACTTAGTAGAATCACATATGTGATTCCAATTTGTTGTGTCAAACGTGGAGCAATGACTTAGTATGCGAGTGTTCAGTGTGTCTAAGGCATGCCTAAGCTGTATGTTGCTAGGTTGAGCGTGAATACGACTAAGGAAACGTTTACGGTGTCTCCAGAGGCGCATGAGGTATAGGTCGGGGCGATTGGATGGCGGATTAGCTTCTCTAGTGGTGGTGGCCAGGGATCGCTTTCACTTTAGCGAGTTCACCCACACATCATAGCTGGGTCGTGGTTCCTGGACTCAGAGGTGACGAAAGAAGTCCCAGTTAGTCAGTGTTATACGTATTTTGTGGGTTTTGCATTGAGGGTCGGTTTAATTTGAACTAAGTGATGATCGGACAGGGAGGGTGCCCAGCAAGACCAGCCAAGGCTCTGGGGGATTGTGGCCGTGGTGAAAGGTGAGGTCAGGTGTTGTATGCCATTGTGTTGCGTGGTCATCACGTGTAGGTTTGTTGATAAGTGTATACGAGTGTTGCATAGCGTGAAGAAGGCGGCCTGGGCGCAAAGTGTGTGGTATCCCAGACTGTATTTGGGGCATTGAATGATATGGTGTTTTGGAAAGGATCGAAGGAATTGAGAGAGAGGATAGTTGTCTAGTTTGGGGGATTGTAGACATTCACAAGTGTGAGAGGGGCTTGCGGGGCATCTGGGTAATACGAAACAGCATTTACACATGGGGGGAAGTAACGAGGATGGAACTTCTTCCTGTTCATAAGCGATGTCACGGTTAATATAAATGGAAGAAAATGGTGCAGCGGCATCGGCGTGCAGAGCTCATTAGCCTGGGATATTTTGTGTGCTTTGTCTCTTGTAGTAAGTGAGGTAATGTTGGTCGCGTAAGAAGCCATTGCTGCAAGGGGGTACGATTTGTGGAGAGGCTACGTCTGAATTATTGTGATTGCCATGATTCTGGTTATTTGACAGGTTAGATGGAGCGAGAAAGGTGGCGGGCTTTATTTTGGGGGCCAAGCCTACTGACAAAGCAGGTACCGGATGAGTGCGCTTGAAAGGTTGTTTTAAAGACGATAGTCTTTCTTGGGATACTTCAATGCAGAAATTTTGGTCTGTCAGACAGACCAAAATGTGTGTGTGTGTGTGTGTGTGTCCTGCTTTTCGATTCAATAGAATGGCGAAAGTTTAACCCCTTCCTCAACGACCACCCATCTTGAACTGGTAGCTGCGTTCATACTTGTGAACACAGTCGACGAAAAAGCAAATATTACGCATATCTGAGGCGCAGCATCAATACGTGAGTATTGGGCGGTGTATTTCTTTATTTGAGAAAATGCATAGATATGTAATTCTAAAGACAGCAGTGTTTTTACGCTGCGTTCACAATGCGACACAATGAACGAAAAAGCGGACGTTTCCTACGCTTCGGTAAAACGACACGGTGCTGCCACCTACCAGTAGCTCTGCGTACTACGCAAGCTTCTTGCGTTTCCCGATATCATGGCCAGATGGCCTCCATATCTCACGCAACGCTGCCTCCATTTCATCAAGGCCAGCCACATGCGGCCGATTCAACATAGACGGGGCGCTGTCTCGGGCAAGGCAAAACATAAATGGCCGTTTGTCTGAGACGAGGTGCACGATGCGCGAATTGTCACTGACCGAGAGGCTAAGCGAGTGTAGCCGGCGGCAGAACAGACGCCCGAAGCTCGTGCCGAACCGCAGATGAACCGGGACTCATGTAGTACGGCCGGTAGAAGACTATTGTCTTTCGACGACATTTGCAGCAAAGCACGGAGATACGCGGCCCATCTTTTGTCTTCCATTTGGCTTGGGGCATCATTGAATGCTTTGTTAATAGTGAAGATTGTTAAGGGATTGTGTGATCAATGAGGGTGACTATTTGGGCTTGTTGGTAGAGCATCTTGAATTTGATGGTAGCGCACGCTGAACAAACACGGACAACAGGAAGGCACTCCTGACACACCACAGCGCTAACTTTCAATGACTGATTTATTTTTCCGCAGATCCCACTCGTACATGTACCCTGAAAAAGGTGAGACGCTTGCTCAGAGTTACGAACGGCGAAAAATGGAAATCGCCTAAAGCAATAGGAGTACACATCTCATGGACATGACAAAATACCTTGATTGTGTCTCATTTTCCTCCTCCTTGTTTTCTCATGTTGCTACCTTAAACTGCGAGGAAGCACAAAGAAAAAAAAACTTTACAGAGAACACATGTATTCAAGTTCTTTTCCTGACAGCATTATTGATGCCCTACTGACACATGCGTCCCCAGATTTCGAGATGTTTTTAGCTTCTACTATCAGACGTGTTGTCTCACGCTGGCTTCTACTCAGGATAGCCATTTCCTTAAATCTCTATTTACACGTACACCTTCAGCAATGAACGGTGAGAAAACCATCAGGAGCTACGTTGCGTACCTTGTTTTTATGTTCCCTTAGTCTGTCATCTATACATCTACTGGTCTGCCCACTTTAAGACCTTCCACACGTTAAAGGGATCCGATAGACAATGCACGTGCTACACCTAACAGATTCATTCTTGTCTTTGGGCTCAGTTTCGCATGCGCTGTGTGTGGTCTTATCTGGTCTTGTCATCCTGCACAGGCTCGTCAATTTATTGGGTGCTGAAAAAAACTATGCGAATGTCACTCCTTTCAGCTGTCTTCTTTAGTCTATGGGACAATATGTGATATGACGGGAACGTTTCTTTTATCCACTTGTACGGAACCTGTCCGTTGTGCCTTTTTTAGCAAGCCCTCCACAACTGATCTGACGATGTGGTTCGTATAACCAGCATCACTTAAAGGGACCCTGAAACGTTTTTGACGATTTTGTGGAAACATGGTGATCCGGTAGAGCGGGTCATTAGGACCATTACAGGACAGATTTCAGCGTTGTGTGTAAGGTGTGTAGTTTACAATAAGGTTTTGAACACGTGTATCGCAAAAGACCGCAGCGGCTCGCCAAAATGTGTTTTCAAAAGCCCCCGCCAATCGAACTACGAATGGGAGGCCGCTGATTGGCCCCAAACAATGGACGTGCACATAATTTTCCCAACCTTACTGCGAACAACGTGCTTCTTCGTTTCAACCAACGGTATCGTCGCGGCATCTGGCGGCGTACACACGAGTCGCTGGCGCTCAATTACAGAGGCTAGCACTGCTGAGGCCAGCTACTTCAGTAAAGGTATTGAGGCGCGATGTCGCTACGGAGGGCTCGGCAGGGCGGCTGACGCCTGAGGCGCAGTCGTCACTAGCGTGCATTCCGCAGCTGATCGAGTTGAGGAGGAACAACAGTGGTAAGGAGGAAGGCGACAGAAATAAGCCCATAGCTGCCTTAGCGCAAGGTGCTTTGCTTTATTTATGGTGTGAATGATTTCACAATTGTGTTGCCTAATCAGTGACACAATGTCAAAAAATATTTCAGGGACCCTTTAAGACCACTACATGTGACATTTGAGATGCCATGTGATGGGAGGATCTGATTCCTCGACATCAATTCCATACTCACTGAGGACAAGCCACTCTTGCGGTTTCACTCCGCGCATACAAAGTTAGTGAAGAGGGGAATCGCAAAGATGTGTCTGAATGAAGCCTGAAAAATTGTACCAGTGCCTCATGCACAATAGTTTTGAAAAGCAAGCGTCACATTTAAGTGATGCTGGTTATCCGAACCACATCGTCACATCAGTTGCGGAGGGCCTGCTAAAAAAGGCACAACGGACAGGTTCCGTGCAAGTGGATAAAAGAAACGTTGCCGTCATACCACATATTGTCCCATAGACTAAAGAAGATAGCTGAAAGGAGGGACGTTCGCATAGTTTTTTTCAGCACCCAATAAATTGACGAGCCTGTGCAGGATGACAAGGCCAGATAAGACCACACACAGCGCATGCGAAACTGAGCCCAAAGACGAGAATGAATCTGTTAGGTGTAGCACGTGCATTGTCTATCGGATCCCTTTAACGTGTGGAAGGTCTTAAAGTGGCCAGACCAGTAGATGTATAGATGACAGACTAAGGGAACATAAAAACAAGGTACGCAACGTGGCTCCTGATGGTTTTCTCGCCGTTCATTGCGGAAGGTGTACGTGTAAACAGAGATTTAAGGAAATGGCTATCTTGAGTAGAAGCCAGTGTGAGACAACACGTCTGATAGTAGAAGCCAAAAACATCTCGAAATCTGGGGATGCATGTGTGAGTAGGACATCAATAATGCTGTCAGGAAAAGAACTTGAATACATGTGTTCTCTGTAAAGTGTTTTTTCTTTGTGCTTCCTTGAAGTTTAAGGTAGCAACATGAGAAAACAAGGAAGAGGAAAATGAGACACACTCAAGGTGTTTTGTCATGTCCAAATGACATACCTCATGTATGTACTCCTATTATACCTATATGTACATTATATGTGTACTCCCATTGCTTTAGGTGATTTCAATTTTTCGTTTATAATTCTGAGCAGTGCACACGTCTGATGTCTAACCTCCTGAGGGTACATGTACGAGCGGGATCCGCAGAAAAATGAATTAGTTGTTGAAAGTTAACGCTTGTCAGGTGTGCCTTCCTGTTGTCCGTGTTTGCACGACCATCAAACTCAAGATTCTCTTGAGATTTGAAATGAGTGTCTAGAGGTTTGAAGTACGTTGGCCTTGCATCTTGATGCATGCTTGTTGCACCTCAACAAGGGAGGTAAGTTCTGCCGATCTAAGCTTGAGCTGCTCAATGTGGCAGGGAAGGTATGTGGATGCGGGTGTGGAAGTCATCAGCGATGTTACCTCTTGTACGGGTTTCTGCAGGGGCGAATCTTGTATTCTGTGCATCCGGTGTGGGTCGAGTCACAGAGCTTGGTGACGCCTGGAGCAGAGTGTGCTGGCCTTCCCAATGTGCATGTGTCAGCAGTAGGTTTGACGAGGAGGGTGCTTTGGTAGCCGAAGGATTGGTGGCTTTTGCTGGAGCTTCCACTGCTGTCTTGTGTCGGAGACGTTGTTTAATTGCTGCATTGGCACAGGCTTCATGCCTTTGCTTACGAACGGTGGTCTCGACTGTGAGGGCACCATGGAGAACAGGAATGTGGTTCATCGGGCTGGTTGACGGCAGGTGGGGCACAAACGCTGGTTTGCAGGCAGACAGTGCAATGGTGAGTCCAAGGCTTGCGAGGACGACGGCGGAACTCGAGCCAATGGTAGTACACAGAATACGGGATGGGCAAGCCTGCGAAAGTGATGAGGGTGGTGGTGGTGGTGTTCTCCGTGTGGTGAGCCACTAGAAGGCTTGGTAGCAGTCTAAACCACGCAGAGGTTCTTCTGGCGTGGCGTCAGAAACAACTTCGTGGATAGCCCCACTTTGGCCGACTTTGTGGGAGCTGCGAGGTATGGAGCGACAGCATATGTGTGGCCAGCTAGCGTGATGCTCTCAACACCGAGAAGGCGGCTGTCAAGTTCTATGTGGTGGGTCTTGAAAATGGTGAGACGGTTTTGATTTCACAGGTGAACAGAAACGTTGGCACAAGTATGCATCAGCAGCTATGCCACTGCTATAAAAAGCTGGGAGGATCTCCAGCAGCTCTGCAGGGGCTCCGGAAGGTAACGCTGGGAGGTGGACCCAGACCGCATGGAGCTAGTCGAGGTTTTCGGACCTTTCCGGGCGTTATCCATTCGCCTTCTGCGTCATCCGACTCGATAGGTATTGGAGCGGAGGTGTTATCTGACGCCAGCGTCTCGTCGGCCATGCCGGTTCGGAGAGGTGGTAGGTTAGGCCTAGTGGCTCCTTCACCGCTTCAAAACTTGAAGTGGCAACATTTTTTGGCTGATGGTGCGTAGGATGAAAAGAACGGTATCAGAAGAAAGCTCATGATTTGTCGATTCTGTTGAGCAACGTATTCCAATGGATGAAGCAATTTTGGTGGATGTGCAACACGCACACCACATTCCTCCTTGCTGAGTGCATTTTCCCCACACTTGGGAGCTTCGTCCACTGTGTTCGATCTCGAGCCCAATAGCAGTGTAGTGTTGTGTAGTGTACAACAGGTACTTGCTTCCCTACTTCTAAATTGCTCATTTCAGCTCCTTCATGCACCCACTCTTATGCTCACCCACCTGGTTTCTCGTCATTTTGTTTAGTTTCACAGCCTGCCTGAAAGAACTGGTTGAGGATGAAGGGGCGACATATGTCTGTACGTGACACCCAAAACACTCAACGCTTTGGAAGCTGACATTGACCTTCCATTAATGTAAAATTCATTTTTTTATCTTGGATGCAGCACCAAGTTTCCACACTTTTGGGTGCTGCTCACAACTTTCTGCTGCAATGGCAAGCGAAGTTCTGGGAGTTCAGAAAATTTCGGGGGAAAGGGCACTGCTGAGTGTGCTCATAGGTTTCAAAAAATATTTTTGTTTGAAAATTTAAGATAAGCATAGAGTGCATGTGGAAAAAAGGTGTGGTCATTCCCGACTCCCTTTCCAAATATTATTTTTCAGATTGAAATAAAACTTTCCAAGACAAGTCTTGCTACTGAAATTGTGCATAAGGAGATGAGCTTCCCAACTTGCCAGAAAAACAAAAGTGCCATTACAAAAGATTACCTTTACATCAAGTGCAACCCTGTGCAGATGCAGCTTATGTGAAGCAATGTCTCATGCCTGCAGTGATTTTGTAACCCTTTTCTGTTTGCAGCACCTAGACATTATATCTCCATTCCAGCTGTACTTCAACCCAACGCTGATAATAAAACATTATCAAGTAAGTAAAAAGTTGTGAGTAGCAGCTCATTTTCATTGCAACATAACCACGTTCTAGTGATCATTTTCATTTGCAAGTTGATAAATTATGTTCGTTGCTTGAGTAAAGTGAGCATGTTTGTACATAGTTGCGTAATTGCAATTTTCACTAGCAGCAGCTACATACTTTATGGGGCTCCATTACGGTAGGTACAGCTCATGCTGCAATAATGACAGAAACCGCTGAAGCTAGCTTTCACATTGCTGTAGGCGTCTTTGTTGCAGATATCAACCCATTCCACATCAAGTGACTTTTGTCCTGAGGTGCTTCCCAGAACAAAGAAAAAAAAACAAACAATTGAAAAGCGTGTTCTTTCATTGGAGTATTGTGGGCCCCTTTTCACTTGGTGCTCAGTGAATGAGGCCAGCAGCATTTTCACACCTTCTGATAGGAGGAATGTGACTGGGCTTCTCCTCATTCTGGGGATGCAGTGATTTGACACATTGTAGCCGTGAGGGATCCAAATGGGTTGGCTCTGTATGCATGTAGCACTCATTCTTGAGGTGCTTCATTTTATTGCTTGTTGATGTTATCCTTCTCTGAGGTGTAGGTCCTTAAAGGGCTAAGCCACATGGCTAATTTCGGTTATACATCGGAGGTTCTTGAGTGCCCAATAGGGCACTGCAAGAATTTTTCTGTTATTAGCAGAGATAAAAATGTTTCAAGTTGCACGAAACCCGGATATTGGGAGGCAAAGGTCACTGCCAGTACGGCACCCTCACCACATGCCAATGCTTTGGGGCGAAGCAACAAAAATACGAAAAGAAGGCAAAGCACGTACTATCATGCTCTGCCCTGAGTTAGCAGTCCTTTCGAAGGAGGGAGCCGCCGGAGTGCCGCCTCATGATGGGGCGATTCACAGTTCGGGATGCCAACGCGTTCTCTCAACAAGTGTCACGGTTTTTAGTGATGCAGAGGCATTTTGTAGTGATGCTTTGGTCAGTGGTGGTGCGGAGCATCATCCTCTCCTCTAGGAGTGCTTGCAGAAAGAGAGGGACCAACATTCAGTTTGAAATTAGAGTGCCTTCCATGGTGATTAGCTGCGTTTGCCAACTCAGCCAGGGGTCCTTTAATACAGGCTCTTCTCATTCGCCAAGAACAGTAAAGCGGCATTCACGCCAGCAACTGATAGAAACTCTAGTGACCGATGAGCTGCTCACGGCAACTGATGTTCTCAATGGTCATACATGTGGTTGCCGTTGTTGTGTCGTTGCTTGCACAGCCACCACAGCGCTTTGTTGCTTTAAGTGAATGAGATTGCACTTTGTTTTGCCTACATTGCTGCAAGTGTTTCGACATGAGGCTCCTCCTGTGTCACTGATTGGTTCAACAGCTTTGCAACACTGAGTGGCTTCACTAAAATGCTAGATTTTTTACCATTTCTGACCTCGCTTTGTGGCCAACTTGACTGTGAGACTTCTTTTGTTTGCTGGTGTGAATGTGCTTTAATAGCGGTTATCTTCACAGCATAAAATACATACTGATGCTTTTGCTGCTTAGGACACTTTGCCAGTTCTGCTAGTGCCCAGTGTTGTGGAGAAAGACAAGGAGATGAGCATTTATGCAAAGTGGAAGAATCTTTAAGAATATTGCTACGGCATCCGCTGGGCAATCAATGTATGACCTTCAACCATAACTTTATGTAAGTAATGAATGAGATGTGTAACTGCGGCCGGTGGGCTCGTAGACAGCACATGCCAGTAAGTGGGCTGAAGCAGTCCCAAGGCTGACGGTTCAATCATCCCGGCAACATCGGTTCACCCGTGCTTGAGCCGGCTGTGACGATGGCATGTTCAGGCCCGTCGAGCTTGGCTCTCGGGACACTTCTCGGGGCATGGCAACAGCAGCAGTGGGGAGCTGCCTCGTCTCGCACGGCCTCAGCGGCCGGCTTGTACACCACCCATGTGCGGCAGTTGCACATGCGTCTAGTGCAGCAACTTCTGTGCCAGACTGGAATGCTCCTGGTGCTAGCCGGTGCCTGGGAAACATTGTCGTCCTCGCTCAGCAGCTGGCGCAATGCGTCTCAGACCTGGAACTCCAGCACCTGCCGTCTCCTTTGTGGAGCTTGACTGTGCTTGGGACATTGTGCCTGCACCGAAGACCATCTTGGCCATCATTGCCCATGTTGGTGTAGATACATTGCCAACAGTGCGCTACACGCAACATTATTGGCATTCTCTGCACCCATTATGGAGCTTTGGAGTAGCTGACAAAGCAACTTTGGCTCCCGCTTGAGGCACTTCATTTATGCAAGCCTCTATGCCCAAAGCCACAACTGACATGGCTTTGGGTATAGAGGCTTGCTAGAAGCTCTAGATGGTCATGCTAGAGGCTTGCAGTTTTTGAATGCTACATTCGCTTCAGAAAAGAATATGAAGACACATGTATAACCTGGCTTATGTCGGCATTGCTTTCTAGTAAGCATCATGTTTTGAGAATACCCTGCTTGCATTGTTATCGCCTCTTTGTAGCATACAAATTAAAAATTAGGAATAACAGGTATTTTCTCGCTCACTTAGCCTGCTTAGGTATGAGGAATATACATACTCAGTTTGTTACCGAGAGACTTGGAAAGTAACATTACGCCGAACCAGTAACTGGGCAGGAATGTTGATACAAAAGCTTCCGGAATTTATAATCAAAAGAAGAGGCGTGCAGGACACGGACACAAGGAGAGCAGTGAACAACACTCCTTGTGTCCGTGTCCTGCACGCCTCTTCTTTTGATTATGGACTGTTACCAACTCGCTCAACTTTCTGTCCTTTTGAGCTTCCGGAATTACTAAACTTGCCTATGTAGCAGTAAAAAAAAAAGCATGGAAAAGATCCTTTACAAAATAACTGCGCACTTTTCAAATGTTTTAATGTTGTGTATGTTGTATAGCTTTGCCACTAAACTTCCAATCTTGTTATGATACCTGTTTTGATACAGTGTGTGATGCCCTTTAAGTATAGCTGCATTGTATAGCAGCTTGGGCTTGTTGCTACGTAAGACTCGGACAGGGGGAGCAAGAAGACACAAACGCTCATGTTGTCTGGCTCCCTCTGTCCAAGTCTTTGTGCACGCTATTCCTTGTATGCTGATAGCCCGTTTGATAAGGCTGTTGTCTCACCACTGCTCAAATCCTGTTTCGTGTTCATTATATGCACCACAGTTTGCTGTAAACTTGTCAAACTGTACCTGTCGGGGGCTAGAGCTAGTCATTCTGCTTCTCAGATTTTTCTCCCAGCCTCCCTCACCTTCTTGATGAAAAACTGTTATTATTACTGTTGTATCGAAGAATGGTAGGCGCCAAAATACCTTACATGTTTTTTTTCAGAATAATGTGAACTTGCTTGAATAAAGTGATTTATTTTGTGTAAAAATGGTCAGCGGAAATTTTTTATATTCTTCCGTATCTAGACCGACCCATCAGAGTTTTCAGCGTACATTAACATACGGGTCCATTGTAAAAGTAATGCGCATTTTCTGGGAGAAACAGATTTATTCATTGGATATGTACAGAAATGTGGAGAATAACGAAAAAACTAGAGATGAAACTAAGGAGCATGCAACGTGCAATGGAAAGAAAAATGATAGGGGTAACGCCAAGTGATAAAAAACAAGCGGAATGGATCAGGGAACAGACAGGAGTAGCTGATATTGTTACCGTATTTACCCACATAATTTGTGCCCTCGCATAATTTGTGCACCCCTGATATTTAGCCAGCTTCGCAAAAAGAAAAAAAAAAAAAAATTCCTCGTATATTTTGCGCTCCCCGTTCCCAGCTCGCCGGCACGCACGCATGCACAGACTTTGAACAGCCGCGCGGCCGCGCCCCTCGCTGCGCAGACGAGCGCAGTCATATGCAAAAGGAGCTGCGAGTGCGATGCCCCTTTTTCCGATTCTTTTCTCCAGAAGCCCCCGAAGCCCAAAGTACGGTCGCTAGAATAAAAGCACGCGAGTGGGGGGTGACGAAAACGGCTGAAGCAGAGATCAGACGAGCCTGGCATATCTCCGTCGCTCGAAGGGCGGATGCGATAACATCACCCCGATCGGGACACCTGTCGTCGATGCGGGGAGGAAAGGCTCCGCCCGTCTCTGAAGGGTCCCTGAAATGCTTTTTTTTGACATTGCGTCACTGATTAGGCAACACAATTGTGAAATCATTCATGCCATAAATAAAGCGAAGCACCTTGCGCTAAGGCAGCTATAAGCTTATTTCTGTCGCCTTCCTCCTTACCACTGCTGTTCCTCCTCAACTCGATCACCTGCGGAGTGCACGCCAGCGACGACTGCGCCTCCCGCATCATCTGCCCTGCCGAGCCCTCCGCAGCGACATAGCGCCCCGATATCTTTACTGAGGTCGCCGGACTCGGCAGTGCTAACCTCTGCAGTAGAGCGCCGGCGACTCGTGTGTACGCCGCGATGATACCATTGGCTGAAACGAAGGAGCACGTTGTTTGCAGTTAGGTTGGGAAAAGTACGTGCACTTCACTGGCTAGGGGCCAATCAGTGGCCTCCCATCCATCGTTCGATAGGCGGGGCCGTTTGAGAGTGCATTTCGCCGAGCCGCTGCGATCTTTTGCTATGCGCGTGTTCAAAACCTTATTGTAAATTACACACTTTACGGAGAGCACTGAGATCTAATGATCTCAGTGATTAGATGATCTCAGTGATTAATGATCTCAGTGATTAGATCTAATGATCTAATGATCCTAATGACTCGCTGTACTGGATCACGATGTTTGCACAAAATTGTCAAAACCATTTCAGGGTCCCTTTAACGAGCATGAAAAGACGCGAGGGAGGGGGAGTGTCGCTCGGCTGCCGAGCGATCGCATGGCTGCCGAGATAGCGCTGGCGTGTGCTATCTCGGCAGCCATCAGCAGGCAATTCGTAAACGCTTCTACGTGCTGCGCTCTCAATGTGATGGGTCTGCGAAAAGTGTCCCTAGAGCAGCCGTACTATCTTACACCAGCGTTTTGCAGTGTTACGTGAGATGCATCCAAAAGAGTTACCGCGCTATTTGCGTTATATTACACTATATTTCAAATGTGTTCGCGAAATCACTGCGTAATTTGCGCACCCCCTTTTCGGAGCTCTAAAATCGCGAAAAAAGGTGCGCAAATTACGCGAGTAAATATCGTATAGCAATTAAAAGAAAGAAGTGGACCTGGGCAGGACATGTCATGAGGAGGAAAGATAACAGATGGACAGTAAGAGCGACGGAATGGATACCAAGAGAGGGACAACGCAACAGAGACAGGCAAAAGGTTAGATGGATCGATGAAATCAAAAAGTTTGCGGGCATAAAGTGGAACCAACTCGCTCAGGATAGGGTGGATTGCAAATCGTTGGGAGAGGCCTTCGTCCTGCAGTGGACCTGAGCAGGCTGATGATGATGATGATGTACAAATGATTAAGATTATTCAAAACACTCTCCCCTGCATTAGTAGAGCTGCGGAGACGTGTCTGCCGCATCTGGAAGGCACCCTCAAAGTCCTTGATCGGAATGTCTTTCAGGAACGTTGTCACATGCTTTGGATGCTTTCCACAGTCTCCCAGTGATTTCCTTTCAGCTCTCTCTCTTCAGCCGGGAAACAAAAAGAAGTCGCATGGAGCCAAATCGGGACTGTAAGAGGGCTGGGGGACCAGAGGAGTGTTGTTCCAGGACAAGAAGTTGGCATTGATGAAGGTCGTGTAGCTGGAGGCATTTTCATGGTGGAGCTTGACCATGTCTTTGATGTCAGTCGTCACGCCCGTGACACGGCATTTCAATCTCTTCGAGTACCTCAAGGTAAAAGGCCGAGTTGACAGTTTCCCCGTGCAGTACAAACTCAAAATGGACGACTCCTTGGGTGTCAGAGAAGACAACAAGGATTGTCTTGATGTGAGACTTGCTCATTTGCACTTTCTTGGGCCTGATGGATGATTTTGTGTGCCACTCACAGCTCTGCGTTTTCTATTCTGGGTTGTACTCAAACATCCAGGATTCGTCTCCAGTTACAACAGTCTGGCTCACTTTCAATCGAATGCAGCAATTCTTGACAGTGCAGACTCGAAGTGCTTTCCAATCTTCCGTCAGCACTTTTGGCACAAGCGTCGTGCAGACCTTCCTCGGTCACTATCCCATGTACCGTAAATGACATTCAGGGTGTAAGCAATTTGCTGGATGCTCAATCGACAGTTGGAACGGAAAACTTCGCTTACGCGATCCACGTTTTCGCCGGTTTAGGTTGTCGCTGGGCGTCCAGAATGGGTTTGTCGGGGGCCTCTTCCTGGCCCTCGTTGAACGCCTTGTGCCAACTCCCGCACTGTGATCTTGAAATGCAGTCATCCTTGCAGGCCTCTTGAAGCATTTGGAATGTTTCGGTTGCATTCTTTCCAAGCTTCACGTAAAACTTGATAGTGTGTCACTGTTGAAGCGAACGTTCCATCGCGCCGTGTTACAAAGCCGAAAAAAACGTTTCACGCAGAGGGATGTCTCCGCTCACACTGTGAGGAGTTAACTGGCGACTGCTTGCATGGGAAGGGCAGATCCCTCACAACATTGCCCGACCAGTTTTACCATGCTGCCATGGATAGTCGTATCGGAATCATGCACATTACTTTTATAACATACCCTGTGTATATTTTGTGTGCCACATAACAACTTGCTAAGCTGTGTTGAGGAGACCATTGACTCGTTCCGGGTGGTTGCCTTTCAAAACGTTGTATCGGTAGGCCTCCTGCCCACGTATTGGGACATGAACAGGGCTGGGCACAGTGGCAGCGCTGGTGACGTGGCCATGCATTGAAGCTGACCTAGTGTGGCCACCTCCAAGCCCATGTGCGCACGTGCTAGACAAGCCTCAATACATGGCAATGTTGCAAGCGCTGTCGCGCTACGCAGCCGCATTGCACCACGTTTGTACCATGACCTTGGAAAAATGAGGAACTTGCATGGGTTCATGCATGGCACGCATTCCTTAGTGGTATTTTCTTAGACAAGTTTGATGGAGCTCTTTTTAGAGAGACTAAACTTTTGCAATATTGCCAAGGTTTCCTGGTTTGTTGACAATTTGACACTTTTAGACAACACCCATGTTTTGCTAGATCAGAAAGCAGCCAATGTTATGAATATTTATAAGCATGTTTTAGCTCCTTTAGAACTGGCATGCGGACTGCCTGTGACTGACTAGATTGAGTTCTTGGCCCTTAAGCTTCATTTTCACAATAAGCTGGTTTGCTGGGGGTATCAACCAAGGGCCACATCTCCCTTCTGCTCAGTCAAAACGTGCAGCATTGCAAACTTGTGCTTTGCGAATGCTTTTGAACAAATCTTGCACTCATGTGCTTCAGTACTTTTTTTTTTTTTGAGGCAGATGGAACGTCTCGGGAATGCAGGATTTTGGGAACCTGTGCTTGTGTCTGTAGCAGAAGGGTTGGACAGGAGGTGAGTGGGAGTGCATGAGGACAGGTAGCCAGTGGAAAACAGAAGGTGGCTGTTTTACTACCGGTTATCGCACAGTTTGAAGAGAGTAGGCCACCATCAAAGTAGTGTTTTCTGCACCTGTGCGATTCATGCATGTGTGAAAATGACAGACAGCTCCCTGCTACCAGAAGGCTCCAGACTGCGACACTAACCACAGAGATGGGTACGTTCAATGGAAGCTGTCCGTGACGCATCGAATACCACTTTTATGCAGTGCAAAAGTTATTGTGCCAAACGGGCAGGTGCCTTAATGAATATCTGAGCAAAAGTATAAAGCCCAAAGAAAAAAATGGGTCATCTTGCCGTATTCAGCAGGGACTGCAAGTGCAAACCTAACCTAGCTCTGTCATCGGTCACAAATTGGACAATTATCTGCGAGAAGTAATAGAAGCCATGGAAACTCGGGTAACGAATATGTTACCATGCCATCCCTGTCATTGTCCGACAAGGAAGTTGATCATCTTGTGTACAGCCTCACTAGATGTACAAATACACAAGTTGCAAGTCTTCTGTTGCACAGTGCTGTTTCGTGATGCTGGCTCAACCCATCGGTAGCACCTCGGTCGCATGGCATGCTCCTTGTTTGCAGCAACCGAAACTGGAATGTAAATCCTGGCTTGACCAGGATCTTTTGGATGTCCTTGCTGTGTGCACACAGGCTTGACACCAGGGTGCACATGTATATTATTACAAGTGCCGCTTCTCGCCATCGGCTCCGAACTGTGTCATCAACTACCTGAGCCAGCAGGTCGTCACAAGCAAAACAGCCATACTTGAGAAAAGCTGACATAACTCAATACATTGTCACCACCACTGTCATTTTTCTGGCCCATGTTTGGAAGGCTGTCATCGTGTACGTTGCACGAAGCGTCCGCCCGTTTCGGTTTCAACAAGCCTTTCAGTTGGTTGCTTAAAATTATTCATGCGTTTCTGAGCACATTAAACCACCCTGGCTGCTACAGGAGAATCAGTACCATTGGAAAACATCAATATCAGAGCGTGGTGAAAAAACTGCCGGAGTTACCCTTTAAGCACTGCCCTCAGAAACTCATCGTGGCTCTGAATTTTCTTGCAACCTATTGTTCCTTGACAAACTTCTGAGCTGGATCCTCGCCGATCCCACAGGCGCACCCGAATGCTGCACCAATTTTATTCGCCTCCCACATAAATCTGTGACGTATGTTGACTTGTTTCCCACACCAGCTGTACAACAGACGTTGATTGTGAAGAAGATTTGGTCTGGCATAAAAGGCATGCAGCGGACTCCCAATGAACGAAACTCTGTAAAATGAAAATGCGTTATTAATGGAATTAACTGGAATCATTTGGCTGGATTCCTATGTCCGGCATGGCGCAGTAAAATTTTTTGGTTAATTGAAGCACTACTTATTGGCTATCTGCAGTTAAATGGCACAGACGCTGAGCACGGTGCAGCCTTGTTCATGCCAAAAAGCAGTCTCACAACCATGAAATATATTGTCCAAGTCAGCGTCATAATGGGACAAGCCAATCCAGCAGCCGTACCCATACTGGATTGCACGAGCCGTGTCAACTGTGCATTAGGCCTACACGTGTGACTAAGCGTGGCGGATAGTCACGATGGAGAGCATGGGCCACATCAAGCACTCTCACTTGAAAAGAAGCTCCAGATTCTTCAGGATCAGAGGTGCCCAAAAAAAATTCAACATCCCTAAGTCGGTGCTGTCGCGGATCTTTAAAAACAAAGAAACGATCGAAGGTGCCGTCAAGAATGGAACCTGTACCTCTAAGCGGATGCCGCTGTATGAAGAAGTAGTTCTTTTTGTGTGGTTCAAACTTGCGCGGAGTTCCAATTTCCGAATAAGCGAACCCATTCTGGAGCAGAAGGTGCGAGGGATTATGGGTGTTGAGAACTTGGCTGTAGGCGATGGATCGCTTAGCCGGTTCAAGAAGCGCCACGGGTTTGTCTTCGAGGCAGTCTCGGGGTAGAGTGCTGCAGTCAGCGGGGACGTTTGCACCGACTGGCAGCAGGGATGGCTTAAGAAAATTTTGATGGACTATGAGCCACGAGACGCTTCCATCAGACTCTTGCATTCGAAGGTGAAGCCCGTAGTGGTGGGTGCAAACATGGCCGGAGAGAAAAATATAGAAGCTGTTGTTGATTGGAAAATCAAAGCGTCCACGTTGCTTTAAGCGTGTTCGGCACCTTCCCGTCGCCTACTGTGCTAACGAAAGCGTGGATGACGATAGCAATTTTCGAAAACTGTCCACGGAAGGAAGATGCAAGATTTGCAAGGCAGGAAGGTTGTTTTTGTCCTGGATAATTGCCCTTGGCCAGTTTGAAGGACTCTAGTCCTTGAGTTCTTGCCAGCCAATGCATCAGCAGTGAACCAGCCTATAGACCAAGGGGTAACTCAGAATCAGACACCGAAAAGACTTAAAAGTTAGATTTGTTGGGAACATTTTGTTCATGCCTGGGAGCAAGTGCAGGCAAGAAGAACTCTACGAAGATGCTTTCACCGTGCGGATTTTCAAGCACGAGCCCTGCTGATGCATTGTTCAGTCAGGCTCTGCCCCTTTCACACGACAGGACTACGTGATGAAAATGTTAGTACGTGTCCTGTGAGAGACTCTGATATCCAAAGTGCAAGCTGGTGAACCTTCCTCCAGCAATGAATGTGATGACATTATTGCCAGTGCAGCTAAAGAAACTGTTCAACTTTTGCAGCACTATTTTCAGTATGAGGGTTGTCCGGAATTTCTGGCTAGCTTGTCAGGCATGGGCACTTACTTTCTGAAAAAGCAGCTTAAGCATGCCAAGCAAACTGAACTTCACTCCTTTCTTTCCCCTTACTCAACCAGATGAGTAACGGGGGGTTGGTACAAATTATATGTTTTTGGTTCATGAAATACATATATCTTGCCTAAATGGAACTTCTGATAAATAAAACAGTTTTTTGGATCCCCTTCGAGCTCTGTTTAAGAGGAGTCCACTGTGTGTAGAATACAAATACTGTTAGAACAGACTTCTGTGTAGACATGAATGAGTCTCTTATAACCGGAATGAATTACAAGTTACAGATGTGGTTGAAGAGTGGATTTATTCCTTTCCAACTTTTCTGACAGAAGCTTGTGAGCTTTAACTGTGCTGTCTAATGAACAGCTTGAACACTATGTGGGTCTCCATCATTTGCAAAGCCGTTGCCTTCATCTGTCACCATAGTACCTCAGTGTGTTCATCCCGTGCGTGCTGTCAAGCATTGTTTGCAGTTGAAAGCGATTGAATTTGGGATGTCTGCTGCACATAAGTCTGCTGTAAAGGAATGCTGACCAGCTAGCTGGCCCTGTAATTTTATATTTTATTTTATTTATTTCCAAAACTGCCGCTTTCAGTTGAGAGCATAGCAGGCACATGGGCACACAGCATAGTCACGAACGTACAAACATTGCATTATATAAGCAACAGAGGTTATAATAAACATAACGAAACGGCAGGTAGAAAAAAAAAGTTTGTCGCCGAGGTCTCCCTTCCGTATTTTTATTCACATACTGCGTACTTGATAGACACACAGAAAAATGAATCGGAAAATGAAACACAAAATTTCAAAACACGGGATCGCACTTACTTCATGCACAGACCCCACAGGGAAAGAAAGGAAAGGAAAGACTGCCAAGCGCAGCGTACCGGTGGGTGGCCAAATGCAAATAGAATGATGCAGCAGACAGTTGAGAGGCGAAGAACGAAATGATGTGTAGTTTCTGAAACCTTACACGACATCATCATCATCATCATCATCATCATCACCATCATCATCATCATCACGTCGTGGGCACGTCGGCTGGCTGCCCGTAAACAGGATGTCAAACCCGTTCTTCTATTTCACGCTGATTGTGCTACTCGGAGCTACATGGTCGGCCGGCGCATCTGATACAACGCTGAATTCGACAGCGTTTTTCACGTCGGAGAATGCGCAAATGGACGTCAACGTGCCTTTGATCACAATGGATGTGCGCTCCCAAAATGCTTCGTCGATTGGACTACGGTGCTGTCCGCCTCGACTTCTTCAGACACTGCACCTATAGACCTTTCCAATAGAGCCCTCCTGGGCGCCGCCATGAAATGCAGCTAGCGACGTCTAGCGGCGGTGCCATCTTGGGCTGTTTGCTCGCCGGGCTCTCCGTGCGGGCGCGTGCATTCGTTGTGTGTGTTTCAGCAAGATCTTGCTTTCGCTGTTTGTAAACATCGCGGAATCGTTAGGTAGGTTAATTTGTGAGTATGTGGCATCTGACTGATTAGCAGGACAGTTGTTATCGGCATTGTTTTGCGTCTTATTGCGCGGGCAGAAGCGGGATCAGCGGGGCCGGTTGGTAGCAGTAAAACTGGGAAACCGGGAACATTGTCGCCTCTTCTTTGTTTGAGTTACTGTTGTAAGATTACTCGTATCATAATAAAAATACTGTTGCTTTTGCTAACAATGGTGCCACTCATTAAGGCGAAAGCCTTAATGTCTCAATTAGAGTAACCTTTATGTTTCAGTCACCTTAAAGGAGAGTGGTTCCAAAATTATGGAAAATTATCACAAGAAACGATGCCTTGACAAATAAATGACTAATCACGTAACGCGATATATCAAAGGAACCCTTGATTTAACGCAGACATGACTCGGGCATAATCAGCATGATAGCCAGGCTTTGTCATGCTCATGACTATAACTATGAAAGTGAGCATGTGCAGAAATCAACGATTGAAAATCCCTAACTAATGTTGGTAAGTCACACAAGGTAGATTAGACTGGTTACGATAATGAGAGTGCACCGTGATAATTATCAAATCACGATTAAAGAATGACCTGATTTTACAAAGCATGTTATTAATGACACATAATACAAGGAAAAGCTTGAAACTGTAAGAAGGCGGTCGAGATGGGTGTCAAATGAAAGGTGAATCTCGAAGGATGTGATATTGGTCATAGTCACGTTCATGACATGACATGATGTTCTCATGTCATGCTATGACATGAGCATGACTCTGGAAACATAATACTATTAGAAGGGGATCGATATGGGTGTCAAACAAAAGGTGCATGTCGAAGAATGTAATATTGGTCGTAGTTAGGTTCATGACATGACATGATGTGCTCAGGTCATGCTATGACATCAGCATGACTCTGCAAACAAGACCACTGGAAGGGGATCGATATGTGTGTCAAACAAATGGTGCATGTCGAAGAATGTAATATTGGTCATAGTCACGTTCATGACAAGACATGATGTGCTCAGGTCATGCTATGACATGAGCATGACTCTGGAAACAATACTATTGGAAGGGGATCGATATGGGTGTCAAACAAAAGGTGCATGTCGAAGAATGTAATATCGGTCGTAGTTAGGTTCATGACATGACATGATGTGCTCAGGTCATGCTATGACATCAGCATGACTGTGCAAACAAGACCACTGGAAGGGGATCGATATGTGTGTCAAACAAATGGTGCATGTCAAAGAATGTAATATTGGTCATAGTCACGTTCATGACAAGACATGATGTGCTCAGGTCATGCTATGACATGAGCATGACTCTGGAAACATAATGCTATTGGAAGGGGATCGATATGGGTGTCAAACAAAAGGTGCATGTCGAAGAATGTAATATCGGTTGTAGTTAGGTTCATGACATGACATGATGTGCTCAGGTCATGCTATGACATCAGCATGACTCTGCAAACAAGACCACTGGAAGGGGATTGATATGTGTGTCAAACAAATGGTGCATGTCGAAGAATGTAATATTAGTCATAGTCACGTTCATGACAAGACATGATGTGCTCAGGTCATGCTATGACATGAGCATGACTCTGGAAACATAATACTATTGGAAGGGGATCGATATGGTGTCAAACAAAAGGTGCATGTCGAAGAATGTAATATTGGTCATAGTCACGTTCATGACAATACATAATGTGCTCAGGTCATGCTATGACCTGAGCATGACTCTGCAAACATAAGACCGCTGGAAGGGGATCGATATGGGTGTCAAACAAAAGGTGCATGTCGAAGAATGTAATATTGGTCATAGTCACGTTCATGACATGACATGGTGTGCTCATGTCATGAGCATGACTCTGCAAAAACAAATGTAAAGGAAGGAGGTCAAGATGGGTGTCAAATGAAAGATACAGGTCCAGACTCGCGAGTTAGTCACGTTCATGACATGAAATACATATGACACGAGCATGACGAAGCAAAAATCAACGGGAAGGGGTCAAGATCGGTGCCCAACGAAAGATATAGATCGAGAGAGGCGATACGAGTTAGTCATGTTCATGACATGAGATACGCAATATGACATGCGCATGACAGAGCGAAAATTAACGGAAGGGGGTGAAGATGGGGGTCAAAGGAAAAGTAAACCTCGAGGGATGTGACGTAAGATATACTATAATCATGTTCATGACATCGCTTACATGAAATGACATGAGCATCATTATGCAAAAGGAGGTTTGATACCGGTTGTAAAACGAAAGGCACAGAGAGAAGATGTGACATGAGTTATAGTCATTTTCATGACACGACATGGTCATGGCAAGACATGATTATGACTCAACATGAGAGCTTTAAGGGGGTTGAAATGGGTGTCAAACTAAAAGAACAGCTCGAGGGATGTGATATTTTATAATCATGTTCATGACACGACATGATCGTGGCTCGATATGGTCATTACTCAACATAACGACAAAACTCAATAAGTAGTGCAACGGCGTTCGGACACTGCTAACAAAGCAAGTAAACTTTAACAAGGTGTGATAGTCAGTCAGTAAATGACACAGTATATCTGTGTGCATAACAACGTAATAATGTTGTGGCATGATGTATAAGCCATGGCATATGTGCGGCATCTACTCAATTAAAACCAGCGCTAGATAGCTACTCTTGGCTAGAATTCCTTCAACTGTCAGCTATTGCGTGCTGACTTTCTCTTTAATGAATAACGTTGGCTAATACTTACAGTTAGATCGCTGGCATCTTGGCATAATATTGGCTCCCACGGTGCGTGAGACCTGGATTTTTTTTTCTAATCGGGTTTCTCATTTATCACACTCATGGTCAAGAAGCAATCATTCGGCTCCGTTCTCGCGGCCTAGTTCATTAACGACTTCTGTCGAGCTCTCCACTTTTTTTTCTTTTGAAGGAAGCGTCCGCGTCACATAAGGTGCTGTAGCACGTTTGCCGTTAAACAAAACGTGACAACAATGTGAACGTGATCAAACCGAGCGTAAGGTGAATGAAAGGACTGAGCTGGAGAGACGTGTGCCATGTTGTTTTGGAGCGTTGACAATGAAGGCATTCACGCACCCAGCGGTGCACGTCAGAGTTCACACACAGCCACATAAAGCAAGTTGTAATAAGACGCTGTGTCTTAAAGAAAGGCATTTTTGGCAGCTTGGAAGGACGCTTCGGCATCAGGTGTCCAAGTCAGCGGGGAGGTCGGAGCTTTCACGGGCTTGAGGAGGTCGGTGAGTGGTATGATAATGCGGGCGATATTGGGAAGGAAATGGCGGTGGAAGTTGAGTAGTCCAAGGAATTCGCGGAGCTTTCGAATTGATGCTGGGCGAGGGAAATCGCGCAGGGCTTGAACCTTCTTTTCCAACGGTCTGCTTCCCTCACGAGTTACGCAGTGGCCGAGGAACTCAATGTCGTCGACACCGAAGACGCACTTTGCAGGGTTAATGAGAAGTCTGTGTTCCTGGAGCTTAGAAAACAGCAGGCGCAAATGGTCGCAGTGCTGTTCGGGGGAAAAAACTATTCACCAGGAGGTCATCGAGATATCCAAGGACGAATGGGAGCCCACAGGTTACCTCGTTGATAAACCTTTGGAAGGTCCGAGCAGCGTTTCGCAACCCGAACGGCATGCGAACCTACTCGAAAAGCCCGAATGGTGTCATGATGGCCGTCTCGGGGATGTCCGCGGGCTCAACCGGAATCTGGTGGTAGGCCTTTACCAAATCTATCTTGCTGAAAATCACCGCTCCAGCTAGGTTGGCAGAGAAGTCGTGAATGTGGGGGAGGGGATAACGATCAGGGACGGTGCGCGCGTTGAGAGCACGGTAGTCACCGCACGGGCACCAATCCCCAGGGTCACGCTTGGGAATCATATGGAGAGCTGACGACCAACTGCTCGACGAAGGACGGATGATGCCCAGTTGCAGCATGTGGTCGAATTCCCATTTGGCGATGGCAAGGCGGTCCCCAGCGAGGCGTCTAGGTCGGCAAAACACTGGAGGGCCTTGTAGTAACAATGTGATGCGTGACGCTGTGACGTACCGGCAGCTCAAGGTTGGAAGGTTTGGTGATGGCCTGGAAGTCTGATAGAATGGAAGCATACATAGATGATGGTATCCGCGGCGCCATTCCAGTTGTTGATGATGTAGATGCGAGGATACCTTGTATGGAAAGACTGGTCGTCGTGTCGACTAGGCGACGAGCGCAAAGATCAACATGGAGGGCAAAGTAGCCAGTATGGCTCTGATTTTCTCACCCACTTTTCCCTCAATGTTGATCTTCGCGCTCTTCGCCTAGTCGACACGACGACCAGTCTTTCCATACAAGGTATCCTCGCGTCTACATCAACAACAACTGGAATGGCGCCGCGGAAATCAGTAGCCAGTATGGCCATGCGTATGCCTGCAACGATGAATACCCAATGAAAGGTGCGTCGGAGACCCAAGTCGATGGTAAAAAGAGCGCTGGCCATACGTGTTGATTGTAAAGCTGTTGGCTGCTTGAAGAGGGGCAGTCTTCTGAGAGCGTTACCTGTCTAGTTGCCTGGCAGGAAAGACACTGACCTCTGCACTGGTGTCCACGAGAAATCGATGTCCGGCAATCTTGTCAGTGACGTAGAACAAGCGGCTTGTCATACGGCAAGAGTCACTGGCCGCCATCAGTGGCTCTGCGGTATGTTTCCCTGCCAGCTGCAAGGGGAACGGCACTGACGTGCGCTCGCACCGAAGTTTCGGTGGTACCAGCAGTAGCCGCGACGACGAGGGCTTGAACGGGAGCTAGACCGAGGGGACAACCTGGAACAGCAATCGCGGTCCCGTCGACGAGGGCGGGAGGGTGGCTGCAGTGTATTAACAGCCTCGGCAAGGTCGTCAATCAGTTGCTCAAGGCGAGACTGCCGGTCTTCAAATTGCGACAGCGGGACAGTAGATGCCTGTGCCATAGTACCTCTTGCTGAATAGTCAACCACGCGATCGGCCAGCTCCGCCAATTTATCGAGGGGCGGGTCGTCTGGTGCGGTAGCCAAGGCAATGACCACATTCTGCGGCAGGTGCTGAAGGAAGAGTTCTCGCAGCAACGGGCTGTTTGCATCCAGCCGACTGTCACTGAGAAGCCACCGCATGCGGCGCAGCAGTTCCGCCGGTCGCCGAGCTCCTCTTCGTTGAGAAGCTGCTGGAGACACTTGTGCACAGACACAGACGTGCGGTGCAGCACCGTCATTTTAAAGTAGTCATAGGGGGTGGTTTCATGGGGCTCGGCCGCGACGTCGTAAAACTCCGCAACCACCTCCGTTGAGAGTGCGGAGACAGCGTGGTGGAATTTCGCCTGTTGCGAAGTAATGCGCCGAAGCGTTAAGATGGCCTCTACGTGGGTAAACCAGGCTGCAGGATTCTGCGGCCAAAATGACGGCAGGTGGATCTGCACCCTGCGTGCCGATCGCAGGCATGTCGGTAGTGGTCTCATCCATGATGCCGTGCTCGCCTGGTCCGGGTCACCACTGTAGCGGAGAAGCGATAGCCATAACGGCGGCCGACGTAGGCCGTGCCGTCGTAGCTACTTTATTTAGCTGCGGTGAACGAGGTCCGCGGCAGAACGGAGCGGCGGGCTGCAGCGTCGAGTCCGGCCGCGAGCGTGAGCACGTTCTCTTCTTTTTCATCGTGGCTTGCTACCTCGAGCCACGCGGCATGAGCCCCGCGAGAGACGCGGCGCGACCCGCGCGATGGTGTCAAGCGATGGCCATGAAGCTGGCCACTATACAGGGTGTGATGCCATCTGTGGATGAGCTGTGTCGTGGTGCCCCTACTGAGCCTCACCCTCGGCAGCTTTCAGGTTATGCTGGGTGGTGGTGTTGCAGCGATGAGTGTCAGTCTCACCAAATAGAACAGTCAACTGAGTGCTTCGCTGGGTCGCTGATTGACACCTTTGAATCTGTGCCACGCCGCTGCCTTATCTCGAAGGCAGGGCCATGAACCACTTGCACTCGTCCATCCAGGCCTGGCAATCTCCGAGGGTGCTGACCGTTGCCACCCTATCATCGGCGTTGTTGTTTTTGAAATCGTGGACGTCAGGGATATCACATGGCAGGTCCCTGACACTAAAGTGTCGAGCTGGTCCGATATTTCTTTCATGGCGTGCCAGAGCGCCGGGCGCCTTTCGGATGGGCTGTCAAATGAGCCGGCCATTTCTATGACAACTATACCAAGAAAGGCAATCTTGTTGCTCAATACTAGCAGGGTGGCGGGTGGATGGTTCAGTGCGATGAATTCGTGTTCACCTAGGTGGTAAGTTGCAAGGTGGCACCCAACAGCTCCGCTGCGCTGTATAGTGACCTGCACATGGACCCAGCGGTCGTGTACGAGAAGCTGGAGATGGTTGCTGCACCAGTGTCACGAGTGCGAGCGTGGATCTCGGGAGCGCTTGCTCCGATGGATTGAGAGAGCGAGAGGCGTTAACAAAAACAAAAGAGACGTTATTTTATAAACAGGAACACAAAGAGAACTAGAGAAAAACAAACTAAGTTAACAACCTAAATAGCCTACAAATCCTCCGCGTTGGGCGCAGTTCCAACGGGAGTCTCTCAACACTGTGTCCGCGGCCGTTGCTCAAACTGAAGTAAGACACTCTTACATTGAATTCTTTGCGGTGCGGTTCGAAGTCTGTGATCTCTCGGTGGGTCGTGTCCTGCAGCCGTCGTCGAATGTGCTGCTGGTGGTGGCCGCCGCTCATGCAAGGTCGTCCTTGTCTGCCGCCTTGCTTCTCCGGTGACGTGGCGGATCACCGATTAGGCCTAGCCTAGCCTAGGCCTCCTCATATTGACGCAGAACTTCAGTGCATTTGTGTGCGTTGTGCAGTTACGGCCGTCCGCAGTTTTATTTTGCGCACCGCGGATTGTGGCGTGGAGGTAGACGAAGACAACGAAGAGGACGTGCTGTTCGATCGGTGCCATTTTGCAGGGTGACTGGCTGTTGCCTCTTCTGCATTTATCGTGGCAAATTGGTGGAGGCGCTGGGTATCAATCCTACCATCCTCGCTTCGATTTCCTACCATCATTCCCACTAAGCCGGAAGAAAACCAACCACTTCGCCACAGCCGCCGCTTGCAAGGGCTACCTCCTGAATACGGTCCTGTGAGCCCGGTAAGGATGGCCACCGGTGGAGCAGGTCAGTCGCAACAGTGCGACACTGTTCAGCCTACTTATACTCCGAGTGTCGTCTACGCAGCACGCGTTCCGAAGTCGTTTCACGGCGACGTGTTCGAGGATGTAGATGACTGGCTTGAGCACTTTGACAGAGTCGCAGCAGTCAATGAATGGGACGACTCTAGGAAACTGCGTTACGTGTACTTCGCCCTCGAAGACTATGCCCGTACGTGGTTCGAGAATCGTGAGCGCTCGATCACTAGCTGGCCAGAATTCCAACGGCAGCTCCGTGAGACATACAGCAGCCCCGAGAGGAAAGAAAAGGCAGAGCAGGCACTGCAGACTCGGTTTCAGAAGCCAAACGAGAGCGTGGCTATGTTTGTCGAGGACATGTCGTGCTTGTTCAGACGTGCTGACCCTGACATGGCTGAGACGAAGAAAGTTCGTCTGCTAATGCGAGGGGTGAAAGAACAACTCTTCGCTGGACTCATGTGCAACCCTCCAACTACAGTCGCTGAATTTATAACTGAAGCAACGACGATGGAGCGAGCGCTTCAACAACGGTCCCTGCAGTACGACCGCCAAAGCACCGTCGCCGCCGTGTCGTGCGTCACCTGTGGACATGATGCAGCAGCACTGCGTGAGCTCGTGCGGAGCGTTGTGCGCGAAGAGCTCGAGAAAGTGCGCACAACCACTTCGCAGCCGGCTGTTACTGCACTTGGCGACATCATTCGGGAGGAATTCAGGGCTGCTACCCAACCATTGGCACCAGTGCGAGCCGATGTTCCAGTCGTGACGTATGCAGAGGCGTTGCGGAGTCCTCATCTGCCTACCGGACGCCGTCCGGTAGGCAGATGCTCCAGCTATGCCACGTCAGTATCCCGCTTCGAATGGAAACACGTATGAGTACGTGGGTCCGCGACAGGTTATGCGGAAATCAAACGTGTGGCGCACCTCGGATAACAGGCCACTTTGCTACCACTGTGGTGAAGCGGACCATCTGTATTACCAGTGTCCTTATAGGAGACTGGGCCTTCAGGGATTTCCGCCCAACGCGCGCCGGCCAATCAATGGTGAGCGACCACGCGAGATTGAACAGTACCTGGCTACGCAACAACCGTTTTCGCCCGCATACAGACGCCAGTCACGTTCGCCATCTCCTCGCCGCATCACCTCTCCTAGCCGTCCCAGCACGTTCGCTGATATTCGCAACAGGACCCCGAGTCCACGCCCACGTCAGGAAAACTGAGGACAGCGACCTCCGGGGGTGGGGCCGCTGTTCATCGTTCTGACAAACATCCTCCGACGCGACCAGTTAACGACGACAATTTATCTGTACCGGCATCTTCCGATAACGACGCAGGCCGTTCCGCCGATATTACCGTAACCATCGACAATTACCAAGTCGCCGCCCTCATTGATACCGGCGCCGACTACTCCGTTATGAGTGGTGAATTGGTCACCACTCTCCGAAAGGTGACGACGCCATGGAATGGCCCTCAGCTCCGTACTGCAGCTGGTCATCTCGTGATACCGGTTGGAAGATGCACTGCTCGAGTACATATCTGCGGCTCTGCTTTCGTCGGATCTTTCGTAGTGCTACGCGAATGCTCCAGGCAGCTTATTTTAGGAATGGACTTTCTTACAGAATATGGGGCCATTATAAATCTTCCAGAGCTACTGGTAACATTTTCACGCAACGCAAGTTCGCAGGGCTGCAAATCGCACAAAGTAGCATTGCGGGTATGTGAAGATTCTGTGACCATACCGCCCCGTTCCAGCGTCCTGGTTACCGTAGTGAGTGACAGCGACCAAGCCGCGCTTGGAATTGTTGAAAGCAATGCATCCATCATCTTTTCTCGTCAAGTATGCGTCGCCCGTGGCCTCCTCGAATTGACCAAGCAGCCTTCTGAAATTCTACTCACGAACTTTAGTCGCGAATACCAGCACTTCGCGAAAAACGCTGTTGTCGCTCACTTCGAAGAAATCGGCGACGCGAGAACCAGCATATCAGTCGCAGAACTTTCAGCCGTCCCAAATGAAGACAAGCAGTCGACTGTTCAACTGGATGTCAACTCTGCACTATCAGCTTCGCAGCAAGAGAGTCTTCACTCTCTTTTGCTTTCCTTTAGCGACTGCTTTGCTGCGACGTCGAAGATCAAGCAGACACCTGTTTTGCAAAGCACAGGATTGTTACTGAACCCACCGAAAGACCCATCCGACAGCACGCCTACCGCGTGTCTCGAATGGAGCAAGACGCCATTCGCGAACAAGTGAAACAAATGCTTGCTGACGACATCATTCAGCCATCCACGAGTCCCTGGGCGTCTCCAGTTGTGCTAGTTAAAAAGAAAGACGGCACATTGCGGTTTTGCGTTGATTATCGCAAGCTCAACAGCGTCACAAAAAAAGACGTCTATCCTCTTCCTCGCATCGACGACTCGCTGGACCGACTTCGCCACTCCAGATACTTTTCATCCATGGATCTACGTAGTGGTTACTGGCAAATCGAGGTCGATGACCGTGACCGGGAAAAGACCGCCTTTATCACTCCTGACGGACTTTTTGAATTCAAAGTCCTTCCTTTTGGCCTGTGCTCAGCTCCCGCCACTTTTCAAAGAATGATGGACACAGTTTTGTCCGGTCTGAAGTGGCAATCCTGCCTTGTTTATTTGGACGACGTCGTCGTTTTCTCGGAGACTTTCGAGCAGCATCTTCAGCGTCTTCGTGCGGTACTCGATGCCATCCGAAGTGCTGGCCTGTCACTGAAGCCAGAAAAGTGTCACTTTGGTTACGAGGAGCTCAAATTCCTTGGTCATGTCGTAAGCCGTGAAGGAATTTCCCCGGATCCTGAAAAAACGCGAGCTGTTGCGTCTTTTCCAACGCCTACGAACAAACGCGAGGTTCGGCGCTTTTTGGGACTCTGCGCGTACTACCGTCGCTTCGTGCCGAATTTTTCAAAGATCGCTGAGCCCTTGCATTACCTGACAAGAGACAATGTACCTTTCGTTTGGGAAACCGAGCAACACCGCGCCTTTTGTGAGCTTCAGCAGCGACTTCAGAGGCCTCCAATTCTAGGTCACTTCGACGAAGACGCCGACACTGAAGTACACACAGACGCGAGCAATATCGGTCTCGGAGCCATCCTCGTGCAGTGGCAAGAAGGCGCCGAAAAGGTTATCGCCTACGCTAGTCGTACCTTGTCCTCGGCCGAAGCAAACTACTCCACCACAGAAAAAGAATGTCTAGCTGTTGTGTGGGCCATAGCCAAGTTTCGACCATATTTGTACGGGCGACCTTTCAAAGTAGTCAGTGACCACCACTCCTTGTGCTGGCTTGCGGGCCTTAAAGACCCCTCAGGCCGCCTCGCCAGATGGAGCCTTCGTCTTCAGGAGTTCGATGTTACAGTTGTCTACAAGTCCGGGCGCAAGCACACCGATGCTGACTGCCTGTCCCGCGCTCCGGTTGCAACGACTCCGCCTGAAGTAACTGACGAGGACGGTTTCCTCTGTGCCGTGACAGCATCTGACTTGGCTCAGCAACAGCGTAATGACCCAGAGCTTCGTCCCCTCATCGACTATCTTGAGGGCCACATTACTCAGCCGCCACGAGCATTCAGACGTGTAATTTCTTCATTCTTTTTACACAACAACGTCTTGTACAAGCAGAGCTTTGATCCCAGGGCTGAAAGTAACCTTCTAGTGGTGCCATCAACGATGCGAGACGACATCCTGCATGCTTGTCACGACGAACCTTCTTCTGGACATATGGGGTTCACGCGCACTCTCGCACGTATCCGCCTCAAGTACTACTGGCCGAAACTATCTCGTACCGTCAAGCACTACGTTAAGACATGCAGAGACTGCCAGCGGCGCAAGACACCACCCGTAAAACCAGCTGGTCTGTTGCACCCTGTCGAACCACCCCGGGCGCCCTTTCAACAAGTTGGAATGGACTTACTTGGGCCATTTCCGAAGTCTTCCGCTGGCAATCGATGGATAATAGTTGCGACAGATTACCTAACACGATACTGTGAAACCAGAGCGCTTCAGCGCGGTACTGCTCAAGACGTCGCCAACTTCTTCATTCATGAAATCGTTCTGCGACATGGTGCACCATCCGTGGTTATTACAGACAGAGGCACAGCTTTCACAGCTCAACTACTTGAAGAAGTGATGCACCTCAGCGGCACTGTTCACCGTCGCACGACTGCTTATCATCCGCAGACGAATGGACTAACCGAACGGCTCAACAAAACCCTCGCTGACATGCTTTCGATGTACGTCGACGTGGATCACAAGAATTGGGATAGCGTTCTTCCATTCGTAACTTTCGCCTATAACACCGCCGTACAAGAAACCACAGGATTTACTCCTTTCCGCTTGCTCCATGGCCGCGAGGTTACCACAATGTTAGACGTCATGCTTCTGCCTGACCCCTTCACAACCACCACAGTGAATGCTGCCCAATACGCCCAGTGAGCCGAGGACGCTCGTCAATTAGCTCGCCTGCGCATTCGCTCTAAGCAGCACTACGATGCTCACAGGTACAACCTACGTCACAGAGAAGTTTCCTACTGCATTGGAGACAAAGTATGGATCTGGAGCCCTGTGCGCCAACGAGGAAGGTCGGAAAAACTTCTACGCCGTTACTTCGGACCTTACCGGGTTATTGAACGTGTCAACGACGTCAACTATATAGTTGTTCCTGAGAGCACCACGGGACGCTCCCGCCGCACACCACAACCGGACATCGTTCATGTGGCTAGGATGAAGCCATATTACTCACGATGATCACCACTCCTTCCCTCATTCCTGTGTAAGCATCGGGCCTGATGCTTTTGAAGGGGGGGAGTAATGACGCAGAACTTCAGTGCATTTGTGTGCGTTGTGCAGTTACGGCCGTCCGCAGTTTTATTTTGCGCACCGCGGATTGTGGCGTGGAGGTAGACGAAGACAACGAAGAGGACGTGCTGTTCGATCGGTGCCATTTTGCAGGGTGACTGGCTGTTGCCTCTTCTGCATTTATCGTGGCAATATGTAATGCCCGGTCTCCAGCCAAGACCGGCCCTCTGCAGCGATTCTTCTGCCGGTCGTCCCGTTCTGCCGGCGAAGGTGGAGCGCTGCGGGTACGTCGGGAACTGCTGAAGTTTGGCCGCTGCCACACCGAAGTCCGTGCTCGATCGTAAGCCAGATCGGCGGCACCCCGGAGCCCGACGCCCTCGTCTCCTCGTCACCAGTCCGTAGCTGGCCAGACACCCTTCGTCGACCGGTGCCGCGCAGAGAATGCCAGCTCAGCCTTCTCGATCTCTCCTCGGGCCGCGTGCCGCGAGCCCGCAGTCAACCAATTGTGGACATCGACGTGTCCACGGCGCGTGCCTTCCCGCGCCACTTCGCCGATCTCTCCGTTTGGCCTAGCGGCCTGTGTTTTTGGGTCCCCTCTTACTCATCACAACCAGGGCCGGCACGATCCTTGTCGGAAGGAGCTTGGACAGCATTCTTATCCTTCTTAGGTGTCGGTGCAGTCCAGAGCGAGGGGTTGCAACGGGAAGCACCCCAGGGCAACAGCAGGTCGTGCACTGTGTTGACAGCGCCGGGGCACTCTGAAATTTGGGCAACCGAGGAGGCCTGGACGCCATCCTTGAGTGGTGCCATAGGTGCTTCCGGCAGTGGTATGTGGAAGTATGGACGGTGTTCCTATAATGAGTGCCCGCAGGACCGCTGACCTGAGATTGCGCACTTGGTGAAATGTTGAGGCCCGTGTGCTGTGCGATGTCAGTGCACGTTACAGAACCCCAGGTGGTCGAAATTTCCGGAGCCCTCCACTAGAGCGTCTCTCATAATCAGATCGTGGTTTTGGGATATTAAACCCCATAAAACCTGAGAGCGCACACTTAGGGCTTGTCGTTTGTAGACTGCGTCATTGTAAAGGAAGGAAACACAGACAGCACCTTTGCTGGAAGCTGGCTGTTCTATTTCTGACCTCGTTTTCTTCGTCTTCGCTCACCGCACTCTGCTGGCATGAGCATATGAGTGCCAATTTTTTGCCATTACAATATATATATATATATATATATATATAGTGAATATACTGTGCAAAATCAACATACGTTGTACTCTCTATATATATATATGTATGTGTGTGTGTGTGTGTGTGCTTTGTCATTAAATACTAGGTCGTCATTTGAAAATCCCATGAGAAAAAGATTTCTGCTAAGTGGAGGAAAACGAGCATGCCTTATTCAGAAACAGGCTGGGGATCACTAGTTACTACAGAAATTGTTTACATTGCTAATGAAGTAACGATAGCCCCTCCCTCACCAGCCTAAGCAAATGCTTTGGTATTGGCAAGTTAGAAAAATACTTTATACGTCTGTTAGTTCAGTGGGGTTGGTTGTCTTGTCTCTTCATAATTGATTTTTATGTTGTGCAAGATGTGCGCGCGACATTATTTTGACGTCTATTCCACAGAAAAATCTATTTTTTAAAACGAAGTCGCTCTGCTTCAACCTGCTGCTGAGTGATCCAAGTGTTAACGTTGTTGTGCACGGAAATCCTTAGGCAGCTCCAAACACTTGGCATATATTGAGTGCTGAGTCTATGCAGCTGCAGCGTGAGTAATTACTTTCGCTGCTACCTTGTTGTGCAGGTGTGGAGATTGATAACAACCTTCCTGTTTTTTGGCACACTCGGCTTTGCCTTCTTCTTCAACATGCTGTTCACCATCCGGTACTGCCGAATGCTCGAAGAAGGCTCGTTTCGAGGGAGGACTGCCGACTTTTTCTACATGTTTCTTCTTGGTGGATCACTGATAATTGTATCCTTTTTTTATGTTTCACTACTCTCTGCCGCCCGATTTATTTAAAGATTGTTCCAGGGAGTGGCAAAAGTGCCAGCACTACAGAACGGAAAAATGGGGAACATCGCTTGAGCCAACGTTTTGACTGTGGACCACACATTTGTTCCCTCTGCCCCAACCGGAGGGAGAAGCTTGCCTGAAAAAAGGATTCAGGTTGTGGGAACTGTGTGATGTGAATGACCCAAAAATATGGAAAGGAGGTGATTGTAGATTTCGTGGAACTGCATGGGCAAGCAGCACGTGGAACGAAACCTAGTGGGAAAACACGAAACGTCTCGGTTGCTGACCTGCTAAATTGTGTATAGTTGTAAGGCGTCTTGTGCCCCTGGCTCATTTGCCGGTGCAGTGATGCACATGTAGACGCCATCCTAGGGTTTCGGCAAAGGAGGACCTGGTGCACACTGGGTGCCAGTGTCAACACTTTTCCACCAACAGTCTTTTTCCCCTGTATTCTGATATGGTACTGGTAGCCCTGTAGTAGCCTAGGTGCTTGCTCAGATACTCGCCAGTAAGTTTAAATAACCAAATATGTTTGCACCGAAATGGGTTGCAGCGTATGCAAGGGCCTGCCTGCCATCAGAAATATGGACCTGGTGCCAGAAATTTGGCACTGCCAAGCTCATCCGATGACGTTTCCGAAACTTGACAGCAACGATTTGAGCGCTGTAGTACCACTGTTTTGCTATTGACTGCTTGAGTAGGCAGTGCTGTAGGTAATGATTTGAAAAACACAGGGTGGGCCCTCACAGGGTGTTATTACAGTACCGTGGAGAACATATATTGGGAATTTCATTGAGATCATTGCACAGTGAGAAATCACCGGACTTAAACCTCAGAGCTTCACATGGCCGTCGCTCCTCTGCCGCTTTCCAAGGCTGCCACGACAGTTTCCGCAAGTCAGAGCCAGTGGTATGCATCCTTATTCAACGCACGTCAGTTCAGGACGTCCCAGCCCCCAACGGCCTCTGAGTCTATGAGGCAGACAGCCTGAGCTTGCTCTTTGCTTCTTTTTCTTTTTTACTTTTCATCCTTGTATTGTGTGCTGTTTGTGCCTTTATAAAGTGATGCTCGAAAAAACCCACAAGCAGCCATGTCAATTCCACACGATTCCCACCCAAGCAGCAGTGATAGCGAAGCAAAACGATCCCTCATATCGGAACCTCCCATGATGATAACAGGCCCCCTTTGAAGTTGTACAGGATGGAGTGCATTGAATTAGCAGATGAGATACGATTCTCTCCTTTATGGGGAAGCAAAAATTTTTGCTCAAGTATGTAATCTTCCAGCTCATGTAAATTAGGACGTGCCATGTAAAAATTCTATGCCTTTGGTATGTTATTCGGGGTGTCCGTGCGGAGCGCATTTAGTCTTGTGGTAATCTGGTTCTTCAGTTTCGACAGTGTGCTGCGTGTGGCAAAGTGAACATTCTAACATGTAATTGGCATTTTAATTTACTGCGAGTACAACTGTATTTTATATGATAACCACGATCACATTTTAGAAACAACCTAATGAGCCAACAGACAATGAAGCCTAGGAAAGCATAGGGGAAGTTACTTGTGGTATTGTTGCGGTAGGTCGTAGGTAGGTGGTAGGTCGCGCAGGCCTCAGGTGGGCACCTTGGCTCGGGTCCACAACCCGACAACCCAGTAGCATGGCCGGTCTTCTCCGCTGGTCACTCCACCGTTGCGCATTCGCTTGGCGCTTTTTGTTTCCCATGTACCTCGTGGGCCTTGACCATTGGTCTCCTTGCCCCTTCATGTCGTCTTCCGATTGCTTCGAATTGTATCCGTGGTCGTCTGCAATTGGTACTTTGCGATTGGTAACTTCCCTTTGCTTTCCTAGGCTTCATTGTCTGTCTGCTCATTAAGTTGTTTCTAACAAATAAAGAACGAGCCCTTGACCCCTTCCCTTTCGTTACGATCACTTTTGTGCTTTTAACTTTAAGGTAATTTTGAAGGCATTAGAAGTCTTTCGTCTGGAATGAGAGCAAGGTAATATTATGTATTAGGCTGTGAATAATCCACAGCTACCCTGACTCTTTACGAAAAAAAGGTAAAAACAACTGCAATTAAGAGATTAGCAAGGCAAGGAGACACCACTGTTGTTCACTGCCTGCATACAAGAACTGTACTTAAATGGTTTCATCGGGAAAAATGAGAAGTAATATTGAGGGCAAATATTTCCAGAACCTGGAGTTTGCAGATGACTGTGATAGGGTAAGTCGTCTTTTAGATGCGAAGCAGCTTATGGTTGGGGCTATGTCACTCCCTCCATCCATCCGCCGTGTGGCGTCCACACCCGCACTATGCACACGCATCCTCCTCTCCTTGTCTCATCTCTCCTCTCGGCATTCGTCCTCTCCTCTCCGAACAGCGCGCATTGACTGTGGAAATGCTCTTTCTTCGATGAACGCTTTACCAGCTCGCAAAGAATGAGAACGCGCCCTCGCCCGCAAGAGACAACGCTGACGCAGGCAGCGTCTGCTAGCGTCAAACCGATGCAAACGCGGTGTGCACCCTTCGTGCTGCTTCGCATCGTCTCATGGTCCCCTTTAACGGGAGGTGGTGTAATTTTTTTCCCCCAACGTGCAGGTTCATTCGTCTTTGAAGTGTCTGAGACATCGCCTCAAAGCACTCAAAGAAGGACGAGGCCGTTTGCGCACCACATTTTATATACAAACTATAAACACACAACACAAGCACATACCGAAATAGACATCCATACAATGACAACTGAAAGTTAGTATTATGTAGTAATGTTAAATGGAGTCCTGATTGAAGACCCATTTCCTGATTCTATGCAAATCCAGAGCGAGGAGATGGCACGAGTGCTTTTTCTCACCAAAGCCAGCGTTGGCTTGGAGCGTGGCAACTTCTGAAGAACACCGCAACAGTCGGCGTCCAGCAGCACGAGGGCCAATAGTAGCTCGAGGAGCCCCTCCGGACTGCAGGGAAGAAGACGCTTCGCCGGAGTCGAAGGCGTGTCTTGGCTGGACACCCATGCCTGAGCTCGCGCCCGAAGCTCGACAGCTCAGGCCTGTCCAGGGGCACAGGAACGTCTTTCAGCAGCAGCACATTGAAGAGACATGGCCTTGATCAGATGGCTGCCCCCAGGTCTCACAGGCTTCAGGCGAGCACCGTGGCTCGGGTCCGGAACCGTATACCTTCCATTGGCCGCGGAAATGCAGACGCTCAGCAGACGGTAGCGCCAAACTCCCATTCACTTACGACCTTGGCGAGTGGGGGCAGTCTTTATGACGGTGCAACGTTGCCATGGCAACAAAAGCAGCCACGCCTGTGCCGTGTGGCACCTCCTCCTTCCCCGCCCCCCTTTTTTAGGGGTGAAGCTCCTTACGCCGTGGGTCATTCCATCCTCTGTTGTCCCTCGTAGCCACCTGTCTCGTTCGTGAAGTGCTCACTAGATGGCGTGATGGCGCTGATGTGCTGGCTTCATTCAGATGTATGCGAACGCGTAGTATGGGAGCGCATGGCGCACGAGACCGTTAGGTCTCGCTCTTGAATGATCTCAGAATGATCACGAGATGGCGCTGCGGTGCTGCTTAGCTAGTACGTGAATTGATCAATAGATGGTGCAGAGGCGCTCAGTGTTTCGTTGTCGCGTCGTAGCCACGCTCGTGCTCGCCCTCGGCGCGTGCCTCCCGGCGCACTCTTCCATCTGCTCTCTTGTGAAAGAGACAAAGAAAAAGCGAAAGGCGCTTTGACTATGGAAACGCTCTCTCTTCGATGAACGCGCTACCAGCTCGCAAAGAAGAACGCGCCCTCACCCGCGAGAGACAAGCTTGACGCAGGCAGCGTCTTCTAGCGAGTTTCCTCATTGAAAAATACCGACTGCTCGCGCTGGAGAACCGTTCCCCGGCCACCCATATATATATATACAGGCACTGGATCTTGAACTTGCACTGAAGTGCCAGTGGGAGATTTCACTTGTGCGTAGTTGAACCATAAGGATTCGTAGCGTGCGCGTTAACTAAATTAATCCAGAACTCGGCACGATCTACGATCAACCTCCCGAGCTTCGCCCACTCATCATCATTCACTCCGTGGATATGCTGTGGACTTTTTTTCCCGCCCCACCCATGCCGCACGCACTTTTTTTTTTTGGTATGTCTGGAGGCGGCGTGTCTGTATTTTCTTTTTTTCTTGCACGCGCGTGCCTTGCACACTCGTGCGTGTGTTGTGTGCCTTGCATTGTTGGCTCGGCCCACGTGTTTCGTTGTATTTTATCATTTATTTTACTGTATACTTTGAGTGCCACCCATGCTTTATCGAGAGGAATGAGCAAAATAGGGGCTTTTATTGTTTTGGCAGTCGATGCCTGTTTGGTCACCTGGCGATAACCTACAGTACCTGTGCATGAGAAGCACACACGCGACCCTCGCTTTATCGAGAGGAATGAGCAAAATAGGGGCTTTTATTGTTTTGGCAGTCGATGCCTGTTTGGTCACCTGGCGATAACCTACAGTACCTGTGCATGAGAAGCACACACGCGACCCTCGCTTTATCGAGAGGAATGAGCAAAATAGGGGCTTTTATTGTTCTTGGCAGTCGATGCCTGTTTGGTCACCTGGCGATAACCTACAGTACCTGTGCATGAGAAGCACACACGCGACCCTCGCTTTATCGAGAGGAATGAGCAAAATAGGGGCTTTTATTGTTTTGGCAGTCGATGCCTGTTTGGTCACCTGGCGATAACCTACAGTACCTGTGCATGAGAAGCACACACGCGACCCTCGCTTTATCGAGAGGAATGAGCAAAATAGGGGCTTTTATTGTTCTTGGCAGTCGATGCCTGTTTGGTCACCTGGCGATAACCTACAGTACCTGTGCATGAGAAGCACACACGCGACCCTCGCTTTATCGAGAGGAATGAGCAAAATAGGGGCTTTTATTGTTTTGGCAGTCGATGCCTGTTTGGTCACCTGGCGATAACCTACAGTACCTGTGCATGAGAAGCACACACGCGACCCTCGCTTTATCGAGAGGAATGAGCAAAATAGGGGCTTTTATTGTTTTGGCAGTCGATGCCTGTTTGGTCACCTGGCGATAACCTACAGTACCTGTGCATGAGAAGCACACACGCGACCCTCGCTTTATCGAGAGGAATGAGCAAAATAGGGGCTTTTATTGTTTTGGCAGTCGATGCCTGTTTGGTCACCTGGCGATAACCTACAGTACCTGTGCATGAGAAGCACACACGCGACCCTCGCTTTATCGAGAGGAATGAGCAAAATAGGGGCTTTTATTGTTCTTGGCAGTCGATGCCTGTTTGGTCACCTGGCGATAACCTACAGTACCTGTGCATGAGAAGCACACACGCGACCCTCGCTTTATCGAGAGGAATGAGCAAAATAGGGGCTTTTATTGTTTTTGGCAGTCGATGCCTGTTTGGTCACCTGGCGATAACCTACAGTACCTGTGCATGAGAAGCACACACGCGACCCTCGCTTTATCGAGAGGAATGAGCAAAATAGGGGCTTTTATTGTTTTGGCAGTCGATGCCTGTTTGGTCACCTGGCGATAACCTACAGTACCTGTGCATGAGAAGCACACACGCGACCCTCGCTTTATCGAGAGGAATGAGCAAAATAGGGGCTTTTATTGTTTTGGCAGTCGATGCCTGTTTGGTCACCTGGCGATAACCTACAGTACCTGTGCATGAGAAGCACACACGCGACCCTCGCTTTATCGAGAGGAATGAGCAAAATAGGGGCTTTTATTGTTCTTGGCAGTCGATGCCTGTTTGGTCACCTGGCGATAACCTACAGTACCTGTGCATGAGAAGCACACACGCGACCCTCGCTTTATCGAGAGGAATGAGCAAAATAGGGGCTTTTATTGTTTTTGGCAGTCGATGCCTGTTTGGTCACCTGGCGATAACCTACAGTACCTGTGCATGAGAAGCACACACGCGACCCTCGCTTTATCGAGAGGAATGAGCAAAATAGGGGCTTTTATTGTTCTTGGCAGTCGATGCCTGTTTGGTCACCTGGCGATAACCTACAGTACCTGTGCATGAGAAGCACACACGCGACCCTCGCTTTATCGAGAGGAATGAGCAAAATAGGGGCTTTTATTGTTTTGGCAGTCGATGCCTGTTTGGTCACCTGGCGATAACCTACAGTACCTGTGCATGAGAAGCACACACGCGACCCTCGCTTTATCGAGAGGAATGAGCAAAATAGGGGCTTTTATTGTTTTGGCAGTCGATGCCTGTTTGGTCACCTGGCGATAACCTACAGTACCTGTGCATGAGAAGCACACACGCGACCCTCGCTTTATCGAGAGGAATGAGCAAAATAGGGGCTTTTATTGTTTTGGCAGTCGATGCCTGTTTGGTCACCTGGCGATAACCTACAGTACCTGTGCATGAGAAGCACACACGCGACCCTCGCTTTATCGAGAGGAATGAGCAAAATAGGGGCTTTTATTGTTCTTGGCAGTCGATGCCTGTTTGGTCACCTGGCGATAACCTACAGTACCTGTGCATGAGAAGCACACACGCGACCCTCGCTTTATCGAGAGGAATGAGCAAAATAGGGGCTTTTATTGTTTTGGCAGTCGATGCCTGTTTGGTCACCTGGCGATAACCTACAGTACCTGTGCATGAGAAGCACACACGCGACCCTCGCTTTATCGAGAGGAATGAGCAAAATAGGGGCTTTTATTGTTCTTGGCAGTCGATGCCTGTTTGGTCACCTGGCGATAACCTACAGTACCTGTGCATGAGAAGCACACACGCGACCCTCGCTTTATCGAGAGGAATGAGCAAAATAGGGGCTTTTATTGTTTTGGCAGTCGATGCCTGTTTGGTCACCTGGCGATAACCTACAGTACCTGTGCATGAGAAGCACACACGCGACCCTCGCTTTATCGAGAGGAATGAGCAAAATAGGGGCTTTTATTGTTTTGGCAGTCGATGCCTGTTTGGTCACCTGGCGATAACCTACAGTACCTGTGCATGAGAAGCACACACGCGACCCTCGCTTTATCGAGAGGAATGAGCAAAATAGGGGCTTTTATTGTTTTGGCAGTCGATGCCTGTTTGGTCACCTGGCGATAACCTACAGTACCTGTGCATGAGAAGCACACACGCGACCCTCGCTTTATCGAGAGGAATGAGCAAAATAGGGGCTTTTATTGTTTTGGCAGTCGATGCCTGTTTGGTCACCTGGCGATAACCTACAGTACCTGTGCATGAGAAGCACACACGCGACCCTCGCTTTATCGAGAGGAATGAGCAAAATAGGGGCTTTTATTGTTCTTGGCAGTCGATGCCTGTTTGGTCACCTGGCGATAACCTACAGTACCTGTGCATGAGAAGCACACACGCGACCCTCGCTTTATCGAGAGGAATGAGCAAAATAGGGGCTTTTATTGTTTTGGCAGTCGATGCCTGTTTGGTCACCTGGCGATAACCTACAGTACCTGTGCATGAGAAGCACACACGCGACCCTCGCTTTATCGAGAGGAATGAGCAAAATAGGGGCTTTTATTGTTTTGGCAGTCGATGCCTGTTTGGTCACCTGGCGATAACCTACAGTACCTGTGCATGAGAAGCACACACGCGACCCTCGCTTTATCGAGAGGAATGAGCAAAATAGGGGCTTTTATTGTTCTTGGCAGTCGATGCCTGTTTGGTCACCTGGCGATAACCTACAGTACCTGTGCATGAGAAGCACACACGCGACCCTCGCTTTATCGAGAGGAATGAGCAAAATAGGGGCTTTTATTGTTTTTGGCAGTCGATGCCTGTTTGGTCACCTGGCGATAACCTACAGTACCTGTGCATGAGAAGCACACACGCGACCCTCGCTTTATCGAGAGGAATGAGAAAAATAGGGGCTTTTATTGTTTTGGCAGTCGATGCCTGTTTGGTCACCTGGCGATAACCTACAGTACCTGTGCATGAGAAGCACACACGCGACCCTCGCTTTATCGAGAGGAATGAGCAAAATAGGGGCTTTTATTGTTTTTGGCAGTCGATGCCTGTTTGGTCACCTGGCGATAACCTACAGTACCTGTGCATGAGAAGCACACACGCGACCCTCGCTTTATCGAGAGGAATGAGCAAAATAGGGGCTTTTATTGTTTTGGCAGTCGATGCCTGTTTGGTCACCTGGCGATAACCTACAGTACCTGTGCATGAGAAGCACACACGCGACCCTCGCTTTATCGAGAGGAATGAGCAAAATAGGGGCTTTTATTGTTTTGGCAGTCGATGCCTGTTTGGTCACCTGGCGATAACCTACAGTACCTGTGCATGAGAAGCACACACGCGACCCTCGCTTTATCGAGAGGAATGAGCAAAAA
>CM023484.1:19503033-19870206 GCA_013339685.2 Hyalomma asiaticum
TTCTGATCGAGTCAAAATTTCACAAAAAACCCAATACTATAGTCTTACCTTTTTTGGCATTTTGGGCAAAATTTTGAGAGACCGTATTTTTATTCAGGAAGGCGCCCAATAAGTAGAGGAATGCTCTACGATGCGGGAAAACGCATTTTGTGCGACTTCTGATCGAGTCAAAATTTCACAAAAAAACCCAATACTATAGTCTTACCTTTTTTGGCATCTTGGGCAAAATTTTGAGAGACCGTATTTTTATTCGGGAAGGCGCCCAATAAGTAGAGGAATGCTCTACGATGCGGGAAAACGCATTTTGTGTGACTTCTGATCGAGTCAAAATTTCACAAAAGCCCGACTATAGTCCTACCTTTTTTGGCATTTTGGGCAAGATATTGAGAGACCGTATTTTTATTCAGGAAGGCGCGCAATAAGTAGAGGAATGATCTGGGATGCGGTAAAACGCATTTTGTGCGACCTCTGATCGAGTCAAAATTTCACAAAAAACCCAATACTATAGTCTTACCCTTTTTGGCATTTTGGGCAAAATTTTGAGAGACCGTATTTTTATTCAGGAAGGCGCCCAAAATGTAGAGGAATGATCTACGATGCGGGAAAACGCATTTTGTACGACTTCTGATCGAGTCAAAATTTCACAAAAAACCCAAGACTATAGTCTTACCTATTTTGGCATTTTGGGCAAGATTTTGAGAGACCGTATTTTTATTCAGGAAGGCGCGCAATAAGTAGAGGAATGCTCTACCAGTAGCGCACCCAGGATCTCTACGGGGGGGGGGGGGGGGGGGTTCAATCTTTCACGAAGGGCCGGGCATGCCATTACACATTTGTTGCGTGTGTAAAAAAAGTTAATAAAATGCCAAATAATAGTAACATAAATGATGATGATTATTTTTAGTATTTTTTCGGCATTTTGCAGAGACATTAGCGCCACGTTCTTCTAGGACATAGGAGCAGTTACGGAGTGGGATGGGATTAGGTCGGCCTCAGGGGGGGGGTTACAACACCCGAACACCCCCCCCCCCGTCGGTGCGCCACTGTGCTCTACGATGCCGTAAAACGCATTTTGTGCGGCTTCTGATCGAGTCAAAATTTCACAAAAAACCCAATACTATAGTCTTACCTTTTTTGGCTTTTTGGGCAAAATTTTGAGAGACCGTATTTTTATTCAGGAAGGCGCGCAATAACTAGAGGAATGCTCTACGATGCGGGAAAACGCATTTTGTGCGACTTCTGATCGAGTCAAAATTTCACAAAAAAACCCAAGGCTATAGTCTCACCTTTTTGGCATTTTGGGCAAGATTTTGAGAGACCGTATTTTTATTCAGGAAGGCGCTATAAGTAGAGGAATGCTCTATGATGCGGCCAAACGTATTTAGAGCGACTTCTGAACGAGTCAAAATTTCACAAAAAGCCCAAGACTATAGTCTTACCTTTTTTGGCATTTTGGGCAAGATTTTGAGAGTCCGTATTTTTATTCAGGAAGGCGCGCAATAAGTAGAGGAATGCTCTACGATGCGGGAAAACGCATTTCGTGCGACTTCTGATCGAGTCAAAATTTCACAAAAGACCCAATACTATAGTCTTACCTTTTTTGGCATTTTGGGCAAGATTTTGAGAGACCGTATTTTTATTCAGGAAGGCGCGCAATAAGTAGAGGAATGCTCTACCAGAAGCGCACCCAGGATCTCTACCAGGGGGGGGGGGGTTCAATTTTTCACGAATTTTTCACGAAAAGTAAATAAAATAAAATGACAAATAATAGTAACATCAATGATGATTATTTTTAGTATTTTTTCGGCATTTTGCAGAGGCATTAGCGCCACATTCTTCTAGGACATAGGAGCAGTTACGGAGTGGGATGGGATTAGGTCGGCGTCAGGGGGGGTTACAACACCCGAACACCCCCCCCCCCCCCCCCGTCGGTGCGTCACTGCGGTGTACGGTGTTGCCGTCTTCTTCCGGCTCCTGAAGCACTTCGCGCGTACGTGCACAAGTGTGGAATAACTGCATCGGAGTAAGAAGGACGAGTTAACTTCTGCTGTCGCCAGCAAAGCACATACGCGCAACAGGCATTACAGATGTATCGAGATAGATTTCATGCATGGCAGGTCACTTCGTACACACGAGCTAGTCAGACCGCGTGCCTCACGAACTGCCGTTGTAACGTTTAACCACACCACCAGTGAACATGCGAAAAGAAAACGACTGTGAGAGTACTTACTTCGTTGTGTCAGCACGTGTTTCTATGGTCGAGCATTGAACGTAGTTTTCGGCGAGGAACTTGTGGCTCCGCAGTTCGTTGCGGTTTCCGGCGCTTTTCGACGTTCGATAGGCCTCTACATTGCCTATATCAAGGCTTTTTGGTATAATGGTCAGGCTCTTGGTCCACGACATGATGCCGCTGCGCCCCAACTCTCAGAAAAAAACATAAGCCGCCAACCAATTTCGACCGCGCACTAGAACGGGACACCTCAAAAAAGCACTGCCTCCCGTACGCACCGAACAACGCCGCACTCTACGACCAACTGATGGCGGACAGCGTATAGAGTGATGAGTAGCAGAGCCGAAGTGCCTCTTGAATCAGTGTCGCCAGACTGAATTAGGAAAGGGGTCTATTGAGAATGGTTCTCGAAAACGGTGTAATGTAATCCCGTGTGCGTTGCTGTCGAAGCATCTGTAGACAAACATGAGTCAAATACAAGCGTCAGTTGGGATCTTGAGGTTCACACAGTTCACGACGATGACTGAATATATTCGAGGCGGGCCGTGCCCGCTTCGGCGAGGACGCCATTGCTCCGGCGGAAGTCGCTTCGAGCCGCGCGCTGATCGGTGTCCGCTCACGCAGCAGTTTCCGGCGTCGGCGCTGCAGCGCGGCGGCGGCGTCAATATCTGCACGGTCTTGATATCGGCGTTTCGGCTGCAGTCACTGTCAGCGTCGACGCAGAGTGACGCCAGAGAGAGAAACGCCAGAAAACGGCGGAAAAAGCGCTCCATGTGGTTCGGGCTTAAAAGCGTTTCAGATGGCGTGCACGACATGTACGTGGACTTTTCACGTTTGCGTACGTGAAGTCCCTACGTACGTGAAACTAAAACTGTCTAATCTCATGTGCGTCCGTGAGACCAGCGGGCGGCCGCTATGTTCCGCGCATGCGCACTGCTAACACGTAGAAGCTCTACGTACCCAAAGCCTCTACGTACGTGAAACTAAAACTGTCTAATAATGCATATCCTTTTTACGTCCCTGATGCGTGCTTCGCATTTCCTTGATTCCCACTGCACATGGGATCTCCTTTTTTTTCGCTATGTTCCGATATCAATGTTTCCCAATGATACTGATAGCCCTGTAACCGGCACGGTGGTTTTGTTTGCACAGATAGATGGATGGAATTAACTTTATTGGTGCCCTACAAGAATCGCACAAACGCGTTTAGGGTTCCCACGTTGGGACTGAAAGGCCTCCTGACAGAAGCATCGCGGGCTTGCTGGACGGCCCATTTTCGGTCGGCTGGGCTGGAGCTACGTAGAGCAGCGTCCCACATCGCCGTGGTATACCATCGAGGTTAGCATCATCATGCACAGAGGTGCACTCCCAGAGAACGTGTGTAAGCGTAGCAGCGGTGAGTTTGCAATTGTTGCAAATGTAATCAGGGTAAATTTCTGGGTATATGACGTGCAGTATATGCGGATTTGGGCAAATACCGGTTTGCAAAAGCATCGCAATAAGTGCTTGAGGCCTGCTTGGCTTAGGGCTAGGCAGCGGGAAGACACGGCGTGAGAGGTAGAAATGCTTAGTGACCTCAGAAACTTGCCAATAATTTTAAATAAGCAACTGAAAGTCGCCTTCAAACCGAAACGGGTAGCTGCTTCGTGGAACGTGTGCGGTGACGTCACAACCTTCCCGTCACCAGAAATATGGAACTTGCGCCAAAGAAACGCCAGTGGCGAGGTCATCCGACGATGTATAGGATTATGCGAGCTCTTCTGATCTTGACAGCAACGATTTGAGCGCTGATGTATCGCCGTTTTGCTTTTGAAGGCCCGCTGGCTCGGGTAGGCAGCGCGGAGGTGATGACGTCAAAAACACGGGGTGCCCCGCGTAAGAATCTGCTAAAAAAATTTTAAATTCACTTACAGGAAAACTAAATGACCTACATCCGCCTGATTTCGCATATATTACAGCACCGAGGAGTATATTGAATATTTTATACAGATCAGTGGACACACTTAAAATAGCCGGAGTTGCCTTTTAAGCCCGCCCGACCAACATGGATCGCTTTTGCCTGCGTTTTCTGACGTTGCGTCTCTCGCCTCGTTCACAACGTCGCCGACAGCGAGGGCGGCCAACCACACGAAGAGCGCACAGACCGGCGCCAGCCCAGCGTCACACAACGTGGACAGATGAATTTAACCCGGAACCCTTGAAAGCAGTGTGCAATGTGCGCCAGTGGAACAATATTCACCGATTACAGCTTATATGCTGTTGTGATTGGTGGTTGGGCCGTCAGTCCTGGGATTCCACGCTACCACGTCGACGTTTCCACCATCCCGACTCCAAGGAGAGGTTGCCGGAGTGCGGAGCGAACACGGAGACGATGACGTGAGAGAAGAAAGATTAAGTTTATTTTACGTGATGAACGGAGCTGACTGAGCACGTTTGCGCTCTTATTAATATAAACTACTATATACAATAGTGTCCAATCACAAGGTCGTCACCGCTTTCGAAGGGAGGAGGTCACGCCCCGCCTTCGCTGCTTCTCTGCGGCAAGGGTTGACGTGACCCGAGTGGCAGCCGATGATGATTCCCGGAGACGGAATAAAAGGTACGGTCCGGCGAAGAGGCTTGCTGAAAAACAACAGCAGCACAAATAAAAGCACTCTTCCCGGCCCCGTCCTTTTGACGACACGCTGCCGTGTTCTCACACTGGGGAGGCCGTAGACCACATGCTGGCAGCAGTCCTCAGTGTCGGCCGGTGCGCTGATGCACCCCTCCCGCTGCGCTGGTGCGGCCGTGAAGCTCTTGCCACAAGGGCGGCACAAACGCGCACACACACACACCGCACGAGACACTGGCGGTCCATGTGGATTCCGGGAGCTTCACGCGGGCTGGTTTGAAGCTCGAGGCAAGCGGCGAACATGGCCGTCGCGGCAGCATCCAAACAATCCACTTGTCTCTTCGAGCGATGTACATCCGTGGGAATGCAGGCACACGCGCTCTCCACGGTCCTTTTCCCCGAAAAGTGGATCCACGGGCCACCGCCGGCAGCCTCCCTCCACCACATCCATGGGGGGCCCACGCCGATCTTAACAATGCCTTACTTGAAATTTTGCAGTGCAAAAGGCATACCTGCCAAGTTCGAAGAAACGGAATCTGGGGGAAGGTATTGCAATAGCAATAACATAGGCCCTGTTTTGCAGTCGCTCTTCTGTACAAAGTCCAAATCGATAGCATCGCTTACGCATCCTATGTCTTACGGACGCTGCTGAAGCAGACTCGACCGTCTCCTGACGCACGAATGTCACATGCGATAACATGGCTTAGCATGCGAGGCCTATAGTCGCCGGCTTGTCAAGCAGAGATGTGACGCCCTTCCAGTTTTTCGTCGGGCGAAGGGCCATTATGGGCGCCGGTGCAAAAGGGGTGGTCGCGCGCGCTATATCGACAGACAGCGGTAGACGTATACCCTTTTACATGCTGTGCTCTCCACTTAAAGGGGTCCACCCTCCGGGCTTGGTGAAAAAACATATTCTACGGCTTGCCTACGCTGTAACGAACATCTCAGCCAAATGCTGTAGTCATCCGCGAAGCGTAGCGTTCACAAGCGGAGCACAAAGCTTCCACTTCTTCAGGAGCCCTCAACTCAAAAAGCGGCTTCCCCTCACGCTCCTTGAATATGCTCTGTTTCGTCATAGAGCATTTACAAGGAGCGTCGCTGCTATTGGCCGATGGCAGACATGCCCGCCTCGACTGTGTGCGGGCCCTTCGCAGCGCGCCTTTTTCAAAACCGTAAGCGCGTGCGTGCCGTGCGCTCGCTTTTCCTTGCGTTGTGAGCACCTATATAGGCAAAATAGTTGCTGGAAATATGTAAAAATATATTTGTTAATGCGCAAGCCTCATAGATGCCATTGGAATGCGTCCGTAAACTACCTCGGCGTGGACGCGAACGGTGCGGTGCAAGTCACCATAAATATAGTTTTCCAAGAAGCCAACAAATGCATGCCTGCAGCCTGTAATAAATCACAAATTAATCCCAAACTTTAATTCATCAGTGATTGTAGATGGTTTTATTCCCTATGGTACTCCAATGCGCCACCTTCTAGTACTCGTACTCAATAATATGGCTGGAGTCGAACCCAAAATATTTCTTCTATAAGGTAGATTAAAGGACTAGGTCTGATTAGGGTGTACTTGGGTGGATAAGAGCTCATTAAGGCGCATTAGGGTGGATTAAGACAGACTGAGGTGCATTAAGGTGGACTATGGCATATTATAGAGCGGGTTACGCTAGACTTAGATTAGGGTAAATTAAGGATTACAGCAGGTTAGGGTTGACTTAATTAGTTTCGAATGAAATCATTATGTCTGTAATGTTTGGGTTGATTTGGCATAACTTAATAATCTGAGCTTATTGAGACTTGACTTAGTCTTAACTTAATTAGTCAGGACCTAATTAGAGTTACACCAATTAGACTCGGTCTAATTAACTTATGCCTAATGATACATTGTTTAATACGCTGGTCTTCGTTAGTCATATAATTATGCTTGGGGTAATTAGTCATATCTTAATTATACGTGGCCTAATTAGTACAGGCCTAGTTACGCTGTTCTTTGACATGTTATCTTAATTAGGTATCGCTTGATGAAGAGTACCTGAAATAGGCCTGATTTAATCAGTGTTGGCCTAATTAGTCCAGAAATGCTTAGTCTCAACTTAATGAGGCTTGACCTTGAAGTCTTAGCATAATTTACCTTCGATTAATAAGTGCTAGCTTAGGTTTGACTTAACTAGTAATAACCTAGCTATGCGTGATTTAATTAGTACTATTTAATTAAACACGGTCTAATTAGAAGCTTGCTTACACTAGATTTGTTCATATCAGCTAAATTAGGCTTCGCATTAGATTTACTAGACATGGTTTATTAGTATCATGCCTAAATAATTATAAATCATTAGTATCCGCTTAATTAGGTGTGACTTACTTGTCATAGCTCAACTTAGGTTGAATTAGTTCAGTTTGTCTTGGTTTGGCTTAGTTGCATTAGTCCTGTCCGAACTAGGCTTCAATTAATTATTCCTAATTAGGCTCCTTTGAATTAGACTTAGCCTTACCTAACTAGTCCTAGGAATCTTAATTAGGCTCCATTGAATAAGACTTAGCCTTACCTACCTAGCCCTAGGGAGCTTTGTCTTTACTACAGCGTGGTAGTGTTATGCTAGCATTACATAGCTTAGTGGAGTTTTCGGCAGATTTCCCAGTTTCACCAATAGCTTAAACAGCTTCACTGTTAAAATTGAACTAGTGTATTCACACATTAAATTAATCCATACATCTTACCAGATGTCAACGCACCTTGTTCCACATTAACCTGTCGGCAAGGGTCCGAGTTGTGAAGGTCTTCCTTTCGAGTCATAGTCACGTTCGAGCCCGACAGCATGATTATCCCGTTTACAATCACTAATCAACAATTAACTAACTTGGGGTTATGCAGGATAAGGTGGAGCAGCGCTGGCAGTTGCGCTGTTTGTCCTGACGCCGCGTTATGCGCAATATCGACGACAAGCAGCGCACTGACAAAGTAAACGCTCACACCTGCGAGCCTCAACGTATGTGATGAACGAAAACAAAGCTTCGGAGGATCGAAAAAAAGAATGCGGTGATCGCGAGAGCACGCGACCTAGCCCAGGCGCGAAGCGAGCAGGCGGCCACAAGCGCGCTGCGAACAGTCCCCGGTAGTCGCGCGCTTTTCGTCAGCCACTCTGAAACGTCGCTGAAGTCTGGTGACGTAAAGCGGTGGGCGAGGCACCTCCTTCGACACCGCCCTAAGGAGCTCTGTACCCTCTATTCCGCAGAGTTGAGACAGGACTGGAAAGGGAAGTTTTCCGGTCGCAATATCTTCGCTCCTACCAAACCGTTTTGAAAAATTCTTTCGGCTGTGAATTTCTGAGAGGCATTCAATACACACCCAGCCGTTTTCAAAACCAAGCCCGAGCGGTGGTTCAGGGCCCTTAAAGCCGTACCGACACAAAATCTTGAAGGCGATAAAAAAATAGGTTTGTATGGACACACACGCGTCATCTACGAAATATTAACGGGTAATACAGCCTATAACACATTCAAAATCAGTTTTAAATTTTTAAGCGAATATAACGGGGCAAAGCTGACTTTCTGGGATGTTTTCCTGTTATCCGTACAACCAGGAGAAACTGTCAAAATCTGGGAGACTTGGCGGGTATGAAAAGGTATTCATAGCATTGCAAAACAAACGCACTCCGCAACAGTTGTTTTTGTTATCCTACTGGGTACGCAAGCTATGGGTACGCACCAACCTCTCCTTAAATTACATTTATTAAAAAAACCTATGGAGATAGAGAACCAGCAAACGCAACATCCATAGCCTCCGAGATCGCAGTAAGACTTGTCCTTGGGGCCATACATACATACTGCCCAGGTGTTGAACCGAACCTTAAACCGAAGAGGTGCTTTCTGTATGTGCTTGAGCCCGAACCGAACCTGAACCGAATTAAATCGGTTCGGAACAAAGCGCTCAAAATAATTACGGTGCCTCGATCTGTCAGCAGCATCTTGTCGCTTTGATTCCGGACTTTTTCTCTGTTGGCCTTTATCGGTTTATTTCACTAATGTTCGTCCTACGATTATCCCTTCTTTCTCGCTGCAGTAGTCTAGTGGTGCTCTCGCATTTCGATGGCGGTGAAATGCTAACGGCCTTGCACTTTTAAAACCTCAGGCGCTCAAAACTTCCTTACCTTTCCACTCTCTTCTTTTTTCCTTTCCCCCATATTCTGGGCCGTATTACAAAGCCATCGCAAGTCTTGCCGCCAACCATCCGAAAACAGCCTTGTTGGACACGGTCGGAACATAGTCCGCGGTGAAGGTATTCGTCACGCAGGCGAGCCCCTCCCCTGGACCTGCAGGTGTGGCCGCGATGGCATGGCGCCGCCAAATGACACTTCTACTTCATGTGCGTGCGTGTGTTCTTGCGCCGGGGTTACATTGCTGAGACCTGTGTTTGGGAAGGGTCATCCACAGATGTGCGCTAATTGCGCTATTCGTCAAAGACCTGTCATCATCCAGAAGGGACACCTCCACCCCCCTTTTCACTCGAGGCGCACACGTAGAGGGGATGAAGTTGACGCCAACCTGAGGGCAGTCAGCGCGGGCGTCGGAGACAACCCCTTCAAACTGAGCTTCATGCAGTGAATCGACCTTTCCAATAAAGGCATTCCTTAACTAAGCATCTAGCGACATCAATCGGTATAAAACGAGCCGCCGAGAGCCATCCTACTGTGCAACAGCCATGATGCCTACACGCAATTCGGTAAGCTGGAGTGGAGCACGAAAACATCAGTTGTTTTCACTGTAGAAGTGTTGAAATCTGGGTCAGGTGGTACAGTCACGAGCAAAAGTTTGGATACCATGGCACCAGAAAAAACTTTGAATTCCGAGTAGCACAGCTCTACAACATGGAATCACACCACTGCATTACATCGGTCGAACAAGTGCACCTAGGCTGAACCACCTGATTTAAGCCAACTTACTCGGGCAGCAAAAAAAAAAAAAAATAGCTGTTTGTGGCACCCATTGGTCTCCAAACTTTTGCTCACGACTGTACATACTGTTGAACGTACAAACCAGCCCCAACGGACGACGGACAGAAGAGAGAAGTGACATACACAACGGCTGGACTAACAACTGTGTTTCATTAACAAAAACCATATTGTAGGAAAACCAGGAGAGCATGCGCCGTCCTCCTCCGCTCCTCGTCCGTGGGGCTGGTTTGCACGTTCAGCAGTTGTTTTCACCACAAACTGAAATTTCTGCGCAGCTAATACCATTTTCTAAAAAAAACTGCAATGTTTACACAAGCGCTGCTGAATGTACATGTATAAAAGAGAACGGAGAACGGACAGTCGGCCGTCTGTGTTGGTCTTGCGTTGCAATTCCGGAATATTTGGCCGCAGCCTTTAAAGGGCCCATGACAGCCATTTTTTTGTTGGGGACATTTATGTTCTAATGAGTAGAACAGTGTCTTGTAATCATGGGATGGAGTGCCAAATTCTCCAGCATGAAGTCTAATTAGTCACAGCATCGTTAATTTTGTTCAGTTTTAATGAAGCTTCGAAACGCGCGCCAAAAACTGCAAGAAACTAGCGCAGCGGGGCTAGCACGGCGGCTGTCGGAAGTGAGCCCCGGCACTGATCGCGTGAGCTCAAGATTCGGTGACGTTGCGGAAAGCGCGAGCGCCAGACCAGTTGCTGAATTCGTCTGCTCGCCGCACCCGCTTTGCATCATAGCGTGCGTACAATGTACGCTTGAGCGACCAACACGGAGAGGAAGCAAAAATCTACGGCTTTTGGCGTGGCCTCCGCGATCGGCTGCGGCAGCCAATCTCGGAGGCCACGCTCGGAGGCCATAGCGCGGGGCGCCCGTGTCTCTCTGTGACGTCATGATGTCAACTTACAGAACTGAAACGTCACAGATGGCCCACTAACTGCGTCATACTAGTGGCGATGTCGCGAGGTGCTGCAAGCTCGGATGAGCATTCCCGCTTACTTTGAAACCATATTAAAGTTACTTAGAGGCGACGTTCGCCGCTAACACTCGGTCAAGGTTGCCTTCGTATGCAGGAAAACCAATTAACGCAAGCATCTTGCGTTTGAAATTTTGGTGTCATGGGACCTTTAAGAAATTTGTGAGCAAGCAAGACTCCCATGTACGCAACCGACCCATTCTCTGTGTTAACTTATACGAAGCTAATTATTCTGTCGCTATTCTCTGCATGTTTGCATTCAATTATGATTGCGAGTGTTCCAAGGAGATGTACTCCCCACAAGAATTGCCGTATAACTGCCCGTTTTTTATCATTCATTTCAAGGTGAATCTGAATCTCCGGATGCAATCCTGTCTTGGTGCGCGAGTTACATAGGCAGCCTGCTAAAAAGTTCAATTAAAAGGGTCGTGAAAAGAATATGGAGATACGCGGTTGTAATTTTCACTGCTTCAATGTGTATTCAACAATACCATAGTCCCTCAATACCTTTTACTGGTCACGAAACTTCCCCATCACTCTATGGAAGAGCTTTGTGTGCTGCCGACTTTGACCGCGGGACGGCGCCACTGGTGCTAAGAAGGCGCTCGTCGAGGCCTTCGAGGCGACGGCGTGGTGTGTTGGCTCCGTTGGAGTCGTATGTCATCGCTAATGTGCAATGCTGTCTGTGCCTTTACCGTTTTAGAATATTATGAATAGTTAGCGGCAGCTCGGCAAACAATGCCGACAACGTACTGTGTGCCGAATTGACGCTCCGGCAACAGAGGAACGGTCGAAAAAGTGTCGTTGTTCGCGTTGCCCAGTGATCCCCAAAGCCGAAAGAAGTGGAAATGAGCGTTACCGCGTCAGGAAACGGGTACGTTCTCATTTAGTTCACCGAACGTTCGCTTCTGCGAAAAACATTTCGATAAGGAGGACATAATTCGTAAAGACGAGCAGGTTATACAGGGCATATATTTATCTATACCTTATCTATTTTTAGTACTGCGATAATTGTTCTTCCCTGTTTCTAAAATGTGTTGTGAGCATGTAATCATGCATATACATTTATATTTCTGCACCTGTATGTATACCTTCTTCAGTTACTGTTTTGAAAATAAAATGCTTACAGCCTACAACGATTTGTTTTTTTATGAAAATATAAAGTATTTGGAGCCTATACTGGTTTTTACTGCAGTTATAAAACGTTTTAATGGTTCGTAGATCAATCAGCCGCACAAGACATTTCTTTGATATTCGTCCAAGTGAAAGGAGCTGTTGTACAGCATGACTGAAATACCTTGAACAATCTCTTGGCACTTTACAGCGTGCAGGAACCCTCAGACATTTTGCAAAAAAAAGAAGAAGAAAACTACTGCGTATGGTTCTTGAACGCGCCCGTAAACTTGAGTACGCAAGTGTTTTTGCGCTTCGTTCCCTTCCAAATGCGAGCGTTGTGGCCAGGCATGTTTAGCAGTAAAGTTTAGCTTCTAAGCTAACGGGGCGATTAATGATTGACTGATGGGGTTTTACGTTCCAAAGCAGCTGTGATTATGAGAGTCGCGCCGTAGTGGAGGGCTCCGGGGTAACTTCGACCGCCTGGGGTCCTTTAACGTGCACTGACATCGCACAGCACACAGGCCTCAACATTTCGCCTCCATCAAAATGCAGCCGCCGCGGCCGGGATTCGATCCCGCGACATTCGGATCTGCAGCTGAGTGCCATAACCACTAGACCACCATGGCGGACCAGCATCAGTATTTTCGCTTGTGTGCAGGTATTACTACAGTAATCTTGTTACATTTGCTTAAGAGTTTTGTATATACAATCGCCCCGAAACAGAGAAGCCAGCGACACGCGGGCAACCTACATTTTTTTCCCCTCTAACGCAGTATTTCTTACGCCGAGCGTCGGTGCCACACGGTAATGTACGTGAAAGTAATTTTTAACTCAGTCATGTACATTGTGAACAATTTAGGCGAAGTGTTTTTTCAAAGCATGGATACATTGTCACGAGAAAGCACTGACACGTAAGTTGCGCGCGTCAATACATTTCTCAGCAAAAGAGGCGTGAAGCACCCAGTCTCCGAAGGTACAAACGGCTGCGCAATGGCAGTGTTGTTCCCGGTCCCAGTTCTTCCGATTGCGTCGGCAACAGTCTCGAAGAAAATTAAGAGCGTCAAAAAAAGACATTGCCAAACAGTCAGTGTTTGCTGGATCGGTGTAGAACGCGTGGCTGCAAGCCGATTTCGCCACGACCGAAAGCAAAGGAAAGCAAAGCGCCGCTACGTACACGCACGAGTACGCTGCCTGTAAGCAAAGGGAGACCAGGATATGAAACTCCCCTGAAAGACCTCCGTGAAGCCACCAGAGCGAGTCTCCGCCAGGGAAACCTCGTAACGCACCAAGAACGCGCCGTTTAAGCGGCTGCGATGAAAGCCTACTTGGCCTTCTTGACTGCAGTGGCGCCCCTGGCGGGAGGTTCCATCGCTATACCAAACTTGGCCCGAAGTTTCGTGACCAGTAAAAGGTATTGAGGGACTATGCCGATACCTAAATATTTCGGCGAAACATTCAGTGCACATTTAATAACGCCTGTTTGAAACTCCAGCGTTCTTGCGCTCCTGAAACGACTACGCGACACTACCGACCGGCATGGTACTATTCGGTGTGGGGACCGGGTCCGGCGCGACGCCATGTCTTCCGCGGAATGTCCTCGCATCCAGTATATTAACTCTATGCTCGCATCCCCCTCTCCCAGCTGGACGGAGCGGCGGGCCCACCGTTGCGAGCAGAGTATCGGAACGGAACGAAAAACGAAAACGAAAAACGAAAAAAACGATATTTTTGACCGGAACGAAAACGTAACCGGAACGTTATTTATTATTTCGTTCCGGAGCAAAAACTAAATATTTTTTATCGTTTTTCGGTTCACGGGAGAACTTTGCGATCCGGAACAACCGAGGTTCATGCAACGTGAGCAACATCATCAACGGTCATCGCCCTCTTACTGGAAATGCTGGACAAGGAGCCGCGCCTTCCAAGAAGCACGAATGTGTTGAAATTTAGGGACAAGGTCAAAGAGCGGCAACCGGAACTGTACATGTTAGCACAAGTGGCCCTTGGTGTGCCAGCCACACAAGTCAGCGTTGAGAGGGCATTTTCGGCACTCAAGTTCGTTTTTGTCAGAGCAGCGGTCTCGCTTATCGGCGAGTATTCTTGATGACCTGCTGCTTCTGAAATCGTCTGTCCCCCACGACCCCCCTCCCTTGACGAAAATTCGGGATTCAAATTTGAAGAAAAATAAATACCAAGATTTTGTTGTGTCCTTGCTTCGAAACTTTTTGCGACTTCCCTCATTGTCGCATCGTGGCTTTGGGACGTAAAACCCCAACAATTATTATTGCATTTTTATGTATTAGTTCAGTATGTTTTGCTGTTTTTAAAAGATACTTATTAAGGATTTTGTTCGTTTTTGTTATTGAAAAAAAAACGTTATGAACCGTTACGGAACGTTTTCTTTTTGTTCCGGAACGAAAACGGAACGGAACTTCTTTCTGTGGAACGAAACGAAAACCGGAACGAAAAACATTTCGTTCCGACACCCTGGAACTTGCGAGGGGCCGCCCGCTCCGCAGCATGTGACTTCAACTAGGCTGCCATTGGACAGCGAGTAATTTCTAGAATGTTTGCCCGTTCCTGGTTTGGAGAAGCCTAGGGAGAACGCGCTGGGACTCGAGGCGGTGCGTACGTGCTTTTGCGCCCGTGCCTCGTCGTCCGGACCGCGCGTCGTCTCGGGCTCCAGCGACACCTGCAGCATCTTGCGATCGTCGCCCATCTCTGTATGTTCTTTTCCTTCTATTTTCCTTTTCTAGGGGCGCGCGACCGCGGGTACGCTGGCCGGGGGTTAGGAGCTTCTTCCCTGCATGGTATTTTTGTGTGTTATTCTGTGTTGTTCTTTGTTACTGTCATTTGTGTTATTGTGCTCGCGTGTTGTTTATCGTTGTTGTCCTTTATATTCAATTCAGTTCCGGCCTTGTATTATTTTATTTAACGTGTTTTAGTAAATCGCCGTGCTGGGAGAGTGACGCCTAATGTTCTCCTCTTTCGCCGCCTGCGGCGGTTCGCGCTGCCCTGCCTCGAGTCGGGCCGCGGACTGGCGCGCGCGGCAGTGCGGCGATGCATGGCTGAGATGAGCGAGCGCGGACGCAACTACCGCAACTACCACATTCTCTGCTCGTCGAGTGCTCGAACCCACCGCACGGGGTTGCTAGCGGCGATGCCGCTGCTAGTAGTTAGTAGAACCCCTACATCGGTGACGTTGCAGTAAGATATTTTTAAGTTCAAAGGTACAGTGAACTCGCGTTCGCTCTAAAATCGATTTACTTGAAAGCTAGAAAGAAAATACAAACCATGCGGTGCCGCCATTCGGAAGCAAAGCTGCAGCACGGTTTGTTTCCCCGTGCCCTCTGAAGGCGCCAATCTTGGAGGTCTGGTAGCTACTAAAGGTGCATCCAGACGGAGGACGGAAACCGGATTTTTCGCTGACGCGGACGGGTACTCCTCGGACTGTCCGGCTGCTGGTGCATCCACACGGCAGACGAAACATTAGCAGACGACAGAGCCGGAGAACCGGTCCACTCTCCAACGCAGCCTCCCCACTATTTACCAAAAGAATGGTGTGAGAGTTCGTCCTCCACCGGCAAGCCGACGACAGTCGCACGGAGGGGGAGAAGAGTAGTGGTTGCCGTCACTTTCTGTCGGCACGCTAAAACTGCAGCTCTCCCCCACCAGAATCTGGATGTGAAAAAGGGGCTCGCATTATCCGTGTCTGCGGGTCGCGAGCGAGATGCGGATGAAGCGAATCGGTGATGTGCGGTCACGTGACCCGCCGTCCGACCAGGCAAATCCGGTTTTCGTCCTTCGTCTGGATGCACCTTAACATGACGTCAACTCCAGAGTTGAAGGGAACGGCGCGCAGTGAAACCGAAACCACGTTTTTTATTGCCCTAAATCAACCCACACAATACAACGGAACAATGCATATTGTTTGTTTGGAGGGTCAGGATCCCGAATCGCACTTAGTACAAAATGTGCAGAAAACGTTTCACGACCCCTTTAAACCAGTTTTACTCAACACTGAATGATCGTTTATGTCTAACAACGCGATCCGACGCGGAAATCTAGCCCTTTGACATTCATATTAATTTCCACTGTTTCACTATTCCTTTAAATAAAGACCTGCAAAGGAGAGCATAAGGATCAGCGTGTATGAGGTTTGCAAAGGCTTCCCATGTAACGCAATATTCATAGCATGACCATGTTTCTCGCTATACCTGCTGTAGCTATCTTTTACTAAATTTCTCTCATTTATGTCAGAATATCGCCAGCTGTTTTCGATGTGCTAGCGGGCCCCTACCAGTGTGTGAAAAGGTGTGCGTAGTGCGGAGCAACATATACGATCGGAAACGAGGACGAAATTAAATGGAAAATTACAATTAAACACCTTTGCTTTAACCAGACAACTTCTAAAGCGCTATAGTGAACGTATAAGGCCCATCTGTTCCCTATATTAGCGATGTTGCGGTGGTGCATCGGTACAGCGTCCAGTTCCTTTCGTCAAATCTCGGTTGAAGGTGGGTTCGAGTCCGCCTGGGTGGAACTTTTTCAGTGTGAATGCAAGTTCGTTATTTCAGATCCACTTCCGTTACAGGAAGTACGTCACTGATTTCTTGGTGGACCCCGGCATAAAACACTGTCGTGTTAAAAAGAGCTTTGAATCCGTGACGGCATGCTTGCGTTTAGCTGCCCAGGTTTCAGCGCGAAATCTAAAAAAAAAAAAATGAAACTCAACTCTAGCGACATGTATGTGTGTGTGAGGGAGATTCAGTCCTGATTAACTTCTCATGCTGCGTTGAATGTTTCAGGCTAGCATAACGAGTGCTCTTGCAATGAAGCTTACTGGCTTAACTGATTAGTGAACCGGTTCAGTACGGCGAACCGGTTCAAAGGTTTATTTTTCTGAACCGGAACTGAATCGGAGCGTAATAGCGCGCGTTGAACCAGAACCCGTATTTATTTTTTTTTTTTTGTTCGACACCCTGATACTGCCAATGCTGCCCTTCGTGCTAAGCCTACCGAAGTAACTGAGCATGGTACTCGGAAACGGGGCAATGTAGTCCTGGGTGCGTTGCTGTCGAAGCACCTGTCGACAAACGTAGGTCAATCATAGTCCGCGACGATGATAGAGTACATTCGAGGCGAGCCATACCCGCTTCAGCAGCGGCGAGGATTACGCCAACGGAACTCGCTGCAAGCAGCGTGCTGATTGGTCTCCGCTCATCCAGCAACTTCCCACGACGGCAATATATCAGGTCAGCCTTAAACTGCGTTTCGGTTGCCGTTACTGTAGACGCCAAGTGACGGCGGAGAAACGCCAGAAGCGCTACATCTGGGTTGGGTCTAAGAGCCTTGTCCTTGGTATTTAAGGAGGCCCTGAAACCATATTTTACTCGTCGAGTTTTGCATTAAAATGGGTTCTTAGTATTGCCCTAAGGTAAATGAAAAGATTTTCGAGATCGATGCGGGCAAGAAGCGGGCAAACTGAAGCTGTTCAACTTAAAAATTCCAAATAAAAACAGACGACATATATCGGCATCTCGCACTTCTCACCCAGAGACCTGCCACGCTTCTTCCAATCAAAGCGCCGCATCTTGCGGTACCGGAACCGTGCTGCCCTCTGCGGCCTTCTTACCACAGCAACCACGTGGGCCGCACAGCCGTCCTTGTGTAAGTTACAAGGAAAATGAAATTGTCATGCACAAATATGTGCCTTTTAGTAGCTAGAGCAAGTATAAACCATGTTAAAATCTAAAACTGTTTATATTCTATGCACTGTATGCATGCGCGATGCATATTTTTCTCCAACTATTCCCGGCCAATCAGAACCGCTGCGTAACAAGCACAGCAACGTCGCATCCGCTCGAAGAAACTGTTGATGCACGACGTTGCAGTCAGCGCAGAAGCTGACTTCATGCACAAATTAAATTATGATAAGCTTTGACCTCGCTACTTTCACTGGTGCTACGGCCATCACAGAGTTGCACATCAAGCAAATGTACAATAAAAGCGACGTGCATAATTTGCATTTCAGGGCCCCTTTAACGGCCTTTTTGTTGCGTTATCGCAGCCATATTTACATAGATGATAGCGTCACCAGTATTGCTCTTTTCGTACACCTAAGTAATCCGATCCATTTGCTTGTGCTCAAGGACACAGCATAGCAATTAGAGGCTTTAGTTCGTAACAGTACTTCTAGCTCAGGCCTTTTCAAGTCAAATTTAAACAAGTCTAGCAGTACTAGGTGGCTCATCCTTGCACTAATTTCCGACTAAAGCGCAAATGCTTGACCCAGACCAGAGCTCATGAATAATTCACATCCACGGTGGTTAGACGCTTGACGTTTCAATCAGTTTCTAGAAGCTTGACATAACTGCGCATTGAGTTTTTTCTATATTTAATGCTTCCTGCAGGGCTCCTGCAACTTGCTCTCCCGAGCTGCACCTTTCAAACTTTCACGCCGGCAGAACTCTGGCATCCAGCGCACAGAGGCCTGCTCTACATAGGCAGGCATGGTGAAACCATGCAGGGCTGCAGCGACGAGATGTCAACCACCGTGCCAACATGGAAAAAGTCTACATAGGAAGACGTCTGCAGAGGGTGATGGGCGTGAAGGAATCCAGCTAAGGGGCATCACCCTGGAGCCAGCACAGCAATGCAGTTTGCTGTAACTGACAGAAATCTGCTCATGCCTTCATGTGCGCAGCACTACATTTGTTAATTGGCAACATAAGCAGTGCATGAAACTATGAATCTTATTTCATGTATGCAATTCCTGCCAGTGCTTTGCCCTCGGGGCAAAACTGCAACTCTGTGCAGCTGCTGTACAAGCAATTTCGCCAACTCTTGTATAATCCAGAAAGAATACACTCTTGAAACTGAAAAATATTATGGCTGAATATGTTTATTATAAAAAAATTGTCTCACAGTATACCAAAACATTGGTTTGAATTATTACCACAGAAAATCACTAAATGTTAATCTGTTAAGAAGTGCATCATTGTTGTTAGGAAGCTCATTTAAGTATTTCTCCTCACAGTTTGAGAAAAGAAATCCAATAGGGGCAGCTGGATGAAAGATGCAAGTTTCAATTTGCATAAAAAAAAGTGAATAAATAGCAATGCACCTTCCAAGAAACATAATAAAAGCTCACCATACAACACAGGCTGCACATGCACCCAGTGCAAAGCAACTTTCTTGGCGACGTCAATGTTACCAAGGGAAATGCAGTATAAAAACATGCAAGGGGCTGTTGACAAGCATACTTTTATGCAGGATGTTCCTGTAACTAGGCCTTCCACAAGCAAAGGTGGCCATCTCAACCCCACAGTGCTGTTCAGCAGTTCGCTGCCTTGACTCTACATTTGACACTTCATTGCACATAACAAAAACAGCTGAATTTACACATCCCCACCCCTCCTACCTCCACAGAGAAAAAAAGGAGGATGATGGACATACTGTAAAGAAAACGAGAACTAGCAACGATGCACATCCAGCTGAATACTGCAGTACTTGGATAACAAACAGTGCTTTGGCAGCGGCCACAGGCTTCTCACCTGGAGAAGTATGCACCGTCTTTGAGACAGCCTCTAACATAACCACCAGAAAAGAAAGAAAAATGGGGATGCATGTGAGCCACACCTAGCTTGAAGAGGCAGGCTTTCGCTGCTCAGCTAAACCCCGTTTCCCTGTTCCCCTGTTACTCCAATGGACTCCGTAGACGGCACACGGGCCGCTTCCCAGACTTCCACGTTGAGCGAAAGGGCGGGATGGGTGGTCTATCTCCCAGTTGGTGGCCCTCCCCTCCTGGCTAACTTGTCTCTCATCCTGTGCTTCATCTTATAAAAGGGTGCACCTCCGCTTGGGCTTGGGTTCTGGAGGCTCCAGAGCTGCCAGGATGGCTTCGTCGAAGACGTTCTTCAAGCCTTTCTGGAAGTGGAAAGAAACAGACTAAGGTATTTGGCAAAGGGCACGTTGTGCAATGCCCCTCAACAACACCAAGCTGCTGCAGTTTTCTGATGCATGAACAAGTGAGAGATGACCCAACAAGGTCATGTACATAAGCAAACAGTCAAAAACCTTTCAGAGCTTGATGCAAGTGCCATACCCATTAACAGTTAATGTGCCATGCTGCCACATCATTTTTCTTATAAAGGCAACAGGAACAAACCAATAAATTTATAGCAAAATGTAGCATATACAGACCCACTTTAAAAACTACCAAGAAAGCACTCATTAAAAACCAACATGCACAGCCTCACACATCATTAATGGAGTGATTGGTCAATCATTTGGGAGCATCATTTGGAAGAGCAAATCAACCTTTTTGCAGAGTTACAAGACACACATTTAACCTCACATCTCAAGTCTACCTATAGTAATGCCATATTCTCGGACAAGAATCGCTATGTAGTGGTTGTCCAGAATCAAGCAGAATGTCTCAATGTTTCCAGAATGTTGCAATGAACAATGTTCTCTTGCGGCAACTTCCTGTTAGCACTACATTTATTTAAACAATGCACTAGAGGCCCCTTAATACTTTCAGTTCATACGGAAGGTCGCAAAGCACACATTACCCCATACTTTCAGCTCATCTCCCACAACACTAAGAAGACTGCTGGAAGGTACCAAACATGCTGTTTATTCCCCTTGCAAATTGGCAAAATTATGCCCTTTGTTGAGATAGAAGGATAACCATATCATCTGCTCAAAGAAGCATCTAACAATTTCACCAATTGCAAATATTAAAACCTCGAGACAGACTCATACACGGTATAGCCACTCGAACCCCATCGTTGTATCGATGGACATGCATTCTTTATTACATTTACTTATTTTTTGCATTCTCTCAGCCCGGAGTGCCAGGTGAGAGCTCTAACAGGCAGCTTTTGCACTAGCCTTCCGCGGTTACCATGATCGTGTTGAACTTGCTCACGTAAACAATTCTGGACAATGCTGGCGGATGCAACGTTCGAAACGAGTTCCTGAAAAAGCGCCTCGTGTGAACACGTCTACTGAATTCGCTTATCCGGGACACTAAAGCCATTCTTTTGGGATTGCTCCTCTTGAAATTTCTCGTGTTGTGTAGGCAAAATGATTTTGTTTGTCACCACTTTTTCGGATCCAGGTGAACGTAGACACGGCAGAGTCAGTCACCATAACACAAGGAAGCTGCACGCTGGAAATCTCATGAAGATCAAATGTACTTTAGTATCCTTGCTCCAAAAACGGTGCTCATTAGCTCCAACTTTGGCAACGTAAGCAAGTTCATAAGTGCAATTCGACATTTCGCTGCTATGGGCATAGTGACAGACTTGCCTTGCAACATGACTGCCTTTAAATATGTGCAAGCCCTTTATGCCCGCAGACTACCACCCACAAAGATGTGAAGCTTGGCCACCTCCCAATTCCTTGGATGCTGCCTCTTACGCAATGTGGCATTTTAAGCAATCCAAGCTGTAGGACATGCATGGACCAATCATTCCACGCCATACCAATTTTCTTGGGTAACTGTTCGTCCCATGTTACATTCAGAACCCACTGTTAAAACAAGCCTCGAGGTGACTGTGGGGAGTGATAGCACTTCATGATAAAAATCCTGGGTGTGAGTTTAGTAAATGCTGTTTTCTGTTCATCTTCAGTGAGTTCAGCTTGAACTCAAACCAATCTCCTTTTTCCAGACAATCACTGAGTAAAGGTACCCCTTGGGTATGGAAGGAGGCATCAGCCGCAGCCCTCAGCTTAGTGGTAATTAATCTTCCTTGCAGACCTCTCGATGTCGTACATGGTTAACTGGATGGGGACCTTTAATATTCTTGGGTACAACTTCAGCATGATTATGCAACACATACTGTTGTATAGCTGCACTGTAGCATTCAACTAAGCCTTCACATCATGACAGTCTACTCATCTGAAGACATTTTATGACAATAACGAGGCTGTCACCAATGAGGCATTTCCGATCTTCCTTCCATGGCAACGCCATAGAGTACCTGCCGTGGGACTTTCGGCTGGTCTTTCGAAAATGATCCAGGCACTCAGTTGACGATTTACAGGCGTCCTCCTTGATTCCCATTGCTTCTAGATCCAACAAAGACTGCAATATCTGCAATGTTCTCTCTCTGAAAATTCTGTGATGACTACTCACAGAACATGAACCAATATGCTTGTGCTATGATCAAGAAAGCATCTCAGACAAATTGGTCTTGCAATGTCCATCTAAAACAGGCACTGATGGCTGCCAGCCCTTCTGTGCTACAATCACCTGTGGGGATTGTCCGTAGGTATAGTAGAACCTCGTTCATGCATTTTAAAAAATTCCACGACATTATGCGGGAAAATGTATGATCCAAACACAAAAAACTCTCACATTTTCGCATGAAAAGCATGCACTGACATTAATATTAAAGTATTTTACAATTTCACGTAATTCAGCCAATAAAACATCACAAAACAGCTAAACGTCTACTTATATAGTTACTGAAGTGTGTTTGAACACGCCCGAAGGCACTGCAGTGACCTGCGAGCGCTAGCCGCAGAACGCGTCAGGAACGGAACGCACGCACGTTGTCCCTTGCTTCAGTGTTTAAACTACTCCGAATCTTCAGGCAAATTATATGTAACAAAATGCACGCATTCATGTCGTCATTTTCAGCGGACACCATCACAGGCACACGTACCATGCTTCTTCGAGCAGCAGAAAAAAAGTCTGGTTTCTAAACACAGTGGTTGCATAAAAGAGAAGCTGTAGCGCTTACTTAAGGCCGAAATATAGTTCGACATAGTGCATGCGGCGTTTGTTAAGCAGCGCCAGCAAAAAGGACGTCCGCCGTAAAAGCGTAGCCGGCGCACCCGGCAGCGCTTGGCGTACTCCGTGCACCAGGCATAGATATGAGCCAAGTGTGTGACCGGGCCAGTTGATATCCCACGACTATACGAACAGTGCAGAAGAGAAACAAAGGAACCAACGAGGACGAGCCCCGACTTCCAACTAAAATTTATTACAGTTGAACCTTGATATAACGACACTGACAAATACTTGAAAATTATAATTATAAAGAGGTTTTCGTTGTAACCAGTTTCAGTATGAAAATTTGAAAAAGACAAGAAATTGAAACAAATGAGAACCAGCCCAGAAAACATTTATTTTGCAGCAAAAAGTCCAAAGGCATACACTGAACCACCTCCGAATATTCACCACCGTCACCGTTATAGTCGACACTTTCCGCAAGCACCTCATCCAACATATTGATACGGAACAGAACAAAATGGGACATTATTGACGGCACGTGTATTTTCTGCCGACAAAGCTGGGAGCCACACCACGTTCACAACAAGTGTACACCATCTTATTTTTCCTCAGTTGTCTTCCAGGTGCTTGTGACCGCATGCCACTGAGAGTAGATGCTCAACGTCTTTAAGCATCAGATAACCCCCTGCAGGAGTAGCGCTGACCCAGCACGTCTATGGAGATCCTGCGGAAGGCTGTTGGCAACGTGTGAGCCCCGAGACATGGACGACGTCACGTGGTATCAGTCCTGGAGACGGCGGGATTCTCAGGCACAACTTCATAAGTGACATCGGTCACTTGTCAAAAGACATGGTAGGAGCCCGTGTACCAATAAAGCAGCTTCTCAGCAAGCCCCACGCGTCATGTTGGGGGCCAAAGAACAAGCAATTCCACAGGAAAATGTTCATCATGATGCCACTGGTCGTAATGTCACTTCTGGGTGCCTTGAGACATCATCGTTAGTCTGCTGTGGGCAAGCCGAGAGGCCTGGGCAATCGCATCGTGGGCGTAAGCAGTGTTGGAGCTGACGTAAGGAACGTGTACATCAACAAAGCATCAGCAAATCAAAAAGAGGCAAAATGGGCAGCATCCAGCAGTGTCATGGAGAGACGAATTGTATGCAAAGGTGACACGTGGTAGTGCAAGGTCCTAAGATGGTCATCTGACACGTACTTACACAGCATGTTGGTCAGGGTCCTGTTGAGCGCTCCGTCAGGCTTCTCATCTGGCGGTGATATGAAGTCATGAGTTTGCGCTGTGTAGAGCAGGAGCACAGGATATTGCCAATTACTGCAGAAAGGAAGTTATGGCCATGGTCGGTCACCAAATGACATGGAGCACTGTGGACTAAAATAACGTCATGGAGAAGAAGGTCAGTCATGTATGTACACAGCTGGTTCGCAGTGCTCATGTGAATGCACACTGCGTCGCATAGTCGGTAGTGACGATAATTCACTTATTTCCTGCAGCAGATGTTGGAAATGGGCCGAGGAGATCAAGGACCACACGAAAAAAGGGCTCCAGAGCGACATCGATGGGCTGAAAGCACCCTGCAGAGAGCACTGATGGTTTCTTGCGGCACTGGTAGACTTCACAGGCCTTGACATAACATAGCACTGAGTGCAATAGGCCAGGCCAATAGAAGCGGTTGCATAGCCGGTCGTAGGTACGGGCAACGCGTAAGTGACCAGCTCTTGGGGCGTCATGCAGCGGAGTGCAGTTATGCTGGAGTGACAAGGAGGAGCTGAAGTCCAGTGATACCAGAAAAAAGCTGACAAAGAAAATATACGTGCCGTCAATAATTTCCCATTTTGTTCTGTTCCATATCAATATGTTGGATGAGGTGCTAGCAGAAATACATTTTGTCAATACAAGGTTTCATTCTACAGAGTGAACATGCGTACTGAGGTGCAGTGAGGACTGCAGCCGTGTCACGAGTGCGAGCATGGATCTCGGGAGCGCTTGCTCCAATGGATTGAGAGAGTGAGAGACGAGAGGCATAAAGCGTTAACAAAAACAAAAGATGTTACTTTATAAAACGAACACCAAGACACGCAAAGGACACCAAAAGAAACTACAAAAATCTAGGTGAACACGCCACTTAGCAAGCCTACAAATCCTCCGCGTTGGGCGCAGTTCCAACGGGAGTCTCTCAACACTGTGTCCGCGGCCGCTGCTCAAACTGATGTGGGACTCTCTTACGTTGAATTCGGTGCAGTGCGGTTCGGAGTCGGCGCTTTCTCGGCGTGTCGTGTCCCGTCGCTGTCGTCGACAGATGCTACTAGTGGTGGCCGCCGCTCACACAAGGTCCGTCCATGTCTGCCGCCTTGCTTCTCCGGTGACGTGGCGAATCACCGATTAGGCCTAGCCCAGGCCTCCTTCCTAAGTGCTGCTCGGTCTCCCACAAAGACCGGCCCTCTGCAGCGATTCTTCTGCCGGTCGTCCCGTTCTGCCGGCGAAGGTGGAGCGCTGCGGGTACGCCGGGAACTGCTGAAGTTCGGCCGCTACCCCTCCGAAGTCCGTGCTCGATCGTAAGCCAGATCGACGGCACCCCGGAGCCTGACGCCCTCGTCTCCTTGTCACCAGTCCGTAGCTGGCCAGACACCCTTCGTCGACCGGTGCCGCGCAGAGAATGCCAGCTCAGCCTTCTCCATAACCGATCGCTGCTCGGGTCGCGTGCCGCGAGCCCGCTCTCAACCAAGTGTGAACATCGACGTGTCCACGGCGTGTGCTTTCCCGCGCCAATTCGCCGATCTCTGTTTCGCCTAGTGGCCTGTGTTTATGGGCCCCTCTTACTCAGGTTACATAAGTATGGGTCCTGGCATCGTTCATCACTTATGTGTTTGAGCTGAGAAAACGAAAACATGTTGTAGATGGATACAGTAGCCACAGAGTCACTGTTTGCCAATGGATAACAAGACAAGCAATCCGCAACCTAGTGCAGTTTTCCAGTGTTGTACACCACTGCATAGGAATGCTCCTGTAGGCAGAGTGCCCAGCGAGTGAGACGACCCATTGTATCTTTCAGAGAGGCCAGCCAACATAGGGCATAGTGACCGGGTTGTTGCAGAGGGGTACTGCAAACTGGTGTTGCAGAGTTGTGTTATTAAGAATGAGGCAATGTGGGAGGCCGTATTGTGTTTGTTTACATGATTTGATGCCATCGAAGTGGTGTCGACACTTCGCATGTCTTCTATTTCGTCATCCAGGCAGTATATGCAGATATGCCCAAGGCGGGTCTTGGGCATATCGAAGTAGTGTGACCGCCGCGGCGTTGTGGGTGACGTCACTAGACAGTCACCAGTGTCGTCGCCCTCTTACATTTCCAGTGACTGCGTACTTAGACCGGGGTACGTAGACACTACCAAGGACTTGTGATCCGATGACTCGTGATCCGGTGGAGACAACAGTGGTCGTTGGTCAATGCAAGATCGATGCACATACATCTCAACGTCATGATGACCCCAGTGAGTGTCTTCAATTCGAAATTGAACTCTGCACACACGGCAGCAAGGAACGATGGGCTAGCTTGCGCGTTCGCGCGCCAAGTGTTGATACGGTGACGACACGCAGCTGGGCATGCGCTTTCAACAACCCAGCGAAGAAACGCAGCGACGCGGCCGTACACCGCTGCAGGTAGCTCCAGCGGAGTGTGGCGCGTGCCAACTGCCACTGCGGCGAGTGTTGGCGCCAGTATCACTTCCAGTGGGAGAAGTCACATGCTTTCCGGGCATGGCTTTTAAGGACGCTTTTTGCGGATGGCAGCTGGGCGAGCGCTCTCGCCAACCTAGCCAAGAAACGCTTTCGCGTTAATTTCGCTCTGAGGTAGACAGCAGCCTGATAGCATCAGCAATCACATAAGTCCATCCACACTGTCGTTGGGCGAGCACAGCAACTATTCTGTAACCACTGGCATCACTGTGGATTTCGCTGGCGCGGAGCAGTCGTAAGGGGCCTGAATTGGGGGCGCGTCAAGGAGGGTAGCGAGAAGGACAGCCTGGCAGGGTCCCCAGACAAAAGGAAAGTCTTGTTTAATTAAGAAGATCTAAGCACAGTCTAGCAACCTTGGCGAAGTATTTAGCAAATCAATGAAAATGGGAACAGAGCTCCACAAAGCTGCGAAGATCTGGCAGATTTCAGCACAGGGAAGTCTTTCACGGCTCAAATCTCTTCAGGGCTGGGCTGTGCACCAGCAGCGTTCACAATATGCCCAAGGCTCGTAATGCGGCCAAGGCAAAAACAGCACTTAGACGAGTTTGGTTGAAAGCCAGCTAGACGAAACATATCACGCGAGAGAGAAAATAATGAAGGAAAGATAGGTAAGGATACCGGTTGGCTGCTCTACCCATGGGTATGGAAGGAGAAGAAAAGAAGAGAGATGGGGAATGTGAAACCTACAGGACAGTGCCACAATGTCAAAGACGCTTGGTAAAGCCAATGTTTTCAGAAAGCCCAAAAGCGCTTTCATTTGCTTCTGAACCGTTGACCAGTGAGGATGGCATTCCAAGATAATCTTTTCACTTAAAGGACGACTGTCAAGCTTCTTGAACGAATCGGCCAGAGACAGTCTATGCTCCCCGAATTGTGGACAGCGACACATGTGGTCAATGGTCTCCTCACATTTGCAGACAACACACACACAGGACTGCTAGCCATTCCAATCAGCGCACAATAAGTGTTCATGAAGGGCACTCCCAACCACAACAGACGTCAACACACCACACGCCAAGAACTGCTGATAAGCTTTCAAGGCGAGTTTCAACACGTAGACCACTTGAAGCCAAAAAGAGAGTCCATCACACTCTAAAAAATGGCTGGGGCATTACATAAGCCAAAAGGCCTGACAAACTGGTAAAGCCCGTCAGGGGTGCTAAATGCCGTTTTCTCCCAGACTGTGGGGCCCACAGCGATGTGCCAATATCCAGAGCGAAGACCAATAGAAGAAAAGCAAGTGGCAGCACGCAAACAATTCAGGGCATCATCAATTCACGGCAATGGGTAGGAGTCTTCGTGATGCTGTTCAGACGGCGATAGTTCATTCAGAAGCGCTGCAATCCATCCTTTTTTTTTACTAGCACCAAGGGAGATGCCTATGGACCGGAGGATGGCTTAACATTGTCCCTAGCAAGCATTTTGTCTACTTCACTTTGTATGACACTTTGCTCAGACCAGGGCAATAGGCCTCCCAAGCTGGGACAGAGGGCGCTGCGGCGCGCTTCCGAAAAGCGCCGTTTCGGCCGCTGGTACGATTTGCGGTCGCTTCGCTCTCTGCTCTCGCCCTTGCCTCCTGTGAGTGCGCCCGCTTTTTGCGCGTGCTAGCGCGTTCTTACGCCGCCCAAGGCGCCTCTCACAACTCGCACGCGCTCAGTGGCTGCATATGCTGCGTCATGTGTCCGTTGCATGACAGCTTCAGGAAAATTTGTGGCACTGAAAAACATTTTCGGGCTTCCAATCTCAACATATACCACACTTTAAATACTGCGATTACTGGACCTAGTAGGTCGTTGAAGACGATGCTGTGTTCGTGGCTGCCAAGCGGGTGCGGATGAATACGTTACTGACGTGAAACGAGAGACGAGTTTTCAGTTTCTGTAAGTATACGGCCGATAAAACGCATCGTGAAGTGGCGTCTGCTCGGAGCTGTAGGTGCAAGAAATTGCAATTTCGTGTACGTTCGCTCGAAATTCCATCGGTTGCAGGCCACAACAGACTTCAAATTTATTATATGATTAGTATGAACAGTTCATATTTACGTCTACCTTGTTCAGTCGCTGGCTGCATTACAATACGCAATGCTGACAGCCACGTACAAGCTCCGCCTCGAAACATAGCGACATCTCGTCACATCATGCTGGTTTCATCTTTTTGAAGCTGATTTTGTCTGCATCACATTGCGGCACGATAATCTCTAACGCCCACTGTGACCACGCTTGTTTCCTGCAGTGTAAGCAATTATTTCAGACCGTGTGCGCTTACAGTAATGGCGCTGTTTTTTTAAAAGCCCAATTCGTCAACACTATAAGATGCGCCCTTCGATTGTGTGTGTTTCCCGTTACGATGTAATTTTTGATGATAAAAACAGCATCAGACTTCGCAATATCTTTGCTGTTTTTATCGCTACCTTGCTTCTCTCTACAGATACTTGGCTTACCTAGCCAAGGCGGCAGCTAGATACCGCCAGTGGCACAGGCGCTTCCATGGCCAGCGTTAACACGCTCACTGTGAACATCCAGCCACTCAAGTTTTGTACTGAACAGCGACTAAAAACTCATATCCACCAGTTAATTAAGTAAAACTGCAGAAGAGCGGATACTCGGGCCAGTTGGTATGCATTCATGGTGATAAGTGCGCAAACACAGCACCTCTCTGCACCTCTCTCTGTCTCCCTCTCTGTCCTGGTGCTGTGTTTGCGCACTTATGGACATGAAGTAAAACTGCACCAGTACTCACGGTGTTTAATAACTGTGATGTATGGGGCCAACGTGTACCACTGCTGTCGTATTAAAAATGGTAAGTGACCTAGCAAGCGCACACTCATAAAATGTCAGACGATTATACTTGCTGCATGCACTTTCGCTTGACGCACGCAGTTCTGTTAAAATACGATTGGCCATCACGCTTCTCCATGTTAACTATTGATGATATCTTATGTCGCAAAAAGTGACACCAAGACACCGCGCGTGCAAGCACCACATCATTTTGCGATTTCCCGTGTTGGCAGTCTCTGCCAGGGAAACGGTACCTGATTTTCACGGGCAGTTCTCGGCTTTTCTTTTTTTCTAAACCGCTGTGACAGCGCGCAAAGCATCTGTATTGTGTGCCTCCTTTCCGTACTGACAAAAAAACTGCAGCGCCCGGGCGGGAAACGCGAGATAAAAGCCTCCCGAAACACGTTTCTCCGCTCGTGCAATGCGAGTGCGACCGTCGGAGCGACCGGTAGTTCCACCTCTCTCCGCTTCACTGCCGGACGGCGCTGCGCAAACTTGAGGTTGGGCTCCCTATCAGCAGAGATGACAATAAATAGGAGCAACTTAATGAGCAAACAGACAATGAAGCCTAGGAAAACATAGGGGAAGTTACTTGTGGTATTGTAATTGTGGAGAAAGTAGAAAGGAATTAAAGTGGACGAAAAGACAAACCTGCCCTCAGTGGGACCCGAACCCACGACCTTCGGATGTCGCGTCCGATGCTCTACCAACTGAGCTACAAGGGCGGTCGTCCCCCCGTCCACTTTATTGTGTATTTATGTAGGTATTATCCTGGGAGTGTAAGGCAGCGCCACTCGAGGCCAAGGCGGCGTGTGTAGCACACACTTTTCTTGCCAGGAGGCGTCACGTAGAACGTGAACATAGATGAGATGGCTGCTGCCCAATAAGCCCTCGCATGCTACCTAAGGCACCAAGTCTGCCGCAACGAGGCCCAAGCTATGAAATAACGAAAAGGGAAGGGGTCAAGGGCTCGTTCTTTATTTGTTAGAAACAACTTAATGAGCAAACAGACAATGAAGCCTAGGAAAACATAGGGGAAGTTACTTGTGGTATTGTAATTGTGGAGAAAGTAGAAAGGAATTAAAGTGGACGAAAAGACAAACCTGCCCTCGGTGGGACCCGAACCCACGACCTTCGGATGTCGCGTCCGATGCTCTACCAACTCATCTCATCTATGTTCACGTTCTACGTGACGCCTCCTGGCAAGAAAAGTGTGTTCTACACACGCCGCCTTGGCCTCGAGTGGCGCTGCCTAACATTCCCAGGATAATACCTACATAAATACACAATAAAGTGGACGGGGGGACGACCGCCCTTGTAGCTCAGTTGGTAGAGCATCGGACGCGACATCCGAAGGTCGTGGGTTCGGGTCCCACCGAGGGCAGGTTTGTCTTTTCGTCCACTTTAATTCCTTTCTACTTCCTCCACAATTACAATACCACAAGTAACTTCCCCTATGTTTTCCTAGGCTTCATTGTCTGTTTGCTCATTAAGTTGTTTCTAACAAATAAAGAACGAGCCCTTGACCCCTTCCCTTTTCGTTAATAAATAGGAGCAGCACTTCTGGTGTGTGCAACACCTTACAACTGATGTATGCCCTAAGGGCTGGTCACTAAAGTAAAAAATGTCCGAACAGTACCACAGAATGCTGCGGAGCGTTTCAGAGCACTCTGGTGCAAGATCAGCAGCAATAATGCTGTGAATTTCACAGCTTTCACACTTGGTCAACATTGGTGCGCCTTGTTTATGTACTAAAGCATCTCGGGTAAAAGCTTCTGCCGGAAAATTTTGGAGTGGTTGAAGGAGGGCCATGGATGTGCCTTGTGCAAGCACCTGATTGGTGAAGCGAAAGTTGAGAAGTGGCAGGCACGTTCTACGGGCCGTAACACTACGGACTGTATAAGGGACAGTAACACAATGCTTAAGGATGACGTTTGTGAGAGGCACAGCAAGATATTCACCGCTAGGGACAGTTGGCGAACACAAGAGTTTGATGTGCGTCAGTTTTTGACGGCAGATGTACAAACTCGCTGCAATGTAAATGGCACCGATGTTGGTTAGTGGGTTCACAGTATTCAAGACGGAGCCCACTGGTGGAGCAATCAATGAGAGTGGAATTAGCGGCGAGAAAATTGTGTCCGTGGATGATATAGTGGGGACAGGATGACTATGTCGTGGCCAGCAACTGCAAGGAGAGGTGTACACATGCCAACGACGACGACTGTGCCACCGTTCGTGATTTATATGGCACAGGAACCTTCTTCATGCAATGACGAAATGTGGCACTTCTAACATGGAGACGTAAGGGCACAAGAGCATTCTCGGTCAAGGTTTACTGTGCGGCTTCACCTCCAGCAGCTGCACAGCCTTTTCACAGGAGGCATGGAGCACTGCCCTATTGGGCTATGCATGGCAGTAAAAAGGTTCCTGTCTGTTTCGTTGCATTTGTCTTCACGTATGTAAGACCATCCAACTCGCCAAAATTGCAACTGCAAACCCTCGGCAGTGCTTTTCTGGGGAGTCGCGCATATGTTGCGCAGCCCAGAGGGGGCTATGGCGGCACCCAGGCAGCCTTCTCCGAAAAGGTGTATAGGACAGCTATGGAGAGTGGTGGTGAGTCGGTGAACAAGGTGAGCGATTGTGAGGCGACAACGACAGAATCTAGGGGCCGCTGTCTTCAAGGGCATTAAATTCAGAGGATTCGTGGCAGGTCGGGTAACAGTGAGCAGCTGTACTGAAGGGACTGGAGTACATGGCGAACTGGCTAGACAACAGCCACAGAGTACGAGAGCAGCAAAAGACTGGAACGGCCTTTCCCACGATATCGCCACAATTACCTTCAAGCTTCATGCATATTGGATGTAACTTCACGGTCATCAATGTGACAATATCATTATATTAACCCACCCCTTATGGTAATAAAATGAAATAACTGGCTATGTGTCCTGTGTAGCCACCGTGGAAGCAGATGGGCTTATTGTCTGCCATTGACTAATCAGGCTGATTCTCCACAAGAAAAAGAGGGTACTGACAGAGTCAAGGACACGGTTGGCGTCCATGTGTCGGAAAACATAATTGTTCGCAGACGAGCATGCGGCCTCAAGTTCGCATCTGAAGATTCGCATAGCATTTCCAGATGCAGAGTGCTCATGTGGAGTTGTCTTGCAGGAAGATGTTAGAGCTATGTTTGATAAGCACTCGAAGTGGTGAGAAATGAGCCGGCTGTTCACTTGCCCTAAGCGATTACACTCCTTAATCACAGCGTCGACAGTCGCTGCGTTGGTAAATGCGCCATCAGCAATACCTTTCAATATGCAAGACTACCAGTCTTGGGCACCTTCTCATCAGTCTTTTGGTACAAGGCCAGTATGTCTTGATATAGAACATGTATGGCTTTGTTCGCATCTGGGTACGTACCAGCAGTTGTTTCTTGGCAGCAAGCTGCCACCAAGACGGGTTCCCGAAAAGGTCACGGAGCTGTTCTTTAACGTATCCCAGCTGGTAATATCTTGTTCGTGGGTAACAAACCAGACACAAAGAGTCTTGTCCAAGTAGAATATCATGTTCACTAGCATTACGGCTGTATCCCAGCAGTAAACTACTTGCCGACGTGCTCATACATCCCAAGCCACCGGTCTACATCGACAAATTTTTGTCCCGACAAAGATATTGGGATCATGGGGTTGTGATAGGGCGACATCATGAGTTGAACTTGTCGTGATCAAAGGTGGTGACGTAGCTGAAGCAGAGGGGTGTTATCTCCTGGAGCCACGCCTGTAGACTCTAGGCAGCGTCCACTGCTGAGCTTCGTCGTAGGAGATTGAAGACCGCCCAGCACTGAAACCAATACGGTACAGAACAAACATATAGACAGTACGTATATTTTCCACTGGCCGAGCTGGGAGCTGTATCGAGTGTCTTGTAGAAAGTGTCTGGTGGTCACAAGAGGACTGATTTATTGACAACAAAAGGAATGCTTGCATACAGCATTGCCAAGCACTGCTCTGTTGGTTGCACACAGAGTTGCCTGTTGCAGGAGCCACACCACGTTCCCCCCAAACACACCATTGTCTCTTCCTCGGTTGTCTCAAATCGTTCTAACCCTTTCAGCCCTGATTTTTTTTTTAATGGGCAGACTTTTTTTTTTCTCGTAAGTATCCCTTCACTAGCACCTCAAGAGCACAAAAATTACAAATTCGAGCACTTCACTACTGTAGTGTAAAATATGGCGGTATGTCCTATATATAGGACACCAGGGCTTAGTGGTTGTAAATTGCAAAATGGTGCAAGTTGAAATACTAGCTATTTTTCTATTCAACGCACATATAAACCTTGGAAAACTAGCGTGATAGAATAGCCAGTGAGCCTGAAAGTGCAAGAACTTGATCTCGGGATGCACATCAATTCATTGCACCTGAATGGCCTCCGTTTACATATGACCCGGTTCGTCACTCGTAACATCCTAGTATTTTGCAGGATTCTCATTTACTTCTGATAGAATTGCTGTCACGAATGTCTACAAGAGCAAAGTGTCGGTACGGGACTTGATCGTCGTCTTCTACATCCCTCACAGGCCGTTCACATAGTGCAAGAAAACGTATTTTGATCAATTTTATAAAATCTTGCCACTGTTAACCTCCTTACAAATTTCTCGCCCTTCTAAAAGAATAACAAGAATTTGAAGGATGACACAAGCAATATGGGCCTGGATCCACAAGCTTTGCATTCACGGTCGTGACAACCGCTCAGCCCTGGTGTCCTATATTTAGGAGATTGTGGACGATCTGTAAATGATAAGACGGAAGTAATCTTTGTCAATAGGTGCTCCAGCATTTTAGATTACGATAGCTAGCCAGAATGTAGATAAGGAAAAATGCAGTTTCTGCTCTTCTGCCATCTTGCTTCTACATCTGTAGTGTTCCGAGGCAAACGAGGATGAAGAAACTACCACGCCTGCTGTCGCAGCTATGTTGAGAATACCTCAGAATCTAATTTGGGTTATGGTTTAGAGCAGTTTTTGTTCATGTCCTTTTTATAGGACACCAGGGCCGAAAGGGCTAACCGCCTATCCAACTGCAGGTAGACGCTCTGCATCCTTAACCGTCGCGTAACAATATCTTCGGTAGGGACGGCACCGTCACCCAAAAAAGTATTTTTTTGAAAATTCCACAAAACTGCACACAGTCCAGGGTTGCTTTATTCACATGCAACTAAAGCTAAGCTCCTGCGTGACGGGCAGGCCATTTCTCCATTGAGGCACTCAACCTTGCAATGATATACCCGAGTGACTGAATGAGCAGATGTAAGTAGGGGTGTGCGAATACTCGAATATACGAATACGAATCCAATTCCAACCGCTCGAATAGTTCGATTTGCGAATCGAATCTGAAGTATTTGGTTACTTGAGTATTCGATATATATATTCAGCGAGCCCGGTTGGCGGGTAATATGTGAAACACATACAATACTTCGCGACTGCACAGTCTGTGCACTAGGCCATCATGGTCTAATGCACAGACTAAATACACAAAGTTTGAATGCCACGTACCTGAGAGCACGTACATTAAATTGTGGCTGTGACACTGCCTAGCCGCGGAACTCAACTAAGGCAGCATTATGTTGCCCTGCCACAGTGGTCTAGTGGCTACGTTACTCGGCTGCTGATCCGAGGGTTGCGGGATCGAATTTCGGCTGCGGCGGCTGCATTTCGATGGAGGCGTAATGTTGACACCCGTGTGCTGTGCGATGTCAGTGCAAATTAAAGAACCCCAGGTGGTCAAAATTTCCGGAGCCCTCCACTACGGAGTCTCTCATAAGAGCTGGTTTTGGGACGTTAAACCCCACATAACAGCAGCAACCTTAATAGAAACAGAACCAGAGATGATTGATGATTGATTTGTGGGGTTTAACGTCCCAAAACCAGCTATGATTATGAGAGACGCCGTAGTGGAGGTCTCCGGAAATTTCGACCACCTGGGGTTCTTTAACGTGCACTGACATCGCACAGCACACGGGCCTCAACATTTCGCCTCCATCGAAATGCAGCCGCCGCGGCCGGGATTCGATCCCGCGACCCTCGGATTTGCAGCCGAGTACCTTAGCCACTAGACCACCGTGGCGGGGCAAACAGAACCAGAGGAAGACACCGAAATTCCATGTATAACCGCTGACGAAGTAAAAAATGCTGCCAAAGGCATGTCCCGCGGTAAAGCAGCTGGTGAACATGGTATAACAGCCGACTTGATCAAAGACTGAGGAGATATTGTACTTGAAAAACTTGCATCGCTCTTCACGAAATGTATCAAGACATGTAGTGTACCGCGCAGCTGGAAAAATGCTAATATAATCCTTATCCACAAGAAAGGTGACATAAAGGAGTTAAAGAATTACAGACCAATCAGCCTACTCCCAGTAATATACAAGCTATTTACAAAGGTAATTTCTACGAGGATAAGAGAAACACTCGACTTTAACCAATCGAGGAGCAAGCTGGTTTTAGGAAAGGTTACTCGACAATGGACCACAGCCACGCTATCAACCTAGTAATTGAGAATAACAAACCTCTTTATATGGCGTTTATCGACTATGAGAAAGCATTTGACTCCATAGCAATACATGCAGTTCTAGAAGCTCTACGTCGACAAGGGGTACCTGGCGTATACGTGAAAACCATAAACAACAAAGATTGCACAGCCACACTACTCCTACATGAGAGAAGCAGAGAAATCCCGATCAGGAGAGGTGTGAGACAGGGAGATACAATATCCCCGATGCAATTCACTGCATGTTTAGAGGAAGTCTTTAAACGTCTAGACTGGGAAGAAAAGGGCATTCGAATAGACGGAGAATATCTAACCAATTTAAGATTTGCAGACGACATTGTGCTCTTTAGCAATGATGGTGACGAATCACAAAACATGATTGATGACCTAAACAGGGAAAGTATTAAAATTAGATTAAAAATGAATAGGCAAAAGACCAAAGTTATGCTCTTAGCTAAGCTAAGGAACAGGAATTTAAAATCAACAATGAACCCTTACAATGTGTAAACGAATGTGTATACCTGGGACAGTTAATAACAGGAACTCCTACCCAGGAAAAAGAAATTCTCCGTAGAATAAGGATGGGCTGGAGCGCATTCGGAAGGCATTACGAAATCATGACTGGAAACTTACCGCTCTCACTAAAGCGAAAAGTATTCAATCACTACATTCTCCCAGTACTAATGTACGGTGCAGAAACATGGAGGATAACGATAAAACTAGAGATGAAACTAAGGAGTACGCAATGTGCAATGGAAAGAAAAATGATAGGGGTAACGCTAAGAGATAAAAAGCGAGCGGAATGGATCAGAGAACAGACAGGAGTAGCCGATATTACCTTATGAATTAAAAGAAGGAAGTGGACCTGGGCAGGACATGTCATGAGGAGCAAGGATAATAGGTGGACAGTAAGAGCGACGGAATGGATACCAAGAGAGGGAAAACGCAACAGAGGTAGGCAAAAGGTTAGATGGAGCGACGAAATTAAAAAGTTTGTGGGCATAAAGTGGAACCAACTCGCTCAGGATAGGGTTGATTGGAAATCGTTGGGAGAGGCCTTCGTCCTGCAGTGGACCTAAACAGGCTGATGATGATGATGATGATGATGAACAACAGCAGCCTTTTGTTTTGTTTGCGCCGCTCGCACAGCCTGCACTATATCCCACTTCCTACACATGCAATAGTTGTAGATACACTTGAGAGGAATCGCAGACTGCAATTCACGAACATAAAATGAAAGCGCGCCATTACGAACGGCAAAACCGCAAACCACAGCTGCTACAGAGAACATCGGCGACATCGGCGTGCAACGCTGGTTGCGTGGTGTCATTCCGCGGCCGGCGCATGCGGCGCTCACGCCACCTCTCGGCCACCGAGCCAACCAATTTTCTCCTACTTTCGCAAACGGGATAGAGGTGGCGTTTGTTTAACTTCTCAGTTTACATCGCACACTCCGCGTTTCGCTGGGCAATCCGAAACCACGAAGTGCCTCGCTATTGGAAGCCACGCCGATGTGTCCTGCTACCGAATTGTATGTGCACGAGCTGTCGGAAAACGTAGTCCGACGGACCTGCTGGTCAGGGGCAACATGAGTGAACGAACAAAAAGTGCCATTTGGAAAGATTTCGTAAAGAACTCGGCCCAAGAGGCAACGTGCAAAAGCTGTGACATGAAACTTCGAACGCCATCGAGTACGATGACGCCACTTGCAAACGATCTCAAGAACAAGCATTTTTCTTTACAGAGTGTGTTCTTGAGAGACAGTGGGAAGCATGGACAACCAGACGGAGCACAGCCGCTCATCAAAAGTGCGCTGAAGTCGGGCAAGGACTTATCGCAGCGCGAGAGAACGACGATAACCACAAGGATTGCCCGAATGCTGGCGCTCGACCTCCAGCCTTACAGCTGTGTTGACAATCAAAGAGCTGATGAACCACGTGGAGCCGTTGTACACAGGGTGTCGGAACGAAATGTTTTTCGTTCCGGTTTTCGTTTCGTTCCACAGAAAGAAGTTCCGTTCCGTTTTCGTTCCGGAACAAAAAGAAAACGTTCCGTAACGGTTCATAACGTTTTTTTTTCAATAACAAAAACGAACAAAATCCTTAATAAGTATCTTTTAAAAACAGCAAAACATACTGAACTAATACATAAAAATGCAATAATAATTGTTGGGGTTTTACGTCCCAAAGCCACGATGCGACAATGAGGGAAGTCGCAAAAAGTTTCGAAGCAAGGACACAACAAAATCTTGGTATTTATTTTTCTTCAAATTTGAATCCCGAATTTTCGTCAAGGGAGGGGGGTCGTGGGGGACAGACGATTTCAGAAGCAGCAGGTCATCAAGAATACTCGCCGATAAGCGAGACCGCTGCTCTGACAAAAACGAACTTGAGTGCCGAAAATGCCCTCTCAACGCTGACTTGTGTGGCTGGCACACCAAGGGCCACTTGTGCTAACATGTACAGTTCCGGTTGCCGCTCTTTGACCTTGTCCCTAAATTTCAACACATTCGTGCTTCTTGGAAGGCGCGGCTCCTTGTCCAGCATTTCCAGTAAGAGGGCGATGACCGTTGATGATGTTGCTCACGTTGCATGAACCTCGGTTGTTCCGGATCGCAAAGTTCTCCCGTGAACCGAAAAACGATAAAAAATATTTAGTTTTTGCTCCGGAACGAAATAATAAATAACGTTCCGGTTACGTTTTCGTTCCGGTCAAAAATATCGTTTTTTTCGTTTTTCGTTTTCGTTTTTCGTTCCGTTCCGATACTCTGGTTGTCTGATGATGATGATGATGATGAACAACAGCAGCCTTTTGTTTTGTTTGCGCCGCTCGCACAGCCTGCACTATATCCCACTTCCTACACATGCAATAGTTGTAGATACACTTGAGAGGAATCGCAGACTGCAATTCACGAACATAAAATGAAAGCGCGCCATTACGAACGGCAAAACCGCAAACCACAGCTGCTACAGAGAACATCGGCGACATCGGCGTGCAACGCTGGTTGCGTGGTGTCATTCCGCGGCCGGCGCATGCGGCGCTCACGCCACCTCTCGGCCACCGAGCCAACCAATTTTCTCCTACTTTCGCAAACGGGATAGAGGTGGCGTTTGTTTAACTTCTCAGTTTACATCGCACACTCCGCGTTTCGCTGGGCAATCCGAAACCACGAAGTGCCTCGCTATTGGAAGCCACGCCGATGTGTCCTGCTACCGAATTGTATGTGCACGAGCTGTCGGAAAACGTAGTCCGACGGACCTGCTGGTCAGGGGCAACTTTTTTTTTCGTTTTTCGTTTTCGTTTTTCGTTCCGTTCCGATACTCTGGTTGTACAAGATACCCAGCCGCACTACGTTTTCAAGGACAATCATCCCGGAATTGTACCGAGACACAGTCACGGCAGTCAAGGAGAGAATTCACACGGACTTCCAGGAAGGCGTAGAGTCGATCTCGTTGACAAGTGGACGTCGAGGTCTAACCAGAGTTATATTAGCCTCACCTGCCACTATTTAACCTCAAACTTTGCGTTGGAAAACCATGGCGTGACCGAGAGCCACACTGCTTGCAACATCCTGGAGCAGTGATTGACAACTGGGAACTTCCACTGCAGAAAGTGCCAGTCTATGTGGTGACGGACAATGCACGAAACTTCCGCGCAGCCCTTAGAGGTATTTCTTGCGTCCCAATGCAGTGCATGGGCCATGCATTGCAACTGGCTATAAAAGATGCCAAGGAAGAAACAGCAGGAGTGCCTGCCATTCTCAAGAAGTGTCGCGCAGTTGTTGGCCATTATAAACACAGTGGCCAAGCTGCGGCAAGACTGCAGGACTGCCAGCGACGAATGGAGCTCTCAGTTCTGGAACTTGTTCTAGACGTGGAAATCAGGTGGAATAGTGAGCACGATATGCTCTCGCGTCTTGTGCAGCTGAAAGAAGCAATCTGTTTGGAGCTTGCAACCTCTGAGACAAGTGTGCCCAACCTCACACCACAGGTGCGGAAAGCTGTGGCTGGGCTTGTCAAAACTCTTGAACCAATTGCATCGGCGACCAAAGAGCTTAGCGGCCACAAGTTGTAGGGGTTAACTTCTTCTAATTACTACTGCTAGCAGCGGCATCACCGCTAGCAACCCCCTTGCAGTGGGTTCGAGCACTCAACGAGCAGAGAATGAGGTCGTCGCGTCCGTGTGCTAGCTATCTCAGCCATGCCTCGCCGCGCTGGCGCGCGATTCGGCCCGCGACCCGACTCCAGGCAGGGCAGCACGAACCGCCGCACGCGGCGAAGGATGAGAACATTAGGCGTCACTCTCCGTGCATGGTGATTTAATAAACGTTAAAATAATACAAACAAAACGAGGCCGAATGTAAAGTCGAATTAAACACAAAGGACAACAACGATTAACAGAACGCAAACACACACGAACACAAAGGACAGTAACAAGGAACAACACGCGAACACACAATAACACACAAAAAGAACCATGCAAGGAAGGAGAGCCTAACCCCGGCTAGCGCACCCGCGACCGCAAGCCCTCGGAAAAGGAAAATAGAAGAACATACAGACAGGAGCGTCGGTCGCAGGTCGCCGCCGTGGTCGCTGGGGCTCGCAGAAGCACGCCATCCGACCGATGGCCTGGTCGGCCGGAGGGTCCCAAAAGTACGTGCGCACTTCTCCAAGTCCCAGCGTGTTCTCCCGAGGCATCTCCAAAACCAGAAACGCCAGAACGCGCAAACATTCTAGGAATTTCTCGCTGCCCAATGGCAGCCTATGTTAAAACCACATGGGCGAAGCGGGCGGGCCGCCGCCCCGTCCAGCTGGGAAAGGGGGATGCAGAGACATTCGTGCAAAAACATGGCGTCGAGCGGGACGCGGCCCCACATCCCTCCCTCCTTAAAAGCCCCCCTAAAAAAAACAATACCGACGGTGCCAATACGCAATAAAATCCGCGAGCCCCAAACCAAAACAAAAATACCAAAACAAACGCGACAACAAAATCGCGACACGTCTCAAATGTCCGAAGAAGCCGACACATTAAAATCCGCGAGCTACCCCCAAACAAAAAAAAAAAACAAAAACAAGGAAACAAACGCGACAATACAACCGAGCAAAGTCCTTCAAATGTCCCATGAAGCCAGCGCACGCCACGGCATCTTCACCCGGACCCTGGACGCCGGCCGCGGCAGGTCTCACGTGCCGTCGACCCTGTCGACTTCCTGGCCGCCCCAAGTGCCGCGACCACGGCTCCGTCCGCAGCCTCGCCGTCGACGCCGCCTCGCTATGGACACGCAGACTTCGGCCGCCAACTCGGCGCGGCAGAAACAAACAAACAAACAAAAAGAACAGTCGCGCAGAACAAGAACCCAACTCAGTTGAACTAACGAAAAAGAAAACAACACAGGGCTAGAAATTATTCTCAAGGTAGCCAAAACCCAAAAAGAAAGAAACGGTACGTAAACAGAAAGGAACACTTAGCATAAAAACTAGAACAGCGAAGAGAAACTAGAGAAAGCGTAGAAAGAGAAAAAGAGAAAGACTTCTCTGTAAGGTTATCTCTCCGTCTGGAATCAGTCGGGCAGTAACCAATGTAAACGTGGTCTTCACTAGTGCGCTGTCGCATGACCTTACACTAGCGGATAATCCTTCCACGAACGCACTCTGCCCATCCGTGACACAAAACGAAATGGGAGATCCACAACGTGTTGCCTACGGAATGAACAGACGCGGAAGGGACGGCGACAGCTGAGCATTCACACTGCACCGTGCCAAATCGCAGAGCACAGTAACATTAACTAAAGTCTTCCGCTCTGACAACTGGCCAGAATTACTACAGGGGCGCGCAATCGCTCTCCTCTGCTGTCGGGGGGGTGCCACTGCCGACGCGCGTAAACACGCAGCGCTAACCGCAAAGGTGGCATGATACTGTGGCCAAGCTCGTACAGACCGCGCAGAGTGCACCCCTTCCTCTCACAGGCCACGGCTACACAAGCCGCTTCAGGCCCACAACTCGCGCTCGTCGCAATACCAGACAACGATGCCGCGCGCGCGCCATGTGCAGTACCAACACATTCAGGCGCCTCGCCTCCCGGAGGCGAAAAACAAAACCGCGAAAGAAACTATTTACATTATGTACACATGGGTCACTCTGCCGTCAACTACGTCGCTCTTCGGGCCAAACGAAAAAAAGCAAAAGAACAACAAACAAGAAAAAACCAGACAAATATAGGGGTCTTCCTTAACCTTTACACGGTTGCCATGGGTGCTAGCGGTGGCAGTCACTCGCAAGCACAAACGCAGCAGCCCTAACAATTAGAGCTGTGGCCCCTATCCCGCGGTTCGCGTTAGATCGCAACCACGGCGGGTTCAGGCCAGGGGGACAGAGACAAGCCTTTGAAACGAAGGTGTTTATTCACCTTATTTCTTACGCCACCAACGCAACAAGCATAAAATATGCAAGTGCCGCAGCGCGCAGGAGTAATATTCCTTACGGCTGGGGCAAAAACAACCAATACTAGAAAAGCGCACGACGAAAAGGGGCTGATAGCGACTCAGCTCACTTCGTGTGGCTTTGCGCTCCGACCAAGAATGAAGATCACTCACGGAAGGAAGGGCAGGCGCTTGGTGACGACGGCGGGCGGCGATCTCGCGTTCTCGGAGGGGATCCGGTCAATCCCGATGCCTCCGGACGAAAGACCCAAGACCTTCCAGAAGGCGGCGCGCCTCCGCGAGGTTAAGAGAGGAGGCATCTCCTCGAATCTTAGGAGAAGGGAAAGAGTGAAGAGGAGGGAGCGGGGCATACCGGTTTCGGCACTGCGACGAGGCATGAAAGGCAGCGGGGGAAGCGGCGTGAGTGCCCTCTCCCACCTGCGCCGCCCTTGCCCAAGCGTGCGCATGTGACACGCAACCGTTCTGCGACCGCTGGAATGCGCATGCATTCCCACAAAGTATGCAACTTTGTCGTCAGTAGTACCGCTTTTGTATGGAACACAGATGGTTCTGAAAGACTACATTGCAGCCGACGATGACACCACAGAATTTTCTAGAAACTTGCTGCATAAGGACAAGGTTTCCAGGGCAGGACAAGCAAAAGGAGCCTGTGCTGGCCTGTGACCCAAGGTTTAAGAACCTCTTCTGTGTTGAACCTTTCCGGGAAACAAGGCTCTTGGAGCTGGCAAAAACTGAGTTGCAGCACCCTCCAGAAGAAGAATCAAGTGACTTTGCCAAAGCGTCAACATCTACAGCTCACAAGCAGCGCGTCAGTAGTATATGGGGCAGCATTGAGAAGCTGGCAGTGTCATCAGAATGAAGACACTCCACCAAAACAGCCAGCATCGAGGAATTTAAGCGGTACTTTCGAGAGCCTACTTGCAGCAAGGGCGAAGACCCTCTAGCATTCTGGAAAGAAAGAGGCAAGCAGCACTACCCAGGATTGTGCAAGATGGCCATTCCAGCAACAAGTGTACCAAGTGAGAAGTTGTTTTCGACGGCTGGTAACATCGTTACTGCTCGGAGGGACAAGTTGACCCCAGATCATGTACAACAGACAGACAGACAATGAACTTTAATTAATCCTGAGGAGCTACGTAAGGACTCCCAAGCGGGAGATCATGTACAACAGCTGCTTTTTTTTTGCATGAGAATTTGTAAACAATCGAGCTTCTTTTAAATAAATTTGCTATTCGACATTCAATTCGATATTCGGCTTCCTTTTCTTGATTCGATTCGGTATTCGATTCGAGGCTCACTATTCGGTATTCGCACACCCTTAGATACAAGTCAACTCGCATGCTTGCGTAATGTAAAGCTACAGTAGTGAGAAGCAGCAGTGGTGGCGCACAACCTACTGGGAACACAATACGAGCTTTGGATGCAGGAGAAAATGACACAGCTGCGGCGGCAACAGTCACGTCGCCTACTCTAGTGATGCAGGAGAGTCGAGAAACTTCATCGGTTGGAGCTAAAAACAAGCTGTCACTGATGTTGCAATTCAAAAATTCCGTATGTGACATGTTAGTAGGTATCTTGTTATAATCAGGCACGCCAGCATTCACAAAGTATGCATTAAAGTGTTCAGCTAGATTTGTGCCGGTGACACACTGACCATTGACTGTAATCGAATCAAGAAAAAAAAGCCGAATATCGAATCGAATGTTGAATAGCAAATTTATTTAAAAGAAGCTCGAATGTTTACGAACACAATACGAGCCGAATTGGAAATATTTTGTAAAGAACTCGGCCCAAGAGGCAACGTGCAAAAGCTGTGACATGAAATAAACAGCCCTCCTGTTATAATCTTGTTATAATCAGGCACGCCATCATTCACACAGTATGCATTAAATTGTGCAGCTAGATTTGTGGGGCCCTCCAACCTCATGTTTTCACTGGCAGCACTCTGCTGAAGCGAGGTTACCGCAACGACTGCATTCCCGATGACGTCTCTTTGCGCTCGGTGGGGTAGCCGCGAGGGTGGATCTGGCCGCTGCTCGCACTGCAAGTCAATATTTGGAACGAAGTTCCTGGGTTAATGGTAAGCAGCAATTCGTTATATCAAGGGTGTCTCCCACTGCCACTTCGTTATACAGAGGTTGTTATCATGGAGTTGCGGCGGGGAATTGAAAAACTTGATAATACCAAGGATTTCGTTATAGCCAGGTTTGACTGCACTCTGAACATGAAAAGAGAAAAGATAAAAGCACACATGATCACAGGCCATTAGCTTATCCGTGATCATTCACCTACACGCGAGTCGGCACTTGTCCTTATTGCGTCGGCATCCAGTCAGCCATGGCTAAACAAGAATGCGCTGCAGCAACAGAGATGGTGGCTCAAGGAATGGCGGCATGTGGCGCTCGTTCACAAGTGCAAGCTTCGTTTACTCAGCGTCAGTGGACAGTAGTGTGATGTCTCTGAGAACACACGCGGAAACGACCGCCTTAAAAATATTCTTAGCTCTACTGGTTTCACTAATTTAATTGGTACTGCGACACGCGTGACACTTGCTACCACGTAAACTCTCGACTTAATAATTACGAACGTCGAAACCAGAGTACTACATGCTGGAACGTTAGCATCAGGACTAAGCAACCACTGCCCCATATTTGCTGTATTTGATAGTATTATAAGTGACAAAAAAACACCAAGTTGAGCCTCCCGTAGTTCAGCACTTATCTGAAAAAGCCTTGCAGTCTTTCAAACATGAAATAACTAAGTGCGATTGGTCACATGTTACGCGTACAAGAGATGTAAATGAGGCCTATTGCAGATTTCTTGAAACCTTTATTCACATATACGCTAAGCATTTTCCGTTTAAAACCGTTAAACAATCTAAAAAGATAAGGAAGCCATGGCTTACGCGCGACCACCTAGTAATGATAAAAAATAAACTGTATCATCTATTTCTACGCACACGTTGCCCGTCTCAGCTTAAAGAACTCAAGGCACTACGAAATAAGCTAAACAGTGAGCTAAAGCGTGCTAAAGTTACTTATTATCGTTCACTTTTCTCTGATATCGCTAAGAAACGCCCAGAGACTGTTTGGAAGGTGATGAACTCGGTCTTGGGCCGCAACAAGAAGCAGATCACTCCAGAAAGTATTACAGTCAATGGTCAGCGTGTCACCGGCACAAATCTAGCTGAACACTTTAATGCATACTTTGTGAATGCTGGCGTGCCTGGTTATAACAAGATACCTACTAACATGTCACATACGGAATTTTTGAATTACAACATCAGTGACAGCTTGTTTTTAGCTCCAACCGATGGAGCTGAAATCTTTAGAACCTTCATGAACCTCAAAAACAGCAGGGCCTTAGATATAAATGACCTGCAGCTAAAGCCAGTAAAATATGTCATTGCTTGTCTGTGCTAAAGCATATCTTCAAGAACCTTGCGCTAACTTCTGCCGCCTTCCCCGAAGAAATGAAGATAGCAAGGGTATCTGTTATACACAAAGGAGGCCAATATCCGTTCTCCCAGTTCTTTCCAAAAGCTTAGAAAAAATCATTTGTACGCGTATAACCGGTTTCTTTTCTAACAAACATATCATACCAGCTGCGCAATTCGGCTTTCAAAAGGGAAGGTCAACAGAAACAGCTCTACTATAAATGAAAGAAATTACAACATAGATAACAGATTTTACACGTTAGGGCTGTTTATTGACTTTTCCAAGGTGTTTGATTCTCTTAGTCATGAGATTCTTGCGGACCAGTTGTTCGCATGTGGAATTCGCGGGAAACCCTTGGATTTGTTGAAATCTTACTTAAAAAACCGCCAGCAGAACGTATGTTTGCAGGGTTTCCAATCGCATTTTCTTCCTATTTCAAGAGGTGTGCCGCAAGGGAGCATTCTGGGTCCCCTCTTGTTCAATGTGTATATCAATGACCTTGTAATATTGAAAAGTCAGCAAAATTTGTCACATACGCCGATGACAGTAGCATACTATTTTCTGGGCCAAACATAAATGATCTGGTATTTCAATGTAATAGCACACTTTCAGAGCTATCCACGTGGTCAAGCCTTAACGAATTAAAGATTAATCCTTTAAAAACTTATATTTCGCGCAAGGAGTAAAGTAGTTCCACAGTTAAGCCCTATTGCATATGAAGGTCAGAACATCGCTGAACACAAGATACTCGGCGTTGCGTTTTCTGTTCACCTTAGTTGGAACTCTCATGTGGAAACTGTCATCAACTACTGGAGCATTATCACGATGTCAACGCTTACTCCCCTCGAAGGTAAAACATCAAGTGTATTATGCACTATTCGCATCCTGCATTAACTACTGTAGCCTAGTCTGGGCTACCACAACTAAACAGAACTTGAATAAAACCTTGCTTTCGCAAAAAAAAGATTCTTCGCCATGTTGCAAACATTTCCTACCTGGCTTCAACTAAAACAGTGTTTCAGGAATACAGTTAAACCTGCTTATAACGAACCTCCATATAACGAATTCCTGGATATACCGAAGTTTTTCTATTCCCCGCCGTTACTCCATAGAAGTACATGTATTTGAAACCGCTACGTAACGAAGTGGCAGCGGGACAACCCCTCGAAATAACGAATTTTCTCCGCCGACAGCCTGAGGTTTTGCCCCAAATTTTGTCACTTTTGCTCGAGCAACAACCGGAAGCACCTCTCCCGCCGCAACGGAATGCAAAGCGTTGGTGTCGCGCTTGGCGCGCTCAAAGACTGCGAGGCGAGAGCGAGCGAGTGCACGTGTGCGTGCGTGCGAGAGGAGGGCCTGCATCCCTTGACCTGGCGATCATCCCACCGCGGGCGTGTCCTCTCCCCCTCACTTCAAACCTGCTCCCGCCGCTTTCTGCAGCTGGCCTAGCCTGCCAGGCCACCACCCTCCTTTTCCAGTTATGTTACCGAGTCGCGCCGGTTTAAGAGAGAAAGAAAAAGGACAAGCTTGTTTTTTCAACGTGCTAGCAGCGCGACTGTTGCTGCGCGAGTCTGCACTTCGCTAACCTGACAGTAGGTGAGAGCGCTTGTTAGGCCTAGCTCGCGGGGTCACGGGCAGCACGTCTCAAGGAAGTTTGCCCTTGACAACACAGGGATCGGGTGCACAGGAAATCGCGGGGTGATTCAAGGGCAGCGCGCATGAAATGTTAAAAAAAAAAAAAAACTGGAGACAAACAGCGGTAAACTGGAGGACACGGGCGCACGTTCCTTCGCGGCTGACGAACGGCCGTAGTAGCATTCTCCGTTGCCTTGGAAATCCTATCCTCAGAGGGCGCCCTCTGAGGATAGGATTCCCTCCACTCATTGTTAATTCGTTCCGCACTCCTTCCTCCTCCACGGTGATTCGCTGCGTTTTTTTCGGGCGGGGCACTTCCTTTGTGAAGCCTGCTCCCTACCTAGATCGTCCGCGATTTCCGGGCAGCCGCATTATAACCGGTCCTTCATATCGGGAAGGGGAGAGGGGGGCTGCACATTAAGCGGTATGCGGGGGGTCAGAAAAAAACCGGGGGGGGGGGGGGGGGGTAGAAAAAACCGCATTATTGCCAGTCCTGTACTATAAGCGGTCACATAAGTGTTCTTAGCTGTAAATGTTTTCTCGCCCAAAATAATTGTTTTGGGTCAGCTCTGCCGTCTGTAACCGGTTTACTTACTTAAGCGTTTATTTTTCGAATTTTCGTGCCGAACCTGCATATAACGAAATCCTCTTTATAACGAAGTTTTCCGGGAATTTCTCAATTTCTTTATATCCAGGTTTAACTGTACGGTATCATTCGGGTACAGCACTTATACACATTTCGGATTTTGCGACCCTTTTCCAGCCCTTACAAAGAATTCCTTGCAACTATATCAAACCTAACACCTAATAGGCGTACACGACATACTTTAACATGGTCTGTTCCTCGCTACCACTTCAATTTAGCAACCATTTTAAATGAATTTCCTGAACTAACTACTGCTACACACCGGCAGCTATGCGAGTTCTTCGCATCAATGTTGTAAACAGCTGTCACGTATTAGTGTCTTTGGAATGGCGTGCATGTGTCTTGTTTGCGTGGCTTTTTTTGCCTATCCTGTATTTATTGCATTTTTGCTTTGGTCTTTTCATCGTTGCGCGATGTCGGTTATTGTGTGTGAAACCTGTTAAATTAACAGGATTTTATTTTGATTTTTCTACAGTTAAAAGTTCTCGTGCGATTATGTTTATCCTGTATTAAACATTTGATGCGAATCCTACTTTAACTGTGTATGTTAACTTCTAGTGATCCTTACGTAAACTTTGTATACTGTACGTTTGTAGGTGTGTTACAATTGTGATCCTATATGCATATATGTGCTGTGAACGTTGTATGCTGCCTATGTAAGGGTCTTCACGGACTCGGTCAAGCTGCCTCGAGCAGCTTTTAGCCCTGAAGACCATCCAGAATTTTCTGGTGAAATAAAATTTGATTGATTTGATTGATTGAAATACTTGACATCCATGATTTTGTATTCTCATGTGCTAGAAGCGATGACTATGGGAATAAAATACAGATTATGCACCTGCTGAAACATTATACAGTTAAACCTGGATATAACGAAATTTACAAAGTCCCGGAAAACTTCGTTATAAAGAGGATTTCATTATATGCAGGTTTGGCAAGAAAATTCGAAAAAGAAACGGTTAAGTAAGCAGAAAGGTGACAGACTGCAGAGCTCACCGAAAACATTTATTTTGGGTGAGAAAACATTTACAGTTGAGACTACTTATGCGACAGCTTATAGTGAAGGGCCGGCTATAATGCGGTTTTTTCTGACCCCCGTTTGCCCTCCCATCTCGCTCATTGTGCGGACCCCCCCAGGAGGGCGGGTCCGCACAATGAGCGGGATTTCCTGGCAGTGGGATTTCCTGCTGCCAGGAAATCCCCTGGACAATCGAGGTAGCGAGGAGGCTTCAGAAAGGAAGTGCACTGCTAGCGCAGAGAATCGCCGTGGAGGAGGAAGGAGCCCGGAACGAATGAACAATGAGCGAATGAGAATAGGATTTCCAAGGCGACAGAGAATGCTGCTGTGTGTGCCAATTTACCGCTGTTTGTCTCCAGTTCTTTCCTTTAAACATTTCACGCATGCTGCCCTTGAATCACCCCACGGGCGCGATTTCCTCTGCACCCGATCCCTGTGTTGTCAAGGGCAAGCCTCCCGTGAGGCATGCCGCCCGCGACCACGCGAGCTAGGCCTAACAAGCGCTGTCACGGAGTGTCAAGTTAGCGAAGTGGCAGTGACCAAAGAGCGGTGCTGCCAGCACGTTGAAAAAAAGAACTCGTTTTTTTGCGTGGCTCGGCAACATCAACTTGAAAAGGAGGGTGCCGGCTTCGCGCGCTAGGCCAGCTGCAGCAAGCGGCTGGGTCAGGTTTGAAGTGACGGGGAAAGGACATGCCTGTGGCGGCGAGATCGCAGAGTCGAGGGATGCAGGCCCACCTTGCACACGCTCGCGAGCACGCACATGTGCGCTCGCTTCGCAGTCGCCGTGCCGTCGAGCGCGACGCCGTTGCTTCGCATTCCATCGCGGAAAAGAAGGTGCTTCCGGTGGTTGATCGCGCAAAAGTGAGAAAATTTGGGGCAAAATCTCTCGGTAGTCGGCGGAGAAAATTCGTTATTTCGAGGGGGTCTCCCGCTGGCACTTCGTTACATAGAGGTCTCAAATACATGTGCTTCTATGCAGTAATGGCGGGGAATAGAAAAACTTCGTTATATCCAGGAATTCGTTATATGGAGGTTCGTTATAAGCAGGTTTAACTGTAAATCATCGGCACGTGTAGACAGCAAACATACGGACTACCGCAACAAGCAGAGTATGTTATTATTATTATTATTATTATTATTTAAATATACTGCCACAAGATCAAGCAAAAGTGTCACAGATACGCATACAATAACAAATCAACATTGCATCCAAAAACGTGTTCAAGGGGAGGTGAAACATGCAAAAAGAAAAGCACACAGCACTTTTGGAACTCATGAGGGAAATGAGGAACGTTTCCGCAAATTGTGCAAGACAATTACCCCGTGGTGCACCGTCAAGACCATTCCAAAGCTCAACTGTAATGGCAAAAATGAAAATCTAATACTGTATAAACGTGGGCAAAACGGAACAAGAAGGTGAAAGCACTGAGTAGCACAAGTGGGGCACTTCCCAAGTGAAACCGGTGCCGCAAAAACCCATGTACAATCTTATGAAGTGTGATAAGGCATTCATCCGTTCGCCTATGCACAAGTGTTCCTAGCGATGAAGAAACAAAATGCCGACCAAAAGGTTTGAAATGTTAGTTGTCAGTGTAGCAATAAGTTATGTTAGGTTAAGTCATGTGCATGCGATGAAGGAGAAAAGTGGCTGCATAAACCTTATCACTTTCTTTTGCAAAGATTCCAGCTTGGCAACATCGTAAGAGGAGACCAGACAATGCAAGGTTGGCTTGATTAGGGTTTTGTATGCAGTTAGTCTGCAATCCTTCAGAGCGTCTTTAATGTGCAGTTTATGTACGATAATTGACTAAGAGCCTTCAAGTGAATGCAGTCTATGTGTTCTTGCCATTTCAAGATATGTGCGAAAGTCAACCCGAGATGTCTGAACTCATCAACGTGGGCAATGTTAGTCCCTCTGTAACCGTAAGCAAAATATAAAGGTGCAGCCTTATTAGAGAAATACGATCGCCTGGCAATCCAACAGAACCCATTGTCACGTGATCTGCTTGTTTTCCCGACGCTCTTGGGATGAGTCAATGCAGTGGCTCAAAGGAAGCCCTTTCCGAAGCTCATTAAAGAGCGCATAGAAAAAGCGAGCACATCAACCACAAAGCATGCAAGTGTTCGTACATGCACTGTGACCTGCTGCCAACAAGCCACGCTGTAGATTGTGCCAAATATTGCAGAAAAATGCAAAAGCCATAGGACAGTGCCTTCCCACACAAGGCACGACAGCCGTTCCTCCCATTAATCAGTTCTCTTTTAGCATATTCGCAGGCTCCCATGACACACTTCCTATCGAGGACTACGGTCCTCAAGGGCACAACCAGCCCTCGCCTCACCATTACTGCAATCACTTCAATTTTTAAACTGCTCAATAAACCCTCTAGGTCGGAGCTTTTTGTACTCGTTGAGCTCACACCTTAGTACCCGGAATTGTTACCGCACCCACATTTTTTCTTCCAATTGGCCATTTTTTCACAAATTACATCTTCGGGTAAACTTCATACCCTTATCCTTTCATTTCGATTGGCTTCACGCCTGTTATGGCTCACACTAGGAGCAGGCTTGCCCCAATATTCCTTTTTTATTTTTCATGTTCGGATGGCGAAGAGTTTGGAGTGAGGCTATATCTTGGTCTGTACAGTAAAATCTCGTTAATTTGACCCCGCCAATTCGCAAATTTGGTTAATTCGTCAGCAACATGTGGTCCCATTCAAAATGTCCATTGCTTTATGACTGAAAACTCTCAATAATTTGGACAGATTCAACCGCACTTGGGTTGATTCGAACTCTCGACAGAGGTCGGGTCGTGGCAAGAAAGCAGCATCAGATTCTGCCGCTACCATGTTTTGGATTAAAAATTGGCGGAATCTTTCGGAATCTCTGGTGGAATCTGGTGGGATCTTTTGCCTTCTATCAGTGTGCAAACTTTTTCCTTTTTCTAGGTCCTTCAACTCCCCCATCGCCCTATAATCGTGACCACCTTCTATTCGAATAAATACGGCAGTTTGCTGAGAGTTCACGTTGGTTGGTTTCGAGCTCGACCGCGATGTGTTTACACTGTATTTGTGTAGCTGTATTTTTTCCTCACATGGGCCTAGCCAATAGAGCATTTCGAATCTGTTACAGCAAGAAACACAGATGGCTGACAGAACAGTCAGACACACATATCACCACTGCACATGTGCCCATCTGCTACCGAGTAAAGATGCATTGTTTCAATGACACCCGTTTCCAGGTAGTACCGATAGATAATTGCGTGCCACCTACACCGCTGACGCAGTCACAGAACTTCCTGTACGGCACAAGCGCGTATGGATCGCCTCTGTACCAGCGGCGATCCGGAACGCACATGGTTGCGGTGATTATCGTGTTGGGTCAACGCGGCGACACAGAGCTTCCTGCAAGCAAAGTGCACTCCACATCTCCACGACGCACTGGCCGTTGTGCGCAAAGACGCGGCAGATAACGGGAGACGGTAGCCCGTCAGCCATTGACGACAAGCTACTGGACATGCAGCGTGCTTACAGCTGTGGCAGATTTCATGCGCGCACGTCTTTCGGCACCCGTGCCGCTACTGACTTGCGCATGGCTGCGGTGGTGACTTTCATGAGTCAAGTTAGGAAAAGCGGCCACAGCAAATTGTTTTTGTTTCTATGAAATGGCACGCACTTCAATGCACTCCCTAAGGCACAGGCATTAAAAGCGTGCAAGTCAGTCTCAGGGGTGCGAGCATTGTGTTGCTGCTTGTGGCCTGGCATATACGGGACGTGAAAAGCGCGGGATATCGCTGTCGCCGTGTGCCGGCCAAGAGAATGTGGTTCGGGAAGGCGCACAGCCACGTGGTGGACATGCAGGGCAGGTGGCGACCATTGTGGAAATTTATTATACAGCTGGGAGCAGGACTAGCTGAAAACTGGTTTGACGGGCGTTAGGCAGGCGCCCTCCCCCCACGGCGTGGTGGGCAGCAAGCGTACCCACTGTATTGTTCACGGTTTTCTTTTGTTAGTGCGGCGTCGGAGTTTCGATCGCCGTTTGTGATTGGCTGTCTGGGATGCAGGGGCAGAGCAACCAGGGTATATAAGGTGGCTCCTCTTCCCTGGCAGGGGAGAGCGGAGGTTCGGGCTTCAGCCTGGACAGACACTTTTGGCGTAGTGAAATAAAACATTCCCTTCACCAGCCTACGACTCTCCCTTCGTGCTGCCAGCGTGCACTCGGGTCACCGAGGGGCGCCGACAAGGGACCTCTTTTCTAACTGGCGCAGTTGACTCCAGGTTCGGACAGCCCGCAACGTGGGAGACGTTTGCAGCTTGGTGGAGATGAGCTGCCGTCGTCGTCACCACTGCGCCGACTTTGAATAGTTCGGGCGCCACCGCAAAAACGGCACGAGAAATGCCCAGCTTCCGAACGAGTGAAGGTGCTGGAATAGCTCGTTGTCGAGAAGGAAGCTGCCTGAAGATGCCCGCAGCGGAGTCCTTGGGCGCACGGTCAAGCAAGGACGAGGCAAGGCACGGCTGCAAGCGGCGGACGTGTGGACAGCGCTTCGGTGAGGGGAGCCGCAACGAAAAGGTAGCGGCGGTAGCAGAAAGCCTTGGCGCTGTGAATGAGGCGACGGTGTCGGATCACCAAAGAGGAACTTTGTTGCCACGCGACAACAGTGCTGCTGCGTGGGTAGGTAATCCTGCATCTCATCGCCACGCCGAGAGTGTACGCCATCCATCGTGATCCTGGACACTTGCAAGACGAGGCTTCGACGAGGACTGCAGGCCAAGGAGCCAGAGGTGCAACCAGCCACGAGCGTCGCTGCAGATGGTGAGACGCATTTTGTGCTTTCTTTGGTTCTCGAGTGAACGCAGTTGCGTTCCGACACTCTCTGGGAGCGTGGAAACATGGATGATAGTGAAGTTCAAAAGGACAGAAAGTTGAGCGAGTTGGTAACAGTCCATAATCAAAAGAAGAGGCGTGCAGGACACGGACACAAGGAGAGCAGTGAACAACACGAACGCCGACTAACAACTGATGCACAGCACAGAGGCGAAAAAGAAAGAAGACACACAGCTTATCTGCGCAAACTCGGAATGGTAGCGCCACCTGTCAATCGGTTAAACGTGCCGGTCTTCGCGATAGACAACTCCTAAGGCTTTCTATCTCCTCTCTGTTTAAGCTAATCGACGGCTGACTCACGCATGCACTTCCACTAATACTGATATGCCAGGCCTCAACCTGTGTGTCTTCTTTCTTTTTCGCCTCTGTGCTGTGCATCAGTTGTTAGTCGGCGTTCGTGTTGTTCACTGCTCTCCTTGTGTCCGTGTCCTGCACGCCTCTTCTTTTGATTATGGATGATAGTGATTAGGGCCCGTATGCTCATGTGAACAGTAATAAGATGGGTCGTGCAGATGAGCTGAAGCTTGAGATCGAGAAGCTGAAGACCGCGCGCTTTCTGCAGAATGCAGCACAAGCACGGAGCGAGACTGTCATGAGTAAAGGGGCCCAAGGCACGCGCCACAGGGCGAAGTACGAGAGATGGCTTGCAGAGTAACTAAGATGCGCCAAAATGTACGCGCTGGTGACACGCTGGTGTTCGTGGTTGGTCGACGGCGGGCTTCGTGGCACGCGACCCACGCCACGATCGGAGATGACAAAGCGCTGAGCTGGCAATTGTCCGAGTGGCGACCGCCGAGGAAGGACGCATCGGCAGCTACGCTCTGCCGACGGGACGAGGTGTTCGGTTCGGGAGCCGGGACGCTGGTACTCCATCGTGTGGCCGTGGACCTCGACGACGTTCGGGCGAGGCTCTTTGGAGGTCCTGCAGCGGATGGTTCCTGGCGCACCATCAACAATCCCCCTTCAAGGGGTTAGCCAGCAGCAATTCACCAGGTCATGCCGCCACATCGAGCGAGACCGTACTCATACTTAGGCCTCCGGGGGTAGGCCTAACTCAGGGAGACGCGACGTAGCGACGTGACCAGGCGTCAGCTACGGCAGCAAGCGATACCCTCGGGACGACGCAAGGGGGGCCGGCGACAACTGGGAGACAACGAGACTAGGACCGGACCGACAACGGACTTTGCCCTGAAGGAAACATCGCCGAGCACGTAAGAGCGTTGCATCTGTTATTCGCGACAGCGCCGGTGAAGTCAACGTGGCCAGACTCAGGACTGAGCTCTGCGGCGAACTGAGACTTGAGTACTGTTAGTTGACGAGTATTTTTGTGTTAGTTTACCGGCTTGTATATATTCTGAGCATTTTATTTCGTTCATTTTTTGTGGGTTGCTGTGCGTTGTTTATAAACGTTTGAGTTTGCTGTGCACAAAACGCTACCATCGTCAAGCGTCTCTCACTCCCTCTCCAACGCTCGGTATTAACCCTCCGAGATCTTCTCCAGCGGTAATTCGTGACAGAGACGAGCGGGTTAGGCAGGTATGCCAAGGACTTAAGGGGGGACGTGGCAATGAAAACTATCTTTGCTACTTATGGGTGTAAAATGATGAAATTTGGCACACTGATGTAGTTTGTTATAGTGATATCTTAAATGGAATCGGTTTTAAGCGACCTATCATAGTTTCTGAGTTACATCACTTTATAGACCCTTACAGTCACCCCCTAATTAATCAGTTATTTTGACAAAATTTCAGTACCATTTTTACTTAAGCATATACACTAAGGCCCACTGTGTGCCGTAAAGCTGTTCATTGATTTTTTTTATGTCCAAGTGAGTACAGAAAAAATTTTTGAAATGTCCTCCAACCTCGACGAACAAACCTGGGCGACCCAGCATGCCCACTAGGCGGCGTCGAGGCAAGCCCTTGACGTCCCCTTCGTGGGAGGCCTAGGCCCGGCCATCTAAACCTGCTGGTTTCAAAATAAAGCTCATTCCTCCCCTCCTCGACATATTTTCTTACAAACAACTTTTGCAAAAATACAGTTATAAAAGTCTGTATGACGTGCAGGTATAAATTAATAGCTTTACGGCGCTCACTAATGTTTCAGGATCTAAGTGAAAAAAACAGAATGAATTTAGCTTCATTAGTTATGAAATGGCACTGGAACTACTGACAGCAACTGCTCAAAAAATGGAAGCTGAGAAAACGGAGCTCAAAGTTTTATTTCATGAAAACAGTCAAATGTTAATTTTGAGCAGCTAAGTTCTTGCTCGCTTTTGCTGATTGGATTCTTTGTTGGAGAAACACAGTGGTGTGGCTCTCCTCAGGTTCGACTGCTCCTTTTTACAATGATAAGATGGCGGCACCTTTGGAAGCCCGATTTTCTTGAGATTTTGGATGACAACACATAGATAAAGTGGCAATTTCTGTATTACTACTGTGTATTTCATTATAATATTCCACCGCAAGGTAAAAGAAGGTCCAAGGATCATGAAAAAAAAAAATTGAAAAATGGAGAATTTTGATCAAATTGAGCATTCCCATTGCCACGTCCCCCCTTAAAAGCCGTTCTTACCCCCGTGCCCGCTGATTACGCCATGATCCCCGCATGGTTTAAAATTGCGGACTCTCTGCTAAAGATGCTTGAAGTACCAGAGGAAATGCAAGGCACTCTCATACTGCCTTTCCTCACCAAGAAGGTCAGGACGTCAGTGGTCAGTCAGTCATTGAGTGGCACTTGTTGCTATGGAGAACTTAAGAAAAAAGTGCTGAAGGACCTAAAACTGACCCCGACAGAGTACCGCAGGTGCTTCCCAGAAATCAAGAAGGAAGTACGAGAACAGAGCTGCGGTGGTACAGTCAACTCCCGATAATTCGAAGTCGCTTAATTGGAATTTTCGGTTAATTGGAAGTGAAGTCGGGGTCCCGTCAGTTTTGCATGCAAGCCAATAGAAAAAAATGCTCGGTAATTCGAAGTTAGAAGTCTAAGGTGTCGGTTAATTAGAATTTTTTTTCTCAATCTTATAGATCAAGATGATCTTAATGTTTGAGAAATTCCGTATTATTAAAGTGAAAAACAGCCTTGCGAGCTGAATTTACATCGCTAGCATCGCAGCTGACTACAGCGCCACAGCTCATGAAGCGTCAATGTTAGGTACTGGCGGCATCGGCATCGCAGCTGACGACAGCGCCGAAAATGATGAGGCGGCAGGCTTAGCCCATCCGTCCAGCGCAATCGCAGCCTTGCATGGTCGCGTTGACGTACTAGGTCTAGCTATGTTTCCTCGAGTGTTAGTAGTGAATCGGCCCGCCGGCATCGTTGCACAGTCGCGGTAATGGCAACTCGCGGACGTTATCGTACGCTTGACTTGGCGACGAAAGTTGAGATTTCGAAGGCAGTTGACCACGGAGGCAACGGAGGCATCGCCAAGCGGCACATCGCACAGAAGAACGGAATCAAGCGCTCTTTCGAACACCATTAACAAGCGCTCGACACTCGAAGCATTTGAGAACAACCAATTTAAGATGTCATGCATGAGAATGTGCACCGGTGCCCACCCGGAGTTAGAGTAAGCGTTGCTCATTTTCGATTAGGGAGGCCCAGAGCAACCAACTTCGGCTCAGTGGCGATATCGTAGCAGCAAAAGCCTTATCGCTTGCGGCGATATTAGACATTAAAAATTTTTCTTCGTCCGATAGATGACTGTACGCGAAAGCACCTTCTCGAACGGATGCTTTTGTGCATGGACAACTCCACGCAGTGCGAGGTGAGCCGCTTCAGTGCTATCCACATGCAAGCGCGAGCATGGGGTCGCGTTAAAGAGGAGACGATCGCGAACTGCTTCAGGACCTGTGGTTTTAGTGCAAGTGCCTCGAGAGATGGAGGCGGTTCGTCTTCTCCAGCGGAGGAAGCGCACACAACCGAACTTGACGACAATAGTCTTCGACCAGCTCGTCCCTTTCGGAGAATACGTTGCCATTGACAGTCAAGTTGAAACGTGTGGTGCACTGACGGACACCGAAATACTCGGGATCGTTCGGCCCAACAAGGCTGCTGACGAAAGTTACTTGGATGACGATGTTTCAAGCGAGCCGCAACCTACAGCTGCTGATGTAGCTACGGGGCTTGCCCTCGCGCAGCGGTTTTTTGCTGCAGAGGGCAACAGCACTCGGCCACGTCTACAGTCTGCAAAACTTGCTCTCCGCGGCAAGATGCCGCAAGCAGATTCCTTTTCCAAATGAATTAATGAAAATGTCCGTTTTTGCCCGATTTGGTTAATTGGAAGTTCGGTTAATTCGAAGTTTTTCGCAAGTGCGGTTCCTTTGACGGTCTCCCCGGGTGGCGCAGCTGGCTTCTAAGCACTGACGATAAAATCTGACTTGCCGCCATGCTTCGGCTGAAATAATCGCGCAAATCCTGTTCGCATGTCCCATAGAAGGAAGAAGAAAACCGCACAACATCTGAATTTCCATCGGAATGATATTATTGCGTTTAAACCACGACATAGTTCTAGCGCGAAACATACATATAGCAATTAAAGAGGTTAAAGAAGCAGGATTGCGCAGATAAGTAGGAGAACACGGAAAAGGGCTCAGGGTACTAGAAATGAAGCTCAAAAGGACAGAAAGTTGAGCGAGTTGGTAACATTCCATAATCAAAAGAAGAGGCGTGCAGAACACGGACACAAGAAGAGAAGTGAACACCACGAACGCCGACTAGCAACTGAAGCACAGCACAGAGGCGAAAAAGAAAGAACCGCACTTGCGCCAATTGGTTGAGAGTTTCTGAGCAGCACGCGGATTTTTTGTGGAGGACGAAGCTACCGGATCTACTGCAAAGTAAGAGGAATTCTTTTTCTAATAAATCGCCGTCGGAAAAGGTAATGATTCTCGGAGACGCCGTTTTGGACGATAACCACAAGAAAATTCTAGCATTAGGCCCTAAGTACTGTTTTCATCCTAACCTAAAAGAAGTTGACGTTTTAAGCTTACCTCGATCTATAACTAAGGTTATTCCGGAAGTTGAACGGTCTCGATTTATTTCAGATTGCTTCGCCAGCATCAAGCATTCGAACGATCTCGTTAAGGCCTCTGACCCTATCCGACCGGTTGTAAATTACTGTGTGGAACATAAGCTTCGACCCGTTTTATCTGATAAGGAAGGTTGTTTTGTAATAATGCCGAATAGCACTTTTTCTGATAAAGCCTCAGCAGCTGTTGAAAAGAATTTTAGACCTGTGAAACTGAAACCTTCTAGGTATTTACAGAAATGCTTAACTTCCTTAAGTTTTTCTGACCCCTTCCATGTACGTAATTCTCAGGCTCTAGTTCAGTTGTTAACAGAGGAAAATCCTGGCGACTGCACAGCGTTTAGCATGGATGTGGAAGATTTGTATTACTCGTTGCCGCATGAAGGTTTACTAAATTGCGTGAAAGAATGTATTCAAGAACAAGGGCAAGAGTCCGGTTTCATAGATAGATGCGGAGTTTCCACAGGTACCTTTCTAGAAATTCTTTCCATGTACTTAACGTCAACATTAGTTGGATACAGGGAAGGCGTGTATGTGCAGAAATCAGGGATTTGTATAGGTTCAAAGGTAGCCCCTATTCTAAGTGATCTATACTTGAGCAAGTTTGACTGCCGTTTAAAAGAGGCCTTAGGGGACCGCATCATTAGGGTATTTCGGTATGCGGACGATTACTTGGTACTTTGTAGTAAGGATGAATTTGAATCCGTCGTCACCTATGTAAGCGATCAATTTAAACTTAATGGAGATGGTTTAACGTTTACGAAAGAACTACCGGAGAAAAACGTAATACAATTTTTAGATATCTCGTTGTCATTTGAGCGGAATCACGTGTGTTGGCAGTATTCCCCTAGAGCATCTAAGCCGTTGCTAAATTTTGACTCCAAGCATTCGAAAGTAGTAAAAAACGGAATAGCCTTGTCCTGTTTAAAGTCAGCCCTATCGAAGTCGTGCGTGCACCGTTTGACCATTAGCTTTAATGCGCAGGTTGAGCGCCTCTTAGATGCAGGTTACCCAAGACTAGCCATAGCCACAGTAGCTGAGCGTCTTAAGAAGTCGATTTCGACCGGAACAAAAGCGGTAGCAGAGAGTAACATTAACAAGAAAAAGGTCGTGAGTATTCCTTACATCCACGCAGTTTCGCACCGGCTTAAGAAAGTGGGAAGTAAATATGGGGTTAATGTTATGTTTACGGCTCCCAATAAGTTAGGAAGGGTTTGTGCTGCAGTGCATAGAAGAATTGAGCAGAAGGAAGGTAAGAAGCGAACCGATATCTGTCCGGTTAAGCACCTAGCCAAGAACAATTTCACCGACTGCCGCATGGGTGTAGTTTATAAGATTCCTTTTAGCTGCGGACGGTTTTATGTAGGGCAAACTGCGCGTTGTATTAATCAAAGATTAATTGAACACAGGAGGTCGCTATCAGGTGGGACGCCGTCCAATCTATCCTTGCACTGCCAGGTCTGTAGCTGCATGCCCGAGTTAGATAATACCGAGATCCTGTACAGGCATAAGAACGAAGATACGCTTTTATTGGTTGAGGCCTGGTATATCAGTATTAGTGGAAGTGCATGCGTGAGTCAACCGTCGATTAGCTTAAACAGGGAGGAGATAGAATGCCTTGGGAGTTGTCTATCGCGTAGGCGGGCACGTGTAACCGATTGACAGGTGGCGCTACCATTCCGAGCATGCGCAGATAAGCTGTGTGTCTTCTTTCTTTTTCGCCTCTGTGCTGTGCTTCAGTTGCTAGTCGGCGTTCGTGGTGTTCACTTCTCTTCTTGTGTCCGTGTTCTGCACGCCTCTTCTTTTGATTATATACCCTGGTTGCTCCACCCCTGCATCCCCGACAGCCAATCACAAACGGCGATCGAAACTCCGACGCCGCACTAACAAAAGAAAACCGTGAACAATACAGTGGGTACGCTTGCTGCCCACCACGCCGTGGGGGGAGGGCGCCTGCCTAACGCCCGTCAAACCAGTTTTCAGCTAGCCTGCTCCCAGCTGTACAATGAATTTCCACAATGGTCGCCACCTGCCCTGCATGTCCACCACGCGGCTGTGCGCCTTCCCGAACCACATTCTCTTGGCCGGCACACGGCGACAGCGATATCCCGCGCTTTTCACGTCCCGTATATGCCAGGCCACAAGCAGCAACACAATGCTCGCACCCCTGAGACTGACTGTGCAGTACTCTTTAACAGTACTACATGCCACACGTGCTGCCGAGCCAATAGCTAAAGCTGCTCATCGTGGTACAGTTGCCGGTGGTATGCCGTACTGATGGCAGATGCTGTTCATTTGTTTGTTGACTATCTGTAAAGGCACCGCTGCAATCATTAGTCAAACTGTGTTGCTGAACAGGCACAATACCTTTGGCAGTGGCGTCGGTACCCACTAGTTGAGGGGCGCTGTTCGATAGAAGGTGATTCTCGTGCTCACACACCAGTAGGCACACAGGGCAAGCTGCCACTGCTTACGCAGGTCCACGCGAGGCTCTATGGACCTCAGTCGGGGACAACTATGTTTTAAGTGTTAATACGTTTAAAGCAGGTACATATTACTTGTTACCGTGGGCACCACAGTGTGCTACTGCGTGGCCTCGGAGCACATCAACTTTTTTTAAAGGGCTCAGAGGCATGCTCACAGCGATAGCAAGAGTGCTAAAAATAAGAAAAGGAAATGAAATACTCAAGGTCATGGCCCCGTGCTGACATAGCTACTTTCCCCCCTCTGTATCCTTCAGTGCACTCATCACCCCATGAAAAACCCTTGCGAGACTTCTCATACAGTGCAGTCCACTTATAACGATATATCGGTTATAACGATGGGTTGACTTAACAGTCTCATGTTATACATTAGGGCTATGGGGGAAAAAAACCGTATATAACGATGTGTGATCCACCGCATATCGGATACAATGATGAAAATTTTGCCGTCTGGACAACATCTTTCTTGCAAAATAATTGTAACATTTACATCGATAAGTTCCAATGAAATGAGCTATGCCGCGACAAGACGAAAAGTTAGCATAGGCGAGTTCGTATTCACTGCCATTGCAGCGTAGCGCCGGCGGCGCGTCCCGCCCATTCCGAATGCCGAGGCCGGGGAGAGCATGGCGAGTTGACGCGGCGCGCTACTAGATGGTGCCAGCTGAGTAACGTTTTCCGACTGGCGCGAAGAGAGAGATAACAAGCAAAAATTCGAAAAGCAAAGCGGTGGGCGGTGCTTAGTTCTGCGGCTCCCCGTGTCAAAAGGGGGAGAGCGAGAAAGGAAAAAAAAATTACAGCATATCCACGGAGTGAATGATGATGAGTGGGCGAAGCTCGAGATGTTCATCGTAGATCGTGCAGAGTTCCGGATTAATTTAGTTAACGCGCACGCTACGAATCCTCATGGTTCAACTATGCACAAGTGAAATCTCCCACCGGCACTTCATTGCAAGTGAACATCCAGGGCCTATATATATATATACATATATATATATATATATATATATATATGGGTTGCCGGTGAACGCTTCTCCAACGCGAGCAGTCGGTATTTCTCAATCAAGAAACTCGCTAGGAGACGCTGCCTGTGCCAACGTCTCTCGCGGGTGAGGGCGCGTTCTCCTTCTTTGCGAGCTGGTAGAGCGTTCCTTTAAGAAAGAGCGTTTCCATAGCCAACGCGCGCCTTTCGCTCTCTCTCTCTCTCACAAGACAGCAGAGGCACGCGCCGGGAGGCGAGCGCGTGCCTCCCGGCATGCGGGTTACGCCTGACGATTGACGACTGACGCCTGACACGTGACCAGGTTAGACCAAGAGGAGCTTCGCCCCTAAAAAGCGAAAAGCAAAGCTGCACGGTAGCAATCCTGCCCGCCCAGCGCTCGGCGATCGTGCGAGCAACCGAAGAGCGGAGCAGATAAGCCTCAGCTAAGATGGCGCCGACAAACCAGAAGGCCGAGTCGCTTGACACGAAGTTGAAAATTTTGCAAGACTCGCGACAAGGTTTCAAGGTGAGCGCCCTTGTAAAGAAATATGAGCTCGCCCAGTCGACGATATCGACAGTTCTGAAGGCCGGCAGCACCGCGCTTTTGAAGGCTGGAACCAGTGACCACACCGTCGTGCGGAAGAGGGTTCAGGAGCCTTTGTACACGGATGTCGAAGAGGCACTCCATCAGTGGTTCCTGACAATCCGCTCCCAGAATGAGCCGATCAGTGGACCAATACTTGCGGACTTACGCGGATCTTGCTGAGCTCTGGGAGCACGTCGCTACTGGTGACGCAGATAGCGGGTGTGTCGCGGCGGTTGAGGACTTCCTGACAGCAGACAGTGCTGCTTCGTTCTCTGACGAACTCACCGATGAGGCAATCGTCGCGGATGTGCTGTCGCGACAGACGCCAGCAGTTGTGCGACGGCAGCAGCGACAGTGACGACGAGGTTGACGGCGCTTCTCCGACCCTGTCGATGACCACGCAAAGTGCACTGATGTAGATTGACTCTCTAGTTGACTTCATGCACACCAAAGGGATGCCGCCAGAGTATGCACAGCAGCTGGAAGCTATGCGAACCGCGCTTCTTGTTAAACTCAAGCTTCCGCAGAAGCAACTGCGGATTTCGGACTTTTTCAGCGCACCGAACCCGTAATACGCAGTCTGAGTAAGAAATAAAGCTTTTTAAAGCTGTTTATCTGCAACATCTGTTCATTGATGGAAAAAGCGAATTCGAGCCCGCAGCTACGAAAGGTACGCCTGGAGACGATTTTTTTACTGCAGTCCAGATATAACGATTATCGGTTATAACGACATTATTTTCAGGTTTCCTCGATATCGTTATAAGTGGACTGCACTCTATTTGAAAGAACCTTTTGAGGCAGGCAATCTGTGAGACACCAATCGTAAAACAGTGACACACTTGAAGCATTACTTAGCCTTGCAAGGCCCCTTTGAAATTCGAGGGCCTTGAAGGGCTTCCTTTAGCTTTCAAAGGTTCTCAAGGGCTTGTGTGTAGCTCGCGTGACAGGCCGTATCAGGTGCCAATGTGAATGATAACGTATGGAATGACAGTGGCACCTTTCAAGGGACGTGCAAAGGTGACTTGAGAATGGTATTATCACAGCTGCAAATGTGCGCGAGTGCCCATTCAGGCTGCAAGATGTGGCAACAGTGATTAAAGCTCTCTTAGAACTGGCACTGTATTCCAGTTCCTGAACTTTCGTTGACTGCACTGCAAAGGACCTACCTGCGTGAGGGCCGAGCACTCCACATACTTGACGGCTTTGAGCTCCTTGGCAAGCTTCTCGCCTTGTTCATTCGAGATGGGCTTCTGCTTGTTTTTGGCAAGCTTCTCAAGGGTGGCCGCATCATCTCGAAGGTCAATCTGGGTGCCCACTAACAGGAAAGGAGTCTTCTGGCAGTGATGCGTAATCTCGGGTACCCACTGCGAAAACCACACCTTTTGCTTCACTACTACTGACATTAACACAGCTGGTACTTCATCACCCAAGGGAGACATTGTCACCAGTGTCTCCATTATATCATCACTATGACATTGACATTATGTGGCAATGTCGCCTTTGGATAGTGTCTCCACAGCTATCATGGCTTCAGCAGTCGCCCACATCTTCCTGAACCTAGTGCGATGGCATTCCCTCAGTAAGGTAAAACATGTGCTGCAGTTGTAAATTACCACTGTTGGCGATTGACACTGTTCACAACCATCCAGTCGAATCCACATTTATCAGGTATTTACAGAACTATCCTGGCCCAGGCTGCTGAGCAAAGTCTAAAATGATCCCGTGGAGGCACCATCCCAACATGGGTACTACACACTATGCACACTTTGGGCACAACAGACACCCTTTGTCATATTACGAGGGTCCATTGTAACAAAAATACACTGTACATGGGCAAGTGATGACTGGAAGTAACCACTGACCTCACCTGGACAGTGAAAAGCAAAGAAAAAAAAAAATGGCCGCGTATCTGCTTGCTTGTTCATCCAGTCGAATCCACATTTATCAGGTATTTACAGAACTATCCTGGCCCAGGCTGCTGAGCAAAGTCTAAAATTATCACGTGGAGGCGCCATCCCAACATGGGTACTACACACTATGCACACTTTGGGCACAACAGACACCCTTTGTCATATTACGAGGGTCCATTGTAACAAAAATACACTGTACATGGGCAAGTGATGACTGGAAGTAACCACTGACCTCACCTGGACAGTGAAAAGCAAAGAAAAAAAAAATGGCCGCGTATCTGCTTGCTTGTTCATCCAGTCGAATCCACATTTATCAGGTATTTACAGAACTATCCTGGCCCAGGCTGCTGAGCAAAGTCTAAGATGATCCCGTGGAGGCACCATCCCAACATGGGTACTACACACTATGCACACTTTGGGCACAACAGACACCCTTTGTCATATTACGAGGGTCCATTGTAACAAAAATACACTGTACATGGGCAAGTGATGACTGGAAGTAACCACTGACCTCACCTGGACAGTGAAAAGCAAAGAAAAAAAAATGGCCGCGTATCTACTTGCTTCACTGCAAATGACGTCGCGAGACGCTAGTCTTCTGCCACCCCCCCCCCCCTGATCACTGCTCCTCCCACCTCCCAACCCTCATACCCTTCCCGTCTACTCTCACTCCTCCCCTAAAGAATGTAATGCAAGTTCTGCTGAATTCAATTCAAATTTTGCGCTTTCTCCAGCTCTCATGTCATATGTCATCTGGTGGGTAGTGCCGGTGGCGCACCGCAATCGATGGTGCTGCAGAGGACGAGAGTCTTAAAGATAGGAAGTGATGACGCACAATAACTCTCTCTGCGGAGGCGGCCGAGAAAGGGCAGGAGACAAGAATGGGAAAGTGGATGTTTCGCCATTTCCAGCTCGCTCCTCTTCGACACCATTTCTAACGCATTGATTTTTCATTTGCTAACGTGAAAACGCCGTATCATGTTGATGTGCATGACCATGTCAACCAGGCCTACCACTGTGGTTCATTGTCGTGGCCCGTTTGAATCGGCCAGGCGGTTGAATCGTGTGACAGGCAGCGTAAGTTTTTTCGCATTTAGGTAGCCAAAGAAAGACTACCATCCTTACAAAGCTTTCATTCATAATCTGCTTAGGTGTGAACTTAAATTTTAAGACTAATAATTCGAGTTCCCATGCACCACTCTTTAACACTCTCCCACACCTATCCCAACATTCAATACAATCACACTCCAGTGCTACAGCAGGCAGTCAGAAAATTTTAAACATATTGTAAGCCTCCTTTAAAGGACCATTTTTGGAAATGTATTCATGAGCCCACAGGGCACCCACCTTTTCTCGGACATTTTCAAAGGAGGATGGCGAGACCACGGAAAAGCAGACAAGAAACACGTCTGTTTGTGGGTAACTAAGCGGTCGTAGACGGTCATAATCCTCCTGGCCAGCTGTGTCAAAAAGCCCTAGGGTGTAAGGCTCGCCACCAATCATTACTGTCACAGCATAATTGTCGAATACCTGAAAGAGATGGTTGCTATTAATACCATGCCTGTGTATCAACACTTGCAATGAGTAGCCTGTTATGTCACAAGGGCAAAAGCACCACCTAAGAAGCCATGTTTCAGTCAGGAGGGTTCGTACAGGTTTTGAAGGAAAAAATTCAGGGACCCTTTCAAGGCCCTCTTAGAGAATTTTCAAGGCGCTTTTCTAAAGGGTATTTTTTTATTTATTTCATGTTGAAGTATCAAGTAATACTCATGAAAGGTCTCACACATTAACTGCCTAAATAAATAAATCATTACAATGCAAACTTGATTGTATTGTACACAGAAATCGTTTACCAAATATCACAACACAAATTTATACCACAAAGAATAGAAAATAGTTCTATTGTCCAAAATTGCTTCTAGTTCACAAAGCACAAAAGATTATCAGAAAGCAGCTCCTAAGAGCCACCCACTTCCGGGGAGCTCCAGTAACTTTTGCTGAATTTCGAGCTTGACTAAGTGTAGCTCGGCCATCTTTTCCTTTGCCGTCTTTCTCACTTGACAACATGTGTCAAATCATTTTCTGCTTCTGCAGCATAGGCATCTGCAGAAGCCATCAGATCATCAATTGTTGATTCCAGCTCCTTTTTTCTTTTTCATTGCATCAAGCTCTTCCTGTATGCAGTGCTTTTTCTGCTTTTTCTACGGTTCCAAGTGTGCTCCATACTTTTGCTAACTGGCAACACAGCAATTTGTAAATACCACCTGCCTTCTCACACACACAAGCCGTTGCAAAACACCTTCAGACACACACCTGTTGGTTCACAGTGAAGCTGCCTGGCCAAGAACAAGCAGATGTTTCACAATCTTCCATAACACTGAGTAGCTTGAACTGAATTTGAGCATATCATAGCACAACTCGTCCAGTCTGTCAGCAATCTTGTCAAACTGCTTAAGTCAAACTGCAAATCTGCATCAACTGGAATTGTATCATCGAGATTCTACTGTATTGCTAAGGCAAGCACCGTCCTTCGTTCCTATGTCACCATCACGCATTCATCAAAGTTGGGCATGCAATTAGTGCTGGAAAGATAGGAGGTGGTCTGCGAGTCAGCCCTTCCGAGGCCCAAATTAATTCTGTTTAAGGTAAACAACCGGCCTTTACAATATATGATGGGAATGACTATGGCAGTTCAAAGCATTGGAAGAAAATCTGCTCTCACCTTTCAATCGAGAGTTATTAGCCACTGAATTTGCCCTGACCAAAGCTAAAAGTGCATTTCCACAGATAATGTATCATGCGACCCATACATCACCAGTTCATGTATCCACACAGACCGATTCGAGAAATATAGAGGGGACAGGTCGGGACCTTTAGCACAAAATACAAAAATCCTGGTGGCAAAGCGCATTTCATGCTCTAAGAAACCGAGAGCAACATGAAGCTGCTCAAGGGCTGCAAAATCAGACGGCTAAGCATAAATGTAAACAAACACTGTTGCAATGGCAGTGGGTGACGAAGCACATCATCAGCCTTTTCCGCATCGCTTATTCAGATACATATAGATGTAGTACATTTGATCAATTACGTTCACATCTTGCGTGACTCAGTGCAGAATGCGACATGTTCCCCTTCATGCAGCACAACTAAGCACTGGCGCATTAGAGTCCACACTTCAGAGGGGCAAGCTAATCCATCCATGGTCCGCACTATCTCCTACAGTGTGAAGGCTAGCTGCGGAGCAGTCCACATTATGTCACATGTCTGACTCTGTCTGCGATCACATCCATCATGTGAACACATTTTAAGAAAACTTTGTATACTAGACCTGTGCAATAGTCTATAAAATTGTTCTTTGCATGTTTCACTGAACAAATATAGCTTCTTCTTTCCTTCAATCTGCTCATTTTTCCTCTGCACGGCAGCATATATATCCTAGATAGCTTATTTGGAGCAGTGAAAGCAATTTTAACACCATATCCACTTCCAACTTTCTTTAGTCAGTGTGATACAAAATAGACGTATGGAATGCCTGTGACTCTTGCTATTGTTATAGGGAAGACACCCACAAGAAGCTATGTACGAATACACAGTCCAACCCACTTACAACAATATTGAAGTGCCATGAACATCACATTGTTATAACAGATAATTCAACAGAGTTGCATGAAATAAAGCTAAATGAGGGGACCCCAGGGCTGGTTGTGTGTGTGTGTGTGTGTGTGGGTGCACAATGGCTAAAAGCCCCTTCCCATACTCAGTATGCTTCACAGCATGACAATGCCCAAAGATGTCCCTGAACCAACTTTAAGCTGCACACAAGGGACCCCGCTCCCTACCCATCCCTCCCTGCATCAGTGTTATTTTAACCCTCATCGTTTATTTCAGTAGCCAGGGAAAATTGCCCCGAGGCCTTTCTGGGAGAAATAGTTGAAGTTGGTCAAAACCAGCTTTGGAACCAGTGTCCTTTGTTACAACCATTTCTTTTTTCAGTGCAAGCCTCACGTTTGTGTTCTATGTGCTGCAGCTTCATGGCAAAGTGCCTGAGCAATTGCTTGTAATTACAGTTGAACCCACTTATAACAATGTGTCGGTTATAACAACGGTTAGCTGCTGCACCAATTTTTGTATGTTTTCTATGGTGAACCAACCCTCTTTTAACAACATTCCTATACCCTATTGTTGGTGTAGAGAATGGACGAAATTATTAGGAAATTTTGTGTGTAGGAACATTTTTATGCATTTGGAAAACTTTCATGCCGGCACTACTATTAAGAAAAAATGGACGTGAAGACGAGTCAAGGACACGTGGCGCGCGCAGCAGCGGAAAAGGAAAAAAAGACAAGCGACGGGCTACAGGCGTGCAGGGAACTCTGCATGATAGTGTAGCCAGATGTTGGGACATTATTTTGTTCAGGGCGGACTCCAGCGTATGTCGAGTAGCACTGTGTCGCCCCTTCCCTTCTTTCTCTTTACTCTCCTCTCTAGCGAGAAACAGTTCGCTTAAATGCTTTCTCGTCCGAGCTCACCAGGCATCGTGACGAGCATCCTTAAACGTCACAGTTGGTTATAACAATGAAGTCTGGCTGCTGGGTGTGCTGTGTGCCAAGAGGTAATTGAATGCGAAATCTTTGAAAACTGAACTATGGCCACTGCACACTAGCTGCTCAAAAGGCCGCCCCGCAGCACCTGGGATCGACACCTGTAGAGCCTGCATGCGATCAGGCCCCTCAAAAGCAAGTTTGCACCACTGTGCTCACGCTGTCTGCATAAGACGCCAAGATCGTTTTTGCTGATTATTTGTTGTTTTTCTCTGCTTCTCCCCTCGAAAATAAAACAGTCGTCCTGGTGCGCTGAAAGTGAATGGACATGTCGTGCATTTTTCAACTCTCCCAAGTTCCTCTCCGATTAAGCCTACAGAGAGATAGCTAGAGCTCAATCCACATAAGGTTTGCTGCCTGTTTGTGTTTGTTCAAGCCACGGACCACCAGCATACTTGGCCAGAGTCACGAACGGATGTACAACGATGCTAGGATCAATGAAAATGCTAAGTAAAGCACAACTGAAGGAATTCATGGCAGCAACAAACGAGGAATATTCAGGGATGAGGTGTGTGTGTGCGATCCAATGTTTAACGAGCTGAACCCCCCATCAACTCAGACTTATGTGAAGTATACGTCCTCCATCATTGGATCAACAGGCAACGTGCTGGAATAACCCCTTTATCTTGCAGGGAAGATTTCGTTATTGTGATGATCGGAGTGACCATGTGCATTGCCTATCCGCGTCCTTATTAAAAAAAAAAAGCTGTTTGACTACGGGAGTATGGAGGAATGGTTTCGCTGAACTACAAGTTCTGATGTGTTCTTCGCACGTTCTTTGGGGCTAAGAGCGTGTCAGATACGCGGAATTTGCCTGCCTGCACCGTATGATGATGCGAGAAAACTTCATGTTACCAGAAATGCGTCTCTGGATGGCGTACCGGCCCAGCTGGCGTCGAGTATCATTACTTTCGGTAACACACTGCGCGCCGCTTGCGTCGTCTGCTACAATGCCGTACGGGTCGTTTGTGCCGGATGCGGCGCATGCACACTCGGACCATGTAAAAGGAGGATTATGAGAAAACATTTGCTGTGAAATCACTCCATCGAAGCCACACGCAGCGGCTGCCGCGCAATACCAAAACAAACATGACGGCAGATGGAAGGGGCCCGTTCACGATTTCCATTTATTCGCACGTACGTTGCTCACATTAACGAAGCGTTTTGTTCATCTCAAATAAACAAAATGAGTATTAGTGAATGCTCTTGTCAACGTGGCCATAATTTCAAGTATGTCTGAACTTTACATTTATTTAACTGTGCTGCTACTCTTGCTGGTTACACTTCGCATTGCTACTTCTTCATAATTATATGGTTTGTTCCTTCGTTCTTTTCATGTTTGTTTTTGTTTTACATTTATTAAAGCTATTTCTTGTTCAATATGTATTCCTAACACTTCCAAATGTTTGTTTGTGTTCTCCAATTGTATTTCTTTTTACATTTGCCCCTTGCCTGGGCCTGTTATTGGGCCCTGCAGTATCTTTTTAATTAAAATAAACTTTAAAAAATGCACGGCGCTAACGTAGCCGCAATCATATCACATTACACACACTTCCAAATGCGGCGGTGGGAGGTTACCGTATAAACCGGAATATATGTCGAGATATTTTCAAAAAAATGAGCTAAAGTCACCCGTCGTCTTGTATAGCGGTGTTTAGCCGACAGTGCGTCACCGTCTGACAACATGTGGCATGCATGAGCCACACACGGCAGTATCCACAACCAAATCCAATAGCAGGCGTTTTTTTTTTTTTTAGTCTCCCTGTTTTCTTTGCGTTCTTGCTGTGCTTCCTATCTGTTCGGTTCCGACTAACGTCGCGTATGATGTTTAGTGTTTTTTTTTTTTTTCGTTCATTGAATATGAGCAGCGGCAAAGGAGGCAGTTCTCAGCTGCATTTAAACGAAATGTTGTTGAGTTCGCTGAAGCGAACGGCAACATGGCCGCTCAGCGCCACTTTGGCGTTCCGGAAAAAAGCGTGAACAGAAAGGGAAGCTGCTGAAGTCCAACCCTCGGAAAACGTCGTTTCGTGGGCGAAGTGCGGTTCATCCACAGCTGGAGGATACGCTCGCGGACTTTGTGCGGGAAGTTCGTGCGTGCTCGTTGCCAGTGATCATGGATACCATTCGCAACAAAGCCGTGGAGCTCGCTCGGGAAGCTGGGCTCACTAGAGAACAGTTCCGTGCACCAAACTCGTGGATGCGTCGATTCATGAGGCGCAAATGATTTTCTCTCCGCCGGCGCACATCCGTCTGCTAAAAGTTGCTGCGTCCTCGCAGCATGCTTGTGTTGGATGCGTTTCGTGGTCACCTGACCGACGCTATGAAACGCGCACTCGGCGATGGAAAAACGGACCTCGTCGCGATACCAGGTGGTATGACGTCCACCCTCCAGCTGCTTGACGTTGTGCTGAACAAGCCGTTCAAGGACAGATAGTGGCGGGGGTACCAGGAGTATATATCCAGTGACAACCTGAAGACGCCGACGGGCCGCCTACAGAGGCCTTCGCTTGCGACTGTCTGCGGCGGGGTGCTTTCCGCCTGGCGTTCCTTGCCAGATTCCACGGTGGAACATGCTTTTAAGAAATGTTGTATCAGCAACTCGCTGGATGGCATGGAAGACGACGCTCTGTGGGAGGCGGCCAGCAACAAACTCTCGTCTTCAGAAGGCAGTGATGCTTCATCTGACAAATAGGAACAGCTGTGATGGTGGTTGAGGGGAGCTCCGACGATGGGTGGGCGGTGCGCCGTATTCGCAAATAAATGTGTTTCGGCAGTCTTGGGTTGTTGTTGTTGTTGTTTTTTTTTTTGGTCCCCTAAACTTGGGGGGTCGACCTATATTCCCACTCGACCTATAGTCCGGTTTATACGGTAGTCGTCCTAGGTACGGTGGCCAAAGGGCACAGATTAGGAGCACCAACTTTCAAAGTCGGCGTCACCTTTACTTGCGCCAGAATGTATGGAAGAGTAAATTAATATCCTACACTTCGGCCGTAACCATGGAAACGAGGGTGCAAAGCTGTCCCCACCTAGAAGAACCCCCGATCTCTCGTTTCTCTTGCTGTTACTACTGGCACACGGTTCGACTTCAATTCTATGTCGAGCCCCCCCCCCCCCCCCCAACATTGGATTGTCAAATTTGAAAAAAAAAAAAAAAAAAAAAAACATAGAGTCAACCTGCTATCATTTAAATACGGTGTAAACTGAACCCGAGATTGGGTACAGCTCTGGGTTTAGCCGGCAGGTTTATCAGGGCCAAGTGCAGAAACACAAAGCCCTGTGGTGTTCCACAGTCACCCATGTGGATAGTATCTGGGTTTGTGCCACAGGCCAGCACAGTTGAAATTTCCAAGCATTAAATTCGTATTCGAGAGCATGGAACCATAGCTCTTAGCATACCAGAATACCATAGCTCTTAGCATACCAGAATACACACTTAGCAGCAGAGTATCACGGTTAGCAAGGCACTTCGCAAGCACCCTTTCATTATTTTTTTTATTAGTTTGCTGGGCCACAAGTCAGCAAATTGGCATGTTTCACGGGCAATTGGCACCCCAATGGCTCAATGAGTCGATACCATGCCAGACAAAGTATGCCAGCACTAAAGGTCCCTAGATATAACCAGCTGCTCTTAAAGGTCAACTCTGGCGGTTTTTTCACCATGTTCTGATATCGATGCTTCCGAATAATACTGATAGTCCTGTATCAGCCAGGGTGGTTCAATGTGCTCAGAAACGCACCAATAATTTTAAATAACCGACCGAAAGGCGTGTTCAAACCGAAACCGAAACGGGTAGACGCTTCTTGCAGCATATGTGATGACGTCACAGCCTCCCCGCCATCAGAAATATGGAGAAAAGTGACAGTGGCGAGGCCATCCGATGACGCATTGAGTTATGCCAGCTTTTCTGAACTTTACAGTGACGATCTGAACGCTGAAGTAGCGCAGTTTTGCTTTTGACATCCCGCATGCTCGCATAGGCAGCGTTGAAGGTGATGACGTCAAAAACACAGGGTGGCCCGCAGGGGAATCCGCAAAAAAATTTTAAAATTCATTCTCAGGAAAACTAAATGACTTGCAACCGCCTGGTTTGGCATATATTATTACAGTGCCTAGGAGAATACATATTGAAAATTTCATTGAGATCAGTGGACACTGAAAAATCGCCGGAGTTGCCCTTTAAGTATCGACAACTACCTCCCCCCCCCCCCCCCCCCCCCCTTGGCTCCGTATCACACACATCCCAGGTCGGGCACCACATTCTTCCTAAACTCTTGGAACGGAGTAGGTGCACTCAGATGGTTCCCAGCTCTCAACATACACACTTTTCTCAAATATGAGAGTGAACACACTTAGAGGTTAGAGAAATGCATACTGATAAGCGTAAGTTTCTCAGACATTCTCTCACGTGGGCATTCAAATGGTTATGGGGGAACAGCTTTAAAAATAACATGGCTGCAGAAAGCAATTCCCCGACCAATTAGAAGCAGCAATTTCTTAAAATACTTAAAAGCACAATACTCAATGGTGGCAAGAATATATGTAGAAACTTTAACCAATACCGCACAAAGACACCCCTGTGCTCTAGCTTGACTTTGCAGCTTAGATTGATTGATATGTGGGGTTTAACATCCCAAAACCAGCTCTGATTATGAGACGCCGTAGTGGAGGTCTCCGGAAATTTCGACCACCTGGGGACGTGCACTAACATTGCACAGCACACGGGCCTCAACATTTCGCTTCCATCGAAATGCCGTGGCTGGGATTCGATGCCGCGACCTTTCGATCAGCAGCAGAGTACCATAACGACTAGACCACCGTGGCGGGATTCGGCAGCTTACAACAACAGGTTTCAGAACAGTTTACCCATTCTGCCAAAAGCTAACCTGAACCACCAGCCACTCCAGTCAGTCTATAGCACACCCATGGGGCAATACAACTGAAAAAGGCTGTTTGGTGCAAAATGTATTTGATTCAATCTGCACCTGAACATGAATATCCAAATTCGCTTTGCACTCAAAATTTTGCTATTCAGCACTTCTCCCCTGGCACAACTGGTACAGATTTCCGTCAATGGTAGCCTAGAAGCCAGGGACATACTAAGAAGATTGTTCATGGCTCATGCTTGTCTCTACATAACCAAAAATGCTTTGTGTAGTACAGTGGAAACCCATTCTTATATTTTTCAGCAGACCGGGAAAAAAAACCGTAACAGCCGGGAAAACGCAAGAGTCAGGAAATCTCCGAAAATGAATGAAAACAGGGCCGCCTTGACTTCAAACAATTTACTTCAGCAAGGTGAGCCATCTACAGACGCCAACCGATAATTCGGACCACGATAATTCGGACAGCCACGCAGTACCGCCATTGCCCCCCATAGACTTAAAGTGTTAAGATGACCAATATTTCGGACCATTTCTAGCTCTAAATTTGATCATTCGGGCTCCGTTCACGGCTGTCGAGCGCACTGAATGGGCCACCATTAAAGCCTCCAGCACCCCGATGAGAGAAAGTATGGCCTCAGAGATTGCATTCAAAACTAATCTCCGAGGCTTACTACCAGCACAACGCGCCAATTTTGGAGGCAAGTCACCCCGTCACTACAATCACTGCACCCTGTTCCGGCACTCTCGGGTCTGCGTTGGTTGCCTTGGGTCTGCGATCACTTGATAGCGCTTTCACGTTCAGCGTTCAGTGCTTGTTTGTTTATTTTGCGTTTCAAGACGTCTTTCTCATGCCGTTAAGGGACAGGTCACGCCTAGTGGTACGAACGATGGCCTCGCAGTCTGCGCCATTGAGCATGCCAACGAAGACAAGGCAAATACAGAGCGCTGACAATGTCGCACATCCGCAGACGCCTTGAAAACAGTGCTAGCAGACGTGATCAGCAACTGCTTCCATAACACCACATTTACTTTTGCTGGTTGCAAATGAGCCTCACTTCGCAACATAAGGGTGCCTCAACTGCTGACAAACACGAGCTGAAATGCGAACATCACTGACAACCTCAAGCCTGCGATGTGGCACAATTCCAGCCAAGCGTGACCGAAACTCAAAAGTGAAATCAAACTGGCGGTGCCCGGGCGGTTTCAGCGTGCCAGGTTGCAACGCATCACGCGGGAACAGGCCCACAGTTGAAACCTAACAGCGGGATTCACAATACACGGGATCCTATGGGAGCTATGCCGGGACCGATGACAGCCGGGAAAACGCAGCAGTGAGGCACTTAACAGCGGGGTTCCACTGCAGCCTCATTGTTCAGACACTTAATTTTCAGTCACATTTCCCATCCGGCACGCGGCTTGCGTTACGCACCTGTCGCAAAATTTTGTTGACTAGCCCGAGTTACTACAGAAGAACAGTTACTGCAGCAACTAGCAAAGCAGCAGCTGTTGTACCACTGCGCCACTTCAACAAAACTAGCAAACGCTATAAACAGGGTTATACAATTAGCCGTGTCTGAAACTTTAGTCTCTCATGTGGGCCACGAGTTAGCAGGTAATATGCGATAACATCACGAGCACTGTTGATTATTCCTGTGTGGTACGACATCTTAGAAAACTCCCGAAGTTATCTAAAGAATGTGCAAAGGGAACCATCCTTTGGAAAAAGTTAAATCAAAGTGCACATTCGGTAAACAGCAGTACAACAGTAAAGAAACGAAGCGAGAAAGGTGTGCAGTGATTGGCGGCTACAGAGTATGCGCAGTTTGAAGCTTATTCAAACTTTGGTGCACCTGTGCGTCAACATAGGCAAAAGGCAAAAGCCTTGGCATAGCAAGACATGTATGCCATGCTGACGTAGAAATCCCTACAGGCCCTGATGTAGTATAGGCGCACTAGAGCAATGTCAGAACAAGCTTTCCCGGCGATTTATTGGCTCTCCTCATTTCCAGAAGCTTTCTTCAAGGCTTGCTTGTGTCCCTCTTTTCTCACTTTCTTCTTCCACTCCCCTACCCTTGTGTGTGTTTGTCAAGGTGTCCTTTGGCCAGTGTGTGCAAAGCGCAAAAAATTTTATTATACACGCTAGTGTCATGAAAGCTTGGCTGCTGACAAAAGTCGACAGACCAGGACGGCCCTCAAACTAAGCAACAGACAACTGAGAGACAGGTCCCATTCTATGGGTGCCCTGCCTTGAAAGGGAGAAGTCGGAAGGGTAGCTATACACCCCACAGCATGGGAACTACAAAGCATTGACCATGTATGCAGGTGTTCCCAGGCAAGTTTCAAGAAGGACTAGTACTTTGCACATGTGGAATGACAAGTACATTCATGCCCTGGTGAGATTTACACATCTAGAGTGGACCCTAACTTGCCTCCTTTTTTGCTGGTACATAAGTGCTGCCATCTTGTGAACACAAAAAGTTTGAATTTGAGTTGCTGCAGAGATGGTGAGCCCTCTTAAAGGCCAACTCCGGCAATTTTTTGAGCATGTCAAGGTGATGGCGATTCTACGCTCCTAAGGTGCTCTTATCACACTGGTGATAGTAGAAGTAGTTTTTAATAAGCAAAAAATAAAAGGTGAAACCGAAACTGAAATGCAACCCCACAGTGACGTCAGATCAGTCCATCTGCCTTGCATGGTGCAACAGCCGCATGCGCTCTCACAGATCTCATAGACCATGTTATGGTACCAGTGAACTTCTGTCGTTTTACCTATAATGACGTCAACACACAGTATGGCCAATGATTGTAGGAAGCCAGGTGGGCGCTTTAAGGTAATCAGCAAGGACTGATGTCTAAGCAGTCTGTGCATATGTTGAGCCTGTAACCTCGCACAAATGACCGATATATGCCAAGGAATGTACCCAGCAAATTTCTTTCAGATCCATTGACCTTGAAAAATCAGCCCAAGTTGTAAGCTTAGTAGGTTTAGTAAACTTCCCCTGTTTGTTACGGCACAGAACCTTGTGGTCATAATATTAAAGGTGCCGTGAAACTTTTTCTGAAAATTTTGTACAATGTGTGTATTTGCAATCCTGGACGTCCAATCTTCGTTCCATTGCATTGTCTCGGTTGATTTAGGGCGATAAAAAACGCGTTTTTGATTTCTCAGCATGCGTTCCCCTCAACTCTGCACCTTCGGAGGACATGGGCAAACAAACCTTGCTCCAGCATTGCTACAAACATTGGTGCCACATGGTGTCCAAGTGTTTCTTTACTTTTTAGCTTTCATATAAACCCATTATTTTAGAGCAAACAAAGGCGAACAAAATGTTAAAGGGACTGTCTACTGCTTGGAAAATTTTTCAAGACTGTGGTAAAAATGGACAGATCGTGCATCACATTTATGGGAACGAGCACGCTTTAACACCACAAAAAAAGGAGTTATGCTTTTAATTTTGCTCTGAAAGTGGTGCAAAAAACGCCACTAGCGACACCCAACAGCGCGTTCGTCATTTTCCAAGTGTACGAGAACCAGCCCATGCAGGCATACATATTCTGCTCAACTATTACGTATGTCTTACAAGTGTACTTCACCCTATGAGACACCTTGTTATAGCGTGCAAGAGCAATTTTTCTTTTTTTCGCTGGTTTCAGGGTGGCACGGGTGCCTGTACAGGCGCATAGTACTGCGCTTGTCATGCATGCAGTGCTGCACGTCCGAGGCGCACCCCCGACTTTCCCTCGCGCCTTTCCTCCTCCTCGTCACCTCTGCAATGTCGTCCTAGGGACCGGTTGCTGTTGAGAAGCCTCCCGCGCCCTAAAGGGTCGCCATGGAGACGACGACACGTCGCGCCCAGTACCATTATTGCCGGCGTCTGTACACGTAGGAAAGGAGCAACTTCGTAGATGAAAAAATCCCGTTTTAATAATTTCTGCTCATTTTCTGGGGAAACCAGTGCACACTGGGACACTTCGAAAGGTACACTTTCTATTGAGCCAAAAAACGGGAGAGTGATGAAGGACTGTAGGCAATCCCTTTAACACCCTTACATATCTTGAGTCAGCATCACTGAAGTGTAGTACTGATGCCGGCTTGCAGTGTCACATGGTCGTTTGGGGAGTGCAAAACCACCAGGATTTCAAATGGGCATTGTTAAATGTACACTAAATATTGCACCGAAATATTTCGAAGTTGGCATGCCAAATGCTTAATAAGGAATTACAACTGGGCAGCTCCACATTCTTTGACGACTCCTTTAAATATGAAGCATTTCTTCACTAACTTGTGCAACTTGAACTATATCCATCTCGTCTCCATCTATCCAGTCGTCATCTATCCAGCCACCTGCGTTTCCTCTCGTTGCTAAATTACATGATTGCACACTTTGTTTAAACCAAAGAAAGATGCACAGTTTGTTGTAGCTTGCAATTGAAATGTAGACATCGTAAGCGAACACACAAAAACAAGCGACAACTTAGTATGCGTTACGGTGGCAGGAATCAAACCCAGGACGCAGAGGTGTTAAGCAAGCATGACACCACTTATCTACGGCAGCTCTCTCCATGGTTTACACACACCGCAGACATACCTATCGCTTCAGCAGTTGTCATGATGGTGCTTGTGTTCCATTTGGAGACAAACGTGATAGTATCACTGGTGACGCAACTGTGTCACCTTTGCTGTCTCCTGTGGTGTGATTAGCTGGATGAACAAACCGGAAAACCGCCGTCACTTTTTCGATTTGTTCAACCTGCCAATCACTACCACCGCAGGAGCTACGAAAGGCAGCACAATTATGTCACCAGTGATACTATCACCTCTGGTGAAACATCAGAATACAGCCCGTGCACACACAAGTTGATGCTACTCGTACCACTTGGCTGAATGCCAAATAGTTCAAGGATAGGCAAATTCCTCAAAGACTGCTCCCCGGCACTCCCCGCAAACAATCAAAACCAGCGCGCATGTCACTGGGAAGTGATAACGGCTTTTCACTTAAACCAAAAAAACCACACATGTCAATAACATCCATTCCCAGATTGCATGGGATCTGCCGAATTTTCGAAACATTTGTTTTCATCATATGACAGCATGCACTAAGAACACTAAGTTCACATAACACCATTTCGTGAAAATTAGATATTTTTCACACAACAGGGGCACAAAATTAGTTAGGTCATACTATTTGTGAGCTACGCAGTTCAATGAGAAAGAAAAGCTGACATATACCACGAATTGTGCGTATCAATGTCATGTGAAGCAGTTGCAAGAAAATTGCGTATGCCAAATCCTCTTGTATCCGGCAATGTGGTACGAATAGGATGAAAGTCCTTTGTATAAAGCGAGTCGTCAAGCACAGCATGGGTTAACGACGAATGTCAACAGCGCTGTAAGGACAAGGCAACTCATGGTATGATGTACCCTAGTAAAGTGCCATGTGCTACGAATAGGATAAAAGTCCTTAGTGTAAAGTGAGTCGTCAAGCACAGCATGGGTTAACGACGAATGTCAACAGCGCTGTAAAGACAAGGCAACTCATGGTATGATGTACCCTAGTAAAGTGCCATGTGCTACGAGTAGGATGAAAGTCCTTTGTATAAAGCGAGTCGTCAAGCACAGCATGGGTTAACGACGAATGTCAACAGCGCTGTAAGGACAAGGCAACTCATGGTATGATGTACCCTAGTAAAGTGCCATGTGCTACGAATAGGATAAAAGTCCTTTGTATAAAGTGAGTCGTCAAGCACAGCATGGGTTAACGACGAATGTCAACAGCGCTGTAAGGACAAGGCAACTCATGGTATGGTGTACCCTAGTAAAGTGCCATGTGCTACGAATAGGATAAAAGTCCTTTGTGTAAAGTGAGTCGTCAAGCACAGCATGGGTTAACGACGAATGTCAACAGCGCTGTAAAGACAAGGCAACTCATGGTATGATGTACCCTAGTAAAGTGCCATGTGCTACGAGTAGGATAAAAGTCCCTTGTATAAAGCGAGTCGTCAAGCACAGCATGGGTTAACGACGAATGTCAACAGCGCTGTAAGGACAAGGCAACTCATGGTATGGTGTACCCTAGTAAAGTGCCATGTGCTACGAATAGGATAAAAGTCCTTTGTATAAAGTGAGTCGTCAAGCACAGCATGGGTTAACGACGAATGTCAACAGCGCTGTAAAGACAAGGCAACTCATGGTATGGTGTACCCTAGTAAAGTGCCATGTGCTACGAATAGGATAAAAGTCCTTTGTGTAAAGTGAGTCGTCAAGCACAGCATGGGTTAACGACGAATGTCAACAGCGCTGTAAAGACAAGGCAACTCATGGTATGGTGTACCCTAGTAAAGTGCCATGTGCTACGAATAGGATAAAAGTCCTTTGTATAAAGCGAGTCGTCAAGCACAGCATGGGTTAACGACGAATGTCAACAGCGCTGTAAGGACAAGGCAACTCATGGTATGGTGTACCCTAGTAAAGTGCCATGTGCTACGAATAGGATAAAAGTCCTTTGTGTAAAGTGAGTCGTCAAGCACAGCATGGGTTAACGACGAATGTCAACAGCGCTGTAAGGACAAGGCAACTCATGGTATGGTGTACCCTAGTAAAGTGCCATGTGCTACGAATAGGATAAAAGTCCTTTGTGTAAAGTGAGTCGTCAAGCACAGCATGGGTTAACGACGAATGTCAACAGCGCTGTAAAGACAAGGCAACTCATGGTATGATGTACCCTAGTAAAGTGCCATGTGCTACGAGTAGGATAAAAGTCCCTTGTATAAAGCGAGTTGTCAAGCACAGCATGGGTTAACGACGAATGTCAACAGCGCTGTAAGGACAAGGCAACTCATGGTATGGTGTACCCTAGTAAAGTGCCATGTGCTACGAATAGGATAAAAGTCCTTTATGTAAGGTGAGTCGTCAAGCACAGCATGGGTTAACGACGAATGTCAACAGCGCTGTAAAGACAAGGCAACTCATGGTATGATGTACCCTAGTAAAGTGCCATGTGCTACGAATAGGATAAAAGTCCTTTGTGTAAAGTGAGTCGTCAAGCACAGCATGGGTTAACGACGAATGTCAACAGCGCTGTAAAAACAAGGCAACTCATGGTATGATGTACCCTAGTAAAGTGCCATGTGCTACGAGTAGGATGAAAGTCCTTTGTATAAAGCGAGTCGTCAAGCACAGCATGGGTTAACGACGAATGTCAACAGCGCTGTAAGGACAAGGCAACTCATGGTATGATGTATTGTTGGCACTCATACTAGTGCACAGATTAACAGATTGTATTGTAGTACAGAAGAAAAATGCATGCTTCGATGGGTTTATGTACGTATCATGTCATTTTAGCTGTTCATTACGTTACGAGAGACATTAACACATATCAGAATTGCAGCTGATGCACGACCACCATTACTGTGGATACAATCTTAAAGGAGTACTGACACGAATTTTTGACATTCTACTATTGTTGCTGTAAGCGAAAGCACTGGCGTGGAGAACCCCAAAAAGAGTATCATGGTGCCTCGCAACGCAATGAATATGTTGTTAATACGGCTTCCTTAAAAGCCCACTTTCGGTTTCGATTTCGAGGGGGCGGTTTCCTAGTGACGTGTCAACAGTCGGACATACGTCCAGTCTTGGGCAGTAACTAGTTACTAGTAACGCGTTACCGGTAACTAGTTACTTTTTTCAGTAACTTATAACTGTAACAAGTTACTTTTAATTTAGAGGAACTTGTAACTGTAACACTGTTACTTTTTACCCGGTAACTGTAACTGTAAATACCGTTACAGTTACTTCATATAAAAAAATATCCAGTAGCAACACTTCTTAAAAGCAGGGCTCGGCAGTATCGCGATACAAGACTATCCCGATGTTTCTCTTAAATATGTATGACTATGTGTACCTCTGTATCTAGGTAAATTTGCAAAATGTATCTCACTAGTGGAATGTTTTTATGGTGTATCGTTTGTATCGCGATGCTGTGCAGGACATGGATATCTGCTTGCTTCTTTTTTGGATGTGCGTTCCCAGGGCGAAAATGAATTGTTTCCTATGAAGGCAAGGAAAGCTCCGCCAGTCGGCAACAAAAAAAGGGCGGGGAAGGGTTCTTCTCCCCGCCCCCATGCAGAGAAAGGTGCGCAACACCGCAGTAAGGTCGGCCTAGGCGCCAAAAGTCATTGTTGTTCAGAGGCCGGTGCAGTATCCCTAATTTTTCTTTTTTTGCGTGGCCAGCCATTTTTTTCATGACCACCCGCGCGGAAACCACATAGAAATAGACGCTTTTCAATGCCTAGCACACGTTCAGTTATCAAAGCGGTGGTACTTCCAAAAAGCACTTCCCAAAGTGCTGGCAGCAATGGCTCGAAGGGGTCTGGCCTCTTTCTCGCGTCTTAGGATGAGCTCCCATTCCATTTACGAGCGTGCAGCAGTCCTTGGCATCAGTTTTTCCCAACGTATTAAATGCGAACCATTTCTTGGCGAACTTCGGCGACTTTGAGCGTATTTATCTATCTAGCCGCCTATAACTTTGTGCTCTCCAGGCCGTTTTGTTAATGGGATGTATACGAAAATTGTTATGCAACAACATGTTTGCATGACGAACATAAATGACAGGTCATAACATGAAAATCATGACGTGTATTTTATGAGCGGCATGATATACGTGCCACGGTCTTGGTGCTTTCCTGGCCTTTTCGTTAATGGGATGTGTGCTAAAATTGGTATGGCACAACACGACTACATGACGAACGTAAATGACAGGTCATAACATCAGAATCATAAGCGGCATGATTTAAGTGCAACGGTCTTGGTGCTCTTGCGGCCGCTTCGTTAACTTGATATATACGAAAATTGGTATGGCGAGACAACAATGTATAACGGCCATGGGTGACACGTCCTAATAACATGAAAATCGTGACATGCATGTTATGAGCGGTATGATTTACATGCAGCACGTTTCATTAATGGGATTGTACGCGACAGCTGGCGAATCTTTTGACTATTCTTCTTTTTATTCTTTATCTTTTCCTGTCCTCCTGCGTGAGTTATTTTGTCGTCAGTTTGAACGAGCTTCCTCCTCGTTTGACTGAAGCGAATGGTGATTTATTGCCCTGCGCGGGCCGGGTGGTCCTTTCCCTCGGTTCCCAGAACATTTTGTGCGAATGTCGGTGCGCGTGAGTGCGTTTGTATGTGCGTGCATGTTTCATCGTTTGTGGCAATGCGCGTCGGCGCGGCTGTGAGTGGCAGTGGACATGTGACCTTGGAGGAGCGAGTGAGAAAAGCACGAGAAGATGAACTGATTGGACACAGTTCGACGAGATGCAGTATAGTGCGAGGAGAGCCTCGAAAAGCGAGCGGGTGCGATGTACAGAGCGGAGTGCGGACAGTGCGATGTGCGAGAGCGATGTGCGAGCGGCTGTGCGACTGCGAAGAGTGTGCGCGTTTAATCTTGTAATTTCATCCTTGTCTAGCGTTTTAATTCTCCCTTTTATTTCCAAGTAAATACTTTTCATTTTCATTCCTCTAAACTCTTGTGCGTGTACTTTTATTTACGGCCATCCATTCACCTGCTAACAGGATGTACACCAAAATTGCTATGGCACGTTGCATGACTGCATGACAAACGTAAATGACAGGCCATAACATTACAATCATAACATGCGTGTCATAAGCGGCATGGTTTAGGTACCACAGTCTTGGTGCTCTTGTGGCCGTTTCGTAAACTTCATATGTACCAAATTTGGTATAGCGAGACAACAATGCAGTTCCATGTTATGTTTCTGATGCATGCTTCGCATTTCGTTGATTCCCACTGCACGTGGGATCTGCCATTTTTTTTCTAAATAAATTCCCGACAATCAATAAAAAAATTGTTGCAGAAAATGAGGCATTCCTTTATCTGGTGCTTTCGTATGAGCAACTTCGACTAATAGCACGCCTTTATACGTTGAAAGAACTAATTTCGTTTGCGGTATATTAATCTTGTATAGTAACGGAAAAGTAACGACGTTACTTTTTAGCAGTAACTGTAACTGTAACAAGTTACTTTTGGCAGGTGAGTAACTGTAACTGTAACATAGTTACTTTTCTGGCTTCGGTAACTGTAACACTTACTTTTTACTGGTAACGTGCCCATGACTGCATACGTCTAAGTCACGTAGGGATAGCAATTCGTGCTAGCGTCGCTGCAGCTCTGTCGTCTGAGGTTAGTTACACGTGGGGCACGCAATAAACGACAATTTCACGGACGTACAGGGCCTCTGACAGCGATTTCAGCGATATTTTAGAGACTGTGCCATACGTCATCGCAGTGTCCATTGCGCTGGGGCTGGCTTGCAGTGCTGTTCCACGAAAACGTTAAAAGCAAACTAAAATATTTTGTACGTTTCCTGGCTTCCGCGTGTGGAGGGCGTTAACAATATATGACTAGAAAGCGAAAAATGTATACTTTGCACCGCCGCAAAATCATGTCAGTACTCCTTTAACTTTATGTACTGCGTGACAGGAGCTGCCGTGGACAAGTGGTAGTAGGCTTGCTTGAGGACCAGATTCCTACCTCCATACCACGTGTTCCCTTTGTTCATGACAGCACCTTTTCTCTGTGGCTGTCATGCCTTTCGTTCTCCAGTCAAAAACCTACGACGGCATAACTCATTTATAGAGGGACACCGAAGGGGACCTTTTCGGAAACCCCCTAGTAAAGTGTGCTGCATCTGCTATCGTCCGCTACCGACATGCATTTGAATGGGTGTTGTGACAGATGCCAGCATCATGAAGTGCTTTCTTGCTTCCTGTTCAGGAAGTAAGGTTAAACCTTTTCTAATGAATTCAAATATTCACTCACTGTGTTGAGTGCTTCAAAAAATAAAGTAAGCCCAGTTTCTTACTCCATTTGTTTGTGGGAGTATCATTCTCCCTATAAACGAACAATACCATTCTCATTGCTGCCCCGTTTGTGCTTGACATGTCTTGAGAGTTTACATTTTTCAGTGTATCGCATAGCTTTTTTACTCGCCCTGTTTGCCAAGGAACCAGTGGGAATAGGTCTTCAGTGTACCTCACAAACACTCCCTGAGCAGTCCCTTTGCACAGATCTCGAAGGCGATACTTTCCCGCATTGAAATGACAGACATGCAGGAAAAATGTTGAGTCACATAAAATCTCTATATCTGGTTCATATAGGGCTAAGCAGTTTTATTTTTAATTCGACGACTGTCTTCGGTCCTCGTGCTGAAATGGAGCCAGCAATGTGCGCGGTAGAGCAGAGCCTTTGAGATTCACCACACACGATTTATGCGTTGACCACATGCTTAAGGCTGTAAAATTGCTTCCCAAATGTTAGCCAGTGCAGGAGATAACATCTCCTAACAAGAAAGAAAGGTTAGGGAAAATGATACAAATACACACAGTGCCTATACATTCCGATGAGTCTCCTCTTGCCAAATTCCACCCTGCATGTTTCCGAGAAGGTCCACTACAATTTTTCTCATATAAATAAATTTCCGTTTCACATTACCAAAACCACCACTTTCGTGAGATGATGATGCTGTGAAAAGAAATTACAGATGGCAATGACTGCTTGAAGGTTTCTGTACCAATATGAGTGATGGCATAACCAAGTCTTAGAAAACCAATTATGGGCAAAAGAGATATACAGTGCATTCTAATGAAGCCAGACACCAAATACGGTATATTTTCAACAATTTGACAGACAATGTGGCAAGAAAACACTAAGAAGAAATGGGGTTCAAAGGTGAAACTTTGATTTGACCTTCTCTTTAAGGGCCATACGTGATTGTTGCGTCCCAAAACAAGCCTCCCAACCTTCCCAACCGGTCTCCCAGACCGGTACAGTTGCCACCTCTGCTGAAGCAACTTAATAAAGAACTTTTATTCATTTGAGGATGCCTATGCTTTCAGACCACTGCAACGAACGCATATTTCTATGGGATGATGACACGCCTGCACATAAGTTACTGCGACGTGAATCATGTTAGCAATGTCTATAATCGTTCGTCGTACACCCTACCATGCCAATTTTAGTGCGTACCAAGTGCACAAGATGACCAGGATAGAACGTAAGCGGTACGATAGTGAAAGCTCGTGAAAATCGCATTAAAAGCGGGACGGGGGCTGTGGCAGAGTTTCGCAAAAAAAGAAAAAAGAAAGTGAAGCCTGTAAGGTCGTTACACAAGCGAAAGCTAAATGTCACAAAGATTTTAATATCTGCTGCAAACAGCTGACGCACAAAACTGATTTTTCTTGGGCGGTACTGCGCACGTTTACAAACTTTCACAGACGACTTCATTATCAGGGGCACACGACAGATCCTAGCGTCGCGCAGTCGCTTTTGGTGGTCGCGAATTGACACGCGTCCCCAAATGGATGTCTCTTACTTTATTTTTTACCCTTCTAAGTTCTATTCCCGAGCCGGTTTTCCGGTTAATTTGCTCGGTAGAAGGCGGTTCTGTCAGTCCCTTAGCCGTCCATCGGGCAGCCACAAATGAAGAATGGGAAGCGACACTTACCGTGGGGACGTATTCTGATGGAAACTTGTTTGTTGTGTACGAAATCAGCAAACATGTTTTACCAACAGCACCGTCACCTACGACAACACACTTGATGGTTTGCATTGTTCGCCACTGTCCCTGAGGAGAGGAACTTAGACCGCAATGGAACCTGGAAAGTTGCCTCTTTCCAAGGTGGAGGGGGGAGGCTCGACTCGCAGTCACTGCGAAGAGGTAGGGAAACAAACGTTCTAATTACGCGCACGAAGCTTGAAAGTAATGACGGCGACAACAGGCGCGCTCAGAAAAAGAAAAAAGAAAGAAGACGTATGACACTGTCTCCTCCTCGCGTCCTGCGCCAAAATTCGCGACACGAAATCGCCTGGACCTGTTGACATTCGTGCGGAGCGAACCGCTGCATCACACCGGTCCTCCAGCTCGGCTCGCGCACGACCGAATCCGCGGAGTTTATGCCGTTCTCGACAAAATAGCGGGCAATGTTAGGCCTAGTAGGACAACACTCGTGAAGTGCACTTTTACGGCGCACCGCCATCTTGTTAGCTTTGTCAATAATGGCAAACAAAACTGAACAGCGTCTGGCAGCAATTTGTCGCTGCAAAGAGCGCTTGCGTGCGCGCTCTGTTTCCACATCTGCGAGCCAAGTGCAATAGAGAAACCCACCTCTGGGAGACAGCCGATTATTTCTCGCCCGGCCGCCACAAACTCGCCTTACTGGGCGTAACTAGTGTGTAGGCGTCACATCCGCTTCCTGTGTTGAACCACCTATGTCGAAAACAAGGAGTATTTAAGCAATAAAGTACACCGTGCACTGTGCTTAAAATTACTCAATTTCAGCTTATTTGGCAGTTAATCGGTAAAGATAGAAATGACACCTAGCAGCCGCGATGGTGAGCGGAAGCACGAACGCTTCCAGCCAGTTTCTTTTTTTTTTTTTCCTTTGTGCCTGCAACGCTGCCTACCCGAGCAGGCGATACGGCGATACTTCAGCGCTAAAATCGTCGCTGTCAAGTTCAGAAGAGCTCACTACGGTGTTAGATGACATCGCCACTTTCATTTTTCTTTTTCTTGGCACGCAGCTTATTCAAATTTCTCACGTAGCGGAGGTTGTCACGTCACCGCATTCGCTGCACGATGCGTCTACTCGTTTTGATTTGAACATACTGTTCATTCGGTTGTTTAAAATTATTGGTGAGGTCAAGCCCGGGAAAGTCTCAAGTTCCCGCGATCGCCACGGAGGGCGAAAAAATCAACCGCGGCGCTCTTCTAGTACACGGTAGCTACAGTGTACTAGAGTACACTGTACTCCATCGAGTTGCGCGCAAAGTGGAGCTACTAACACCTCTTGTAGCGGTCGTATACTTTAGTTTGAATTTTTTCTGCTAGGGGCGCTTGGTGGCCCGGCTGCTTAAGGTCCCTAGATCTAGGGACCTTACGGCTGCTACCAGGGCGGGGACCGGGCCCCCGCCCTGGCAGAGCAACGCACAGCCTCCATACCCATACCTAACCCATCCGATTGGAGCACAGCCTATTGCAGTCCAGCACTACATGAAGCAACAGCATCCCCAATGATCTGCCCTCCATGCCGAACAGGGCATGAGCAGGAGGGCTTTCGCGGTGGGGTGAATGGGAGACGCAAAGATCCAGAGGACATTCGGACACGTCGATCAAAGGGTCATAGACGCCGGGTGAAGTGGCAATGCTTCCGATTGGGTTTTCTAAACCTGCACGGTGCCCGCCGGGAACAAAAGTGGGCAGAGTTATACAATGCCCTGAAAGAGGAAGAGTTCTCGGTGTATGCAGTGGCAGAGACCCACCTGCGAGATCTGGAAGAGCCACCAATTCAGCCGGGCTGGCACTGGACGGGTCAGAACAGATCTGGTCAGGGGCGTAAAGGCGGAGGGGTTGGTGTGTTATGGCGTCGCGAGCTCCATTGGCAACGTGTGGATGGGGACTGCAGAGACCACCTGTGGGTATCTGGAAACGTGCTTGGTGCGAACACTGCGGTGTGTGTTGTGTACCTGTCTGTGCAAGGCCTACACGAAGAAAATTTAAGGCTTATTGAATGTCTCCGTGAGGACGCACGACGGCTGCAGTTGGACAAAGAGCTCATCATCATTGGCGACTTTAATGGACACCTGAGTGAGCTAGACGGGCACATGGATGCAAACGGGAAGCTGCTCCTACAGTTGGCTGAGGACTTAGACCTTGTCATCGCGAACCTCGGGCCACAGTGGGAAGGACAGTTCACATGGTGTGCTCGCGGCAGTGCCACCACTGTGGCTCTTCGATTTTCGCACTTCTGGCAGCCCGCGGGCTGCCAGTGGGCTGCTAGCGGGTTCCGGCTCTGACAGGAAATCACGTGTGCTGGTAACCCGAGACAACCCGAAGCTGCCCTGTCTGCCACGCCTGTCTGGCTTGCATAAATGTAAACAAACATGGCGCACGCCAAAACTTTGCGCCATGCGATCTACTCGGTCCCTTCTACGTTGCCCGCTTGATATCATGTGGCTAGGTTTGCCGAAGAGCTGACGCGATATTCTCCAGCGACTGTGCTTTGCTGTACGATCATGTATGTTCGCAAGACCTCGCACGAAACGGCGTTGAACCTGTGTTGCATTAATCGTTGCCTTCGGCGGACAAAACCACCGGCGCGAGGTAAGCTGCCGCGTCGCTAACGTGGACAAGGCAAGCTCACTTTTGCAGAACGCAGAAATCGCTACTGTCCTACATGTCCAGCGCCTTGACGCGAGGTCTCGCGAACGTGGTCGTGTTTCCGAAAGCGACGGTTTGTGAGAACACATCGCCCGCCGGCACTGATTAGTTCGCTTTCTTCCTTCACTTGACTAAAGACAGAAATAATTGACACACTACGTGCACATGTGCAAGAAATAAAGTTCTTTATTGCACGTATTCGACTCGTTTCAGCTGGTGGTGCCTCTTTGCCAGCAGACGAGTCGATACCTTCAGTCGAATTAGGGGCGGGACACTCAACTGATGTAGCACTCTCGTACAAGCTAGTCGGTTTCGGCAGGCGCGCTGCATGATATAATACTGCAGCGCGAAAAGCACACGCACACACCCCACAAGAAATAAGCATTTCTCTTCGTCTCTATTTTTGCACACCTTGCATGCGCTAGCACGCGTGTGCACGCCATCAGAGACCTACGAAAAACACACAAACAGCACTGCGGCACGTTTATCGTTCATGTCCGCGCATATGTCTATCAACATTGCAGATCTAGTTGAAAGTTGAAACACATCGGTTCGATACTCAACCAACCACATGGGCACAGCTGCAGACGAGCGCAGTGAGCGGTCACAACGCAACCACCACAAAGCTGCTCCATCACAAGATACAAATTGTAGAGGCGATTCGCACCCACGCAAATCGCACCCTAGAACTCCCGACGAAGCGAAATGTACTTGCAACTTACCGTATTTGCAAACTGCACAAGCTCGAGATAACACCGCACAAACGCTAAAAAGACAAGGACGAGCAGCACCACACGAAGGCGCACCGCTGCGTGTGCGTACGATGTCCTCAACCTTTGAGACACGAAGCATCTGCAAGGCGAGAGGTCGTCATGTTGAACTAAGAAAGTTCGCATGACTTAACAAAAAATAAAAGCTCCAACTGCTCGCCGCAACGCGTGGATCAACAATCTTGCACGGCTTTCGCAACGCAACGTCAAACGTAATTACAGCAGCAGTCCGAAGGAGCCGTCCTCAAGCACCCGCGATGCAATCCGCCGAGCCCCTGCAAACATGGCGGCACGCGTGCGCGACCATCACATTTTGGGATCTGCTAGCCAGAGATCAGCCAGAAAGCAGCCAGACCGATTTTGTCCTGGCTGGTTCTGGCAAGCATCTAATTGTCGTAAATCCCACCTTTTGTTAGGCCGACTCTGCTGCCACCGGGTCGCAATAGAGGAATGCCTATTCCGACCGGGTCGTAATAGAGAAACACTATTTTCACCCAACTTGGCTTGGCTTGGTTGCGGATTGCGGCTTTTTCTAGAAATTTTAGAAAGGCGAGCCAGGCAACCTACGACGCTTTTGCTTGTGTTTTTTCGAATGAAGACGTCGTCGACTTCGTTTTGCGTGGTTTTGCATGTGTACACTGCCATGTACTGCCTCTGTGTGATCGCCTCTACAAATTCTTTACGTATCCTGTGGTGAAGCAGCTTTGTGGTGGTTGCGTTGTGGCCGCTCACTGCGCTCGTCTGCAGCTTTGCCCATGTTGGTTGAGTAAGGAATCGCTGAACGGTGTTTGGAGCCGCTACTGGAGCTACTGAACGTCGCCTGGAGTTGCGCGCTCACTACGTTCTCATCAACTTGTTTCGGCGTTCTTTGTGACCCTGATCTTTGATTGATATTGGTGTGGTGTGTGCGGTGGTGGCTTTGTGAATCCGCTCGCGTTTTACTGTGCGCGTTTCAAGGAAAGTGTTTTCCGTTTTTGCACGAGGGTTCGACAACCCGCTTCTGGATGATATTGCACGTATTCGTTGAAGGGTCGTTGTCAGCGAGGCCACTGTCCGTGCTCGATGCAGGCGTCACACGATGTAATTCCGATCGCGATCGAGCCCGTGGGCCCGTGTTTCATGATCGTGAAGGGCCTATTCGCGCAAATTGCAGAACAGAGGCAATCGCGACTGATAAGTTAGATCGAAAGTGCCCATGTCTCACTGTGCATTCAAACCTAACAAAGCTGCAAGATCGAAAGTTCTACATGAAAGGTTGTTTTACTTCATCCCTGACACGTAGTACGTAGGCGTGTGCGGCTTGCACTCTACAGGTTTTCCTGCCCACGCGTGGCATTTTACAGCGTAAGCTCTTACGGGCTCGGCGCAGTGGCTAATATTGGTAGCGTTGGTATCCTCGGGTGTCCGTAACCGCTATCAGCTTCAGTGGAGAAAAAAAAATAAAAGCTTTGTGTCATTGCGGATTTGAACTCGCCACTTGGTTGGGCAACTTGCATTCTCAGCCAACCACTCGACATGGTGAGAGGGGCAGTGGCACCCATCCCCGACTCTCGCCACATGGCTTGGCAACTGAGAATGTAGGAGTGGAGTCTCTGGACGTGATATGTTGCCAGCCACCATCTGTGGTTATAGCTATGAGGATGTGGAAAAAGATGAGAATCAAAAAGGAGGAAGCAGAAAAAGCAGACGATGGAAGAGGAAGAAAAGGGTGGGAGAAGCAAGGATAGAATAAAGCTGAAAGAGAAGAATGAGACAGCATACAGCAAACACTAGCTTATGCTGTTACTGTGCTGCATCCTCTGTGCAGGAGCTCTGTATTCTGGCATGAAATTGCTGATGTCTACAGAGCTTAGTACCGGTGCTGCACAGTCACTTTCAATCCCTATTTGGCTTGATATGGGTCCAACTTCTTTCTTATGATTGTCCCCTCTACACAAGTTGCAGAAGGAACTCAACCACTGCCAAGAAATTTAATCCCAAGGAGGCCTGATTGCAATCTGCAGCACACACAGTGGGGAGGTCGTGAACAGAGAGCTTCAAGAAAAGAAAGGGAAGAAAGGCTACTTTTGCTGGAAAGTCTATTCTCCTTGTGTAGCTCATTAGTGAATTTCTAAGCAAAGCCTGTGTGTGCTTCAAGATCTTCAGCATAATACTGGCAGCCTGTCTTCACCTCCTTTCTGTGGTGCGAGCACCTCCTGCTATCTTTTATTGAGCTTGAAAAAGCTGGTGCACTCCCACACAGTTTACACCATCCTACAGCAGCAAGCAAACTCATTTCAGATGTGTCCCCCTTCCATTGCTAGCATTAATTTGTGACCACGTCACGGGAGGACCACCCTGCAGTACATGACAGCAGTACATGACAGGCATTCGACAGTGTATGCTCGCAGATGGCCTGCTCTTGCTATAAATTCATACCTGTTCATCACTAATGAGTAGAAAATCTTAAACGAGTAACACAGCTTGGTGTGACTGATAGTGTTTCTTCTTTTCGTACTCCTAAATATCAGAATAGGTGACACTGTTTTGGACTTTCCATTTTCTCAAATGAACGTTGCATGTGTTTGGGAGAGTTACCTCTGGTGATGGAAGGACAGTTCTACTCTGGACCTGCATTGGCAGTCACATTAGAAGAAAAGGGGGGGCCAGCCTACACGTCAGCAGAAAATTACAGGAAAACGTTAAGAGAAGACCGGGACCCAGACATCTGGCTTGATGGAATGCCATCAACAGAATGAGCTAGTTCCCAATTGCCTTTTGTTCTCTTTGTTTGCAACAGAACCTAATTTATTGTGTAGCAAATGTAGTTATCATATTAAGTTGGCATAATATGTATTGGCAAAAGAAAAACAGTACGTATTGACACATGTGCTCTGCAGGCAACAAGGAAGATAAGGACATCAACGAACATTGACATCTACTTGTCTTTGGGATCTCCCGGCAAAGACGAAGAAGTGTGTCTGTGTCTGTGCTGTGTTCTGGTGTTAGCAAGCTGTCCTGCTACCCTTGCAGAATGTTTCACTGTCTGTTTGCGTTGCATCGTGACAATATTATATATTCGTTTCTTTGAACTTTCTCCATCGGGTGAAGGTGATGCTCTGTGGCACTATGGGAGTGCTCCCTAACTACAGTCATTAGGTGTGGATCTTCGTGAATAAGCTCATTCAGTCACTCCTCGATCTCCTTTCCTAACCTCTAGCCATACTATACTATACTATACTATACTATACAAGGCTACACTATGCTTTACCCTCTGCCCTCTCCTTTCCCTCCTCCCTAGCCTCACTTCCCTTTCCCACCTCTTTGCTGTTCCATAGTAAACATGTATATGCTTTGCTATTCACCACGTACAGGAGCTTTTTTCCGAAGTTGTGTCAGCCGCTGGCGTGGCTCTTTGGTAGAACACCTGCCTGCTATGCAGGCGGCGTGCGTTTGATTCCCACTTAAACCCAGCTAGTGCTCTTGCGATGTATGCATGAAGGAATCGTAAAGTATGTTGGTCTGGTTGCATGAATTAACTAGGTACAAGAATTGTTTGAGTTTAAACAGGGGGCATGATGAGGCTTTGTTACAGTACCCCTGTGGCACATAGCTGATATGCAGTTTTCATGCCAAGGCAAAGCAGAACGAGCTAAAACAGCTTCGCTGTTAATAAAAGCTGCCCTAATTATAGTACTGGAATGCAGGTGACAGTAGACCATAAGTGGAGCATAAGTCACGTGAACAGGGCCCACCTTGTCAGCACCACCCTCACTTTTTGGATCACAGCGAAACGCCATGCTTCTCCCATGCACTTTCCCAACTGCCTTAGTCTAGTAACATTGACTCCACCCACCACTGCCCAGCATATCCCTGTCAAAATAACAGCTTCCTACTGCGATGTGATTAGGATAGGAAACTGAGCTGTATCTCAGTGGTACGTAAAGGATAAAAAGATACACCAAACCAGATCGCTGATATCTGCGTATACAGCTCTCTTAGCACAAACAGAAGTGCATTTTAGAATTGCATTTGATTTCGTACTTCAGATGTTGGTCTCCTGATAAATAACTGAAGAATTTCAGAGTTGGGGGCTTTGTCCATGTCCACTTGGTGCTCCCTCTGCTTTCCATGAGAGTACTGGACGTATGAGCGCAACAGCTCCTGAAAACTACCTGAAATCTGGATTGTGGCATGCATCGAAGCGTTGGTGATAAATGTGGTTTAATTGTATTTTGCTTCACATTGTTCTAGGTAGGAGCAGAAGGTGCAATGTCATTTTGAAAATGGCACGTGCATTGTATGTTGTCACAGGTTGATGTACAGTTGAACCCCGCTAGAAGAGGCACGGATGTAACGGACAAACGGGTACAACAGGCATCATCCACCCTCTTGGTTGGCCACACTATCTCTCACATTAATTTGACCTCTTTCGTAAGAGACGCCAGAATAGAAGACAATCGATTGTAAATGACAAGCCATTAGTGAATTTCAGTCAATAGCATCGCTTGTAAGAGATATTCTAACCTAATTGCAGTGCCATCGACCGCTAATTCAACTTGCGCCAATCTTGGGAAAGAAAAGGAAACAACAGGCATTCGCATTCCCAGTTTATTATAACCTCAGCAAACGTATAGTATGTCAGTCAGCTATAAAACAATGATAATAAAGGCCCTGAGACAGATACGCATCGCCAATGAGCACTTCAAGCTTACCGCCAAGGGAACGAGAACAACCGCACGTGCACTTCACAGGCACCTGAAGGAGCCAAGAATACCACGAGCGCTTGGTGTGAACTCGTCGCACAAAGCTTCCAATAAAAACACATGACATGCTTTGTATCCACAAGCCAAAAAAATAAGCCAAGTGCACAGCGAATGCTGTGAACGCAGCGATCAGCCCTACGCTCTTTGTCAAGCCAACGCCTCCTCTAGAAAGATGCGTGCCGCATGAGCTGAAAACCTCCTGCCCGACCCTCTCCCTCCTTCTGAGGGTGGCAGCTGGCGATCCTTGCGGTTGCTGCTTGCAACACATATGTGCGCATGCACACACTACCACCCGACACCCCACCAACCCAGCCCCATAGAAAACAATAAGGTGGGACGTGGCACCAGCCCTCGATAAGCGACGACAACTCGAAGCAGGATGGCTACAATAGGAAAGTGAGCGATGCCGCATGTGAAATGAAACTGTCCTACACTGCTTATAAGAGACCTCTAATATAAGAGACGCAAACTGCTTTCTGGTACATGTCTCTTATAGCGGTGTTCAACTGTTTTGCCGTCCTTCATCTACTGAGGGTTCCTGGTGTATTTAAGGACACTTGGCTGAACGAATTGGCACTTGCAATTATTTCTCGAAGCCCAGCTGTTGTTAACCGGGTAATCAGGTACGACTGTTTCCAAAACCACCTGTACTTTTCTTTAACACTAATGTACCCACTTCCTGCCAGCTACAAAGTGGACTGTAACCAGCCTGTCTTCAATGTTTGTTATTCTGTTATTGCTTTACCATGTTGTAAAAATCAATAGTGCATCTATGCCCTTGCTGTCTTGCTGAAACAGTTTGTGGAACAATAAATCTTGTAATTCATTCACAATACGTATGAAGAAAACCTGCTTTTCTTCATATATATTGTGAATGAATTACACAATAACTGTCAGCCTCGAACTACAATGCAATGTTCTTGCCTTCTCTGAAAATAAGCCAGTGTTTATGTCTTGTTTTTCTCTGTGTCTTTATGAGGCCTGGGGTGCAAGTGTACTTGTACTGTTCCAGCCATGTTGTGCAAAATACTGGAAAGAAGCACAAACCTCCTTCAGAACAGTAAAAGGCATAATAAAGAAATTGCTCCTGTGCAGGTCAATTTTCTAGCAACCAATGGGCAGGGCTTTGTTTTTCCACCTTGAACATAAGGACAGTCGCCTCAACAGAGAAAGAGAGACCTGTAAGAGAAGGTATTTTGCATATGTACTCTCTCTAAAGTATAACTATTTCATTTGTTATAATTAACTTCCCATGTAATATCTGGGTATGTGCTTATGCTGCAGAAACTTCTATTACAATATGGTGCCAAAACATGCAGCATGTGTGTGTGATTTGAGCAGGGCTATTTTTTTCACTTGGCTGCCCTCTGCTCAACAAAAAGGTACAGTATCATGAGTCGAGTCGGGGCAACACTGACTGGGTCACATTTTGAAAATATCCTAACAAGTAGGTTTCACTTACAATGACTGCGTTAAGCTGTGCGCTTTCTTTATGGGGAAATGGAAGAGACGTATGTGAGGTTAAAAAGACAGTGACAACATGTGTGTGTGTGTTTCATCTATAGCACTGTTTGATTTCCTTCTAGTGTTTGGAGCTCTTCTAGTTGATCAAGGTGGGCTCCTGGTTCATTGGAAGTTAAATTCAGATGGACTGTCTCATATAAATATAATCCAGTGTGGGCATGAGCATTTCTTTCTCTTCCTCACCTGTGGCTCATACACACATATCCATGCAGTGTGCACCTACTTCATTTAATCTATTTTCATTAATTACCCAGGTGGTTCACTTTTCTGTACTATTATGCTCTGATATGACATTACCCTGTACAACTGTAAACTTGCTGTGTTTTTTTGTTACTTTTATTTTTTCAGAATTTTTCCTTATTATTTTTCTAACAACCCCCATCGTGGGGTGAATCGAAGGTGCTGAGCACGAAACATAATTTCGTTATGTGCCAGTACTCTACCCAGACTGTAGGGGGTGTTTCACTTCAGAATGAAGTCCTGAAGAAGAGGCTTGACATCTGGTGATGATCCGCATGTACAATTGGTGGAAAACTAGCAGATTTACCAATCTTGCTAGAATCGCATCCCTGAAATGCTTGCCAGCATTTCTAAAACAGGAAAAAGACTGACAGAAGTTTTAGGAATGCAATTCATGTAAGGAAAACATTATACAGCTTTCTAAAAGAAACAATCAATAAACTAGTAGGCTACTAAATAAAAGCATTGGCAGGGCAGTTCGTTTGGTATTTACATTTAAACTTGATGATGACGATTATGTGACATTCCTTGAACAACACAATACTCTAAATAGATGGGTATAGCTTTCAATAATGTGCAATAATTAACAAGTTTCCAATATATCCACCTTCGTGCTGTCCTGTATGCTTGGACAAATATGCCAGGAGGAAAGTTGCCCAGTTGAAGACAATCGCACGTCAGCAATGTCAAGCGACTGTGAAATTTCTTGCTGCTGTTCCGTACACCAAGCAAGCAGTAAACCAGCTTATGTCAAGAATAAACTTTGTATCACATTCTCAGAATTAAATTAACAAGGAGGGGTTATCTAGATTGATCCCACAGAAATTGGGCAGCAGTTTCCTTCCAACAAACTTGGCAGTTTACTACATCATCAGTGTAGAGGCTAATTAATTTCTACAATTCTGCAATAGCATGGAAAATTTGGCTAGTTGGAACGTATGCTTGTAGCAGCGCAAAAGGTTGAGACAAAGGAGCATAAAACACACAAGACGAGCGCTGTCTCGCAACTGAAAAAATTTATTTGAAAGAACACTCTGGAAAACGAAGGAAACAAAACAACTGAGTTATAACCAGAAATGGGTGAACTAGTCAGTAATTTAAGTGTCACTTAACAGCACATGACAGCAATATGGCTGACTCACACACACGTCTCCCATTCTTTTTATATGGAATGCTTCTATAACTTCACGTGTTACTTTGCGTCTATGTGATGAAAGGACCTTAGCACCTTTAAAGGGGTCCTGAACCACCACTCGGGCTTGGTTTTGAAAATGGCTGGGTGTGCATTGAAGGCTTCTCAGAAATTCACAGCCGAAAGAATTTTTCAAAACAGTTTGTTAGGAGCGAAGATATTGCGACCGTAAAACCTCCCTTACCAGTGCAGTCTCAACTCTGCGGAATAGAGGGTACAGAGCTCCTTAGAGCAGTGTCGAAGGAGGTGCCCAGCCCACCACGTTATGTCACCAGACTTCAGCGACGTGTCAGAGTGGCTGACGAAAAGCGCGCGGCTACCAGGGACTGTTTGTCCGCAGCGCGCTTGTGGCCACCTGCTCGCTCCGCACCTGGGCTCGGTTGCGTGCCCCTGCGATCACCGCATTTTTTTTTTTTTCGATCCTCCGAAGATGTTTTCGTTCGTCACACACGTTTGGGCTGGCAGGTGTACACGCTTACTTTGTCAATGCGCTGCTTGTCGTCGATATTGCGCATAAGACGGCGTCAGGACAAACAGTGCAACTATCTACGCTGCTCTACCTTGTCATGCATAACCCCAAGTTAGTTAATTGTTGATTAGTGATTGTAGACGGGTTAATCCTCCTGTCGGGCTCGAACGTGTGTCTACTATGACTTGAAAGGAAGACCTTCACAACTCGAACCCTTCCGACAGATTAATGTGGAATAAGGTGCGATGACACGCGGAAAGAATGATGGATTAATTTAATGTGTGAATACACTAGTGAATTTTAGCAGTGAAACTGTTTGAGCTATTGGTGAAACTGGGAAATTTGCAGAAATCTCCGCTAAGCTATGTAATGCTAGCATAACAATGTCACGCTGTAGTAAAGACAAAGCTTCCTAGGACTAGTTAGGTAAGGCTAAGTCTAATTCGAAGGAGCCTAATTAGGAATAATTAATTGAAGCCTAGTTCAGACAGGACTACTCCAACTAAGTCAAACCAAGCCAAACTGAGCTAATTCAAGCTTAATTGAGCTATGACAAGTAAGGGACACCTAATTAAGTGGATACTAATTATTTGCAGTTAACTCAGCCATGATACTAATTAAACCAAGTCTAATAGGGATAGGACTAATTATGCGAAGCTTAACTTAGGTGATATAAACAAGTGTAGTATAAGCAAGCCTCTAATTGGACCGTGGTTAATTAACTAGTACTATAATTAAACCACGCATAGCTAGGTTATTACTAGTTAAGTCAAACCTAAGCTAGCACTTGTTAATCCAAGGTAAATTATGCTAAGACTTAAAGGTCAAGCCTCATTAAGTTGAGACTAAATATTTCAGGAGTAATTAGGGTAACACTGATTAAATCAGGTCTGATTAAGGCAATACTCACCAAGTGATACCTAATTAAGATAATATATCAAAGCACAGCGTAACTAGGCCTAAACTAATTAGGTCATGTATAATTAAGAGATGACTAATTAACTCAAGGCATAATTATATAATGACTAATGAAGCCCAGCTTATTAAGTCATGTGTGATTATATTTAAGTTAATTAGGTTGAACCTAATTAGTGTAACTCTAATTAGGTGCTGACTGATTAAGTTAAGGCTAAGTCAAGTCTCAATAAGCACAGACTATTAAGCTACGCCAAATTAAGCCAAACATTACAGACCTAATGATTTCAATCCACACTAATTAACCTTAGTCAACCCTAATCTGCTGTAATCCTTAATTCGCCCTAATCTAAGTCTAGCGTAATCCGCTCTATATGCCATAGTACACCTTAATGCACCTCAGTCTGTCTTAATCCACCCTAATGCACCTTAATGAGTTCTAAGCCACGCAAATATACCCTAATCAGACCTAGTCCTTTAATCCACCTTATAAAAGAAATATTTTGGGTTCGACTCTAGCCATGTTATTGAGTACGAGTACTAGAAGGTGGCGCATTGGAGTACCATAGGAAATAAACCCATCTACAATCACTGATGAATTGTTAATTAAAGTTTGGTGTCGCGTTTGGTGCCTCTTCACGACATTGGGAATAATTTGTGATTTATTACAGGCTGCTGGCATGCATTTGTTGGCTTCTTGGAAAAGTATATTTATGGTGACTTTTGCACCGCACCGTTCGCGTCCACACCGAGGTAGTTTACGGACGCCTTCCAATGGCTTCTATGAGACTTGTGCATTAACAAATAAAATTTTACATATTTCCAGCAACTATTTTGCCTATATAGGGGCTCACAACGCAAGGAAAAGCGAGCGCACGGCACGCACGGCACGCACGCGCTTACGGTTTTAAAAAACGCGCGCTGCGAAGGGCCCGCACACAGGTGCGGCGGGCGTGTCTGCCATCGGCCAGTAGCAGCGACGCTCTTTGTAAATGCTTTATGACGAAACAGAGCATATACAAGGAGCGTGATGAGAAGCCGCTTTTTTTTTTAGTTGAGGGCTCCTGAGGAAGTGGAAGCTTTGTGCTCCGCTTGTGAACGCTACGCTTCGCGGATGACTACAGCATTTGGCTGACATGTTCATTACGGCGTAGGCAAGCCGTAGAATGTTTTTCCACCAGGCCCGGAGGGTGGTTCAGGACCCCTTTAAAAACAGGCGAATACCCATACGTGTTGCTGGTCCGTTTGATAAGTGCTCGTTTGAATCATTGCAAATGCAGTCACTCATGTGATAGCAGGGGGGCTATCGGAGATGGCATTTTAGCGAGAGCGTTCGGAATCGCCGCACGCGATTGGCCAGCGCCGCTCCGCTGTCGTCATCCGCGGGGCGTGCCCACGGGACACCTACCTATAACCACATTGGAGAAGAGAAACTGTACCGTTGACAGTGCAACGAAAAATAAAAGTAGCGGTGGCGTCCTAAACTAAGATACACGATCAAGAGATGGCACTGCATGTACTATCATTATTATTGTTTAGATGCAACATGTTTGTTTTGTTTTTGACGCCTACGCCTTCTGGCCTTATTGAGAGCCCCTAGCAGGAAAATTTCAAACTAAAATATGGGGCTAGGTTAGTAGTTCCACTCTACGCGCAACTTGATGGAACGCGCCGCGGCTGGTTTTTTTCGCCACCTGTAGCGACTTGTGGAACGTTGAACCTTCCGGGGCCCCGAGATTTCGGTGTCGTCAAATTGACGTCAGTTCCCTATCAATCACTTTCAAACCGAGCGTGTCGTCTGCTACGCGGAGAACGATTCCCGAGGCCGCTCGCTCAGCGAACGGTTTGCGAACGATTTACGAACACTTTGCGAACACCGGCCGCGGCAGCGGCTCCGCTTGGATTGAAACGGCGGCTGCGGCTGCGCAATGTTGCGTCACAGAGGGAAATGGCGGTCCACTTGGGCGCTGAGTCCTCGCATTGTCGTCGCTGAAATAGGACGCGGAGCAGCTGCAGGTTCGCGATGTATTTGAGGATTTGACAGGAAGCGAATTCCGGCGTCAATTTCGCCTGTCGAAGCGAACAGTACGTTGGCTGTGCGCCGAACTTGATCCCGAGAGAGAGAACAACTTTATTTTAGGAAAAAAAAATCCTCCCCGCCACCTTCTCTGCTCGTCTGATAGCTGGAGTTGTTTTCCAGGCTTGAGTCGCGGTGAACGGTGTCCCATGCTCCAGGCGAGGGAATGGTCAAGAGATCGGAAATTGGGTGCCAAAGAGCCCGTGGAATTTCGACGGAGAGAAAAGAGCTGCGCATGTTGATGTTCTTTGCTCCTGGAAGTTTCCAGCGCGCTGTCGGTAGTGAAGAGTTTGTCGGGCTTTCACAGTTGGGGTGCACCTCCAAAAATGCGAGAAGGAGCTCCCTCTGCCTCTGAGCACCCGCGGGCCGAGATGCACGTTTTTGTGTGAGGACATGGCAGCAGCAGACGACGACACGAAATTTAGATATGACGCCACTTACGCGCACGCTTCTTGTTTTTCGCGCCCGCGACACCGCTTAGCGAACCTGCAGAGAACGATATTGATGCTTAAGAGCGTGTTTACGTCTGAGAAGAAGAAAGCACCGTTTTTAAAAGGAGCAGATTTCTTAATTTCTCGGGAGAAACATTTTGGCTTTCAGAAGCAGACGACAAACGGAGTACGTCATCATCCGAGGAGCGCGCCGCTTCTCCATTGGCCGCGCCGGCCGCGCTCCTCCCATTCTCAAAGCATTGCTCAAAGCTATCGCGGACCACCCACTTTTTGACGTCAGTGTTCGCAAAGCGTTCTCGAGCGAACACCCGATCTCCGATAGCCCCCCAAAAGGTTGGATGTACAGCCGCCCAAATCTTTAGCTATCCTGCGCGAGCGCAGACTTTTTTGTGCGTCAGCGCCGTACGACGGAGCCAAGTTGCAAACAAGGCGAGAGTACGCGCATGCCCATGAAGCGCGCTCAGCTGGGCCCATCGTCTGCTTGGCTGTTCCTTCGTGAGAACGTCGCCCCGCATTAACTCACTTCAGACGGACAGACAGCCCATCTTGCCCGTATCTTATGTTCCGAAGATCAGCAAGCAACCGAGAAAATGAAATCCGCGGATACGTCACACGCGCCCGCGCCCGTGGTGTAGAAACGGCGTATCCTACAGGTGAAAAAAAAAAAGGCATTTGCGTCGCCAGATAACAAATGAACGATCCACATTTGTCAGCTTATCTCATGCGCGGGGGCGTGTGACGTATCCGCGGATTTCATTTTCTCGGTTGCTTGCTGATTTCGGAACATAAGATACGGGCAAGATGGGCTGTCTGTCCGTCTGAAGTGAGTTAATGCGGGGCGACGTTCTCACGAAGGAACAGCCAAGCAGACGATGGGCCCAGCTGAGCGCGCTTCATGGGCATGCGCGTACTCTCGCCTTGTTTGCAACTTGGCTCCGTCGTACGGCGCTGACGCACAAAAAAGTCGGCGCTCGCGCAGGATAGCTAAAGATTTGGGCGGCTGTACGACAAATAGATGCTTGCCTCCATGATCGTTCTCATGGAGGAAAGAAAAACATTTTTCTTCTCATGGAGGAAAGAAAAACGTTTTTCTTTCCTCCATGATCGTTCTTCTGCATTTACCGCCTCGCGTTGCACCACCACCTAGAACTATTTCATAGATTCTAGGCGGTGTTGGTAGTTGCCCCTATGAGTTTTTTTTTTTTTTTTTTCGCTGCTCTGTTTCTTGATATGTCGCATTGTGACTGCGTGTTTCCAGCAGCGCCGCAGTTTGATGGTTTGGATACTCGGTGAACGGCAGCAGTGCTATCGTCGGCGCTGAGCCAGCTAATAAGCGGTGCACCCTGAGCCTGCTGTAGCAGCGCGCTGATAATGGCTCCTCCAAGGACTGCTGGAAAGCGAAGCCAACATCACCGGAAGAACTTCCTCCTTTCTAGACACCTGCGAGCCACATACAACGGCATCATGAACGATCTCCGCAATTTCAGCTCGTGGCAATTCGTCAACGATCCTGGAATTGTCTACTTGGTGGTGCCATTTCTTTTAATCATTGAATTTATTGTGAACATGACAGTGATCAGCAGGGTACCTTGTAAGTATAGAATGAGCTGCATGTTTGTTTAACTATTGTAGTCTGCACCTCCTACTTTGTATCAAAATCCACCGTTGCATATGTTGGATAAAAACCCTGGCCATGAGTTTTCACCTTATTTTTCTTCTGTTTAGATACTGAAATTGACTGGAGAGCTTATATGCAAGAAGTGGAAGGAGTGCTAAATGGCACTTACGACTACGCTCGTCTTAAAGGGGACACAGGACCGCTAGTGTGAGTACACAAAACTGCACAGTAAGGTTTCTTTTTTTTTTTTTTTGTACTGGGAAGGAGAGCGGATTTTTCAAAAGAAACAAAATGTGTATTCGGTTCATCTGCACTGCTTCACGTTGCGCGGTGCCGCAGTTAGGGTGGCTACCGAAGTCCGCGATTGCAGCGCGCTGCCGGAATGGTGCCCCGCGACCGTCTGCACCTTCACGCAAAGGAACGCAATCACCTAATCCTACGCATTGGCGAGGCTGTCCCCTTCACCCCTGCGGGCTTAATGAGCCACAAAATGTGGATCTCGGCCGCGGCACTCACATTTTCGATTGAGGCAAAAATACCAGAGGCGCGTGTGCGGTGCGTGTCAGTGCACGTTAAAGAACCCCAGGTGGTCGAAATTTCCGGAGACCTCCACTACGGGTTTTAGGGGCGAAGCTCCTCTTAGTCTAACTGTTGCGTCGCGACTGCAGCGGGTCCCACGAAGAAGCAGCGGAAAACATGACGGGTGGCCGGCAGGGACGCCAGCTAGCCACGAACGCAACGGTGGGGCGCAGGGCGCCGAAGAAGAACCACTCGCCCCGCGGCTTACCACACACTCTTTATTTACATGTCCTACACGTACGCCTCTAAAGCGCCCCTAACGGCGCATCATCAACGGTGCCGAGCGAGGCGCCACCCGGCAACGCAAGCACGCAAACCGAAACAGAAACTAGTGCATCGCGACACAACACTAACCTTGTCCTGCGTCAGGCGTAACCGGCGTGCCGGGAGGCACGCGCTCGCCCTCGGCGCGTGCCTCTCTCTTCCATCTGCCGTCTTGTGAGACAGAGTGCGAAAGGCGCGCGTTGACTATGGAAGCGCTCTTTCTTAGATGAGCGCTCTACCAGCTCGCAAAGGAGAACGCGCCCTCACCCGCGAGAGACAACGTTGGCGCAGGCAGCGTCTCCTAGCGAGTTTCTTGATTTAGAAATACCGACTGCTCGCATTGGAGAACCGTTCACCGGCCACCCATATATATATATATATAGGCACTGGATCTTGACTTGCAATGAAGTGCCGGTGGGAGATTTCACTTGTGCATAGTTGAACCATAAGGATTCGTAGCGTGTGTGTTAACTATATTAATCCCGAACTCGGCACGATCTACGATGAACCTCCCAAGCTTCGCCCACTCATCATCATTCACTCCGTGGATATGCTGTAATTTTTTTAGATGCGGAGCATCTCTTGCTCACGGGTATGTCACGCGTCAACCGGCGCCCGCACACACACTACGCATGCGCGACTCTCCTCTCCCTTCCCTCTCTCCAACAGCTGCTGCAATAAATAAAGCAGGTAGAGAGAGCGCGCGCGCTTCGCTTCAGTAGTATCTCCTCCTTCTCCGATGAAAGAAGTTGGTGGTGTTGTGTGATGGAAGCAACAACACTGCAAACCTGTAAACACCGCCGTTAAATGCACCGTGGAAACTCCCAGCGATGCTCCGCATCACCCCATGGTCCCCTTCGACGAGATGGTGTAATTTTTTTCTCTCCTTCCTATCTCTTTCATTCATTTTCCCCTACCCGCACGGACGCTTAGCCGTGCTTCCGACACGGGCTGCAGAAATTAGCGTCCTTTCCTTAAGCGAACCACAATCGTCATCTAGTGTCTCCTCACATACTATTGTGGCTAGAATATTCTAGCCACTGTACCAGTGCCTCCTCTAGTTCTCAGTGATTATTTTTTGTGTGGTTCGGCCTCGTTTCACGCCGGCCTTGTTTCATGTCTGTTCTTTTACCTCGTTCATTTCGCACCCAAAAGTTATAAATAAATCTCCATATAGCAAGGCCAGGAAAAGAGAACTCCGGTGATTTTTCAATGTCTGCGGATCTCAGTGAAATATTTCATATATGTTCTCCTTAATACTGTAATAATATATGCCAAGCCAGGCAGTTTCAAGTCGTTTAGTCAGATTCCCATATGGGGCACCGTGTATTTTTGACATCATCACACACCTTCAATGCTGCCTACCTGAGCAGGCGGGCGGTCAAGAGCAAAACATTGATACTTCAGCACTCCTCTGTGAAGTTCAGAAATGCTGGCATAGCTCAATACCTCATCGGATGGTATTAAATTTTTCTGGTGCTAGCTCCATATTTATGATGGAGGGGAGGATGTCACAGCACCGCATATGCTGCGCCGAGTGTCTACCTGTTTTGGTTTGAACATATCAGTTCATTGTGTTATTTAAAATTATTTGTGCATTTCTGAGTGAATAGGTGGATAGCAAAATCTCGGTTGTCTCAAGGAATTGTGGGTTACTCCGCAGTCTGCTACAACTTCCGGCTCGAGGCTTCGCGCCGCCGCCACATGCCACTGTCGTTTCGTGGTTGTTGGTTGGGAGTCACGATGCTCCGTTCACGCATGCGCTTGACGTTTGATTCACGACGCAGCTTTGGTGAAAAACTGCAACGCAAGCATCGCTAGACAGTTCCGAAAGTACACGTGAGCTGTCAATGCTTCGTAACCCTCCAGGACTGTGTCTGTGTGGTGGGTATGTCATGTCCCCAAGGAGTCACGTCGAGTAGTCATACGACGTTTACGATTAACTAGGCTAGGTTCGTCAACATACACTGCAAGTAAACCACAGAAGTGGATGACTTGTACTTGCAACGATCGTGATCCCGACAACACCGATCGCGGTGGTTATGTGATCGGCGAATGCCAATGTGAATGGGCAATCGGTTTTGTAACTTGTGTTCGCTGACACAAGTGGTTGCAATATGACACTTGGCGAAGGATGTCGAGTGCTAGACGCTTCGCACTCGCAGTGCACTATGCGCGGCGGTTGTACATTGAGCATATTTCGTTTCAGAGGCTGTACCGAGGCTCCGTAATATCAGAGCGGCACACAGAGCGCGCGTTGTCGTCCGCTGCTGTCCCCTATTTGCTGCCTCCCATTTTTTCTCGAGAGATGGGTGCCTTGTATCACTGGACAGATAAGGCACTTCTTGCTTTGAGTACATGAAAGGTGTATGAATAAAGTGGACCTCACCTCTCTTCCCTCATTCATGCAGCCTCACTAGTTTTTTCATTGTACCGAAATAAAGACGGCACATAATTGATGTGCTGAGGATCCTTGCTGGGCGCACCTGTTTGTATGTAATTGTTAATTAAGTTATTGACACTAGAAATCAAATGACTCAAGTTAGTTGCCAAAACACTTGCCTGTGACGAAATGGTCTTCGCATATTCTGGCTCCTACATTCGGAACCCGGAGCTTGCCTGTCAGGGTCGCTCGTTTGCGGGCAACTGCCCATTTATACTTGCGTGCTTCATTCCCAGGAAAACGAAACATTTTCTTTCCTTTCATGGAAGAATTCGCGCACCCTAATGCTGAGCAGCAAACCATAATAACTTCACAGAAGCGTGTTTTCTTTGCGAGCAGCAGAGACGTGCAGCAAGAACCGGCATACAAGGCCGAACGAAGGAACCGGGCAGCTAAGCCTCGAACCGGAAGTCGCGTGCAGACGAAAACATCATTTCGCTATCCACCTATTGAACCATGCTGCATGCTACTGAACTATCAGTGCCATTAAAAAACAGTGATATGAGAATATGGTGAGAAAACCTCCCCTTTAAGCTTCGCCTTTAGGAGGAGGGGAACACTGTAGCATCATTGGACCCCATCGTCGGAAGAAGAGGCGTGCAAGACACAGACACAAGGGGAAGAAGTGAACAACATGAACGCCGACTATCAACTGAAGCAGAGCACAGAGGTGAAAAAGAAAGAAGACACACAGGTTATGTGCGCAGGCTCAGGAACGGTAGCACCACCTGTCAAACGGTTACACGTGCCGGTCCACGCGATAGGCAACTGCTAAGGCATTCTATCTCTTCCCTGTTTAAGCTAATCGACAGCTGACTCACACACGCACTTCCACTAATGCTTATATGCCAGGCCTCGACCAATAAATGCGTCTCTTCGTGCTTATGTCTGTACAGGATCTCTGTTTCGTCTAACTCGGGTGTGCAGTTACAGACCTGGCAGTGCAAAGATAGATTAGACGGCGTACCTCGTGATAGCGACCTTCTATGTTCAATTAATCTTTGATTAATACAATGCGCAGTTTGCCCTACATAAAAACGTCCGCAGCTAAAAGGAAACTTATAAACCACACCCATGCGACAGTTTGCATTGCCTTTTCATAGAAAATTTGTTCAAATTAATGCATTCTCTATAAAATGCTGGGATTATTTGAGTTTCCTTGTGCATTCAGATAACAGTTCAAGCTTTCAGTTAAGTCATGGTTTGCTATTTTTCTGATGGGTTTTACTTTGAGGAATTCAGTTTCGTTCGCTAATGCACCTGCATCATGGCAGAGGAAACAATGGAAGTTCAGGATCATTATTTCTACCATGGACGCCAACACATATGCCACATTTCTTGTGACACGTACTCCTTAACACTATTGCATTAACAGATATAAAATGTTATAATTTATTTTAAGGTTTTCTTTGCCCGCTGTCTGCAAGCTAGCCCTATCATAATGGACAATACCGTGATTCACGAACACGGTTGACTGAAAATTGCCGAAACCATTGTCCGAGTTGCTGGATGACAATAAGATCATTGTTGTTTTCATGCACTGCATGAAACTGATAGCACCTGACAGAATTGCTATGATTCTGTCAGAATAGGCGCGAAAAGGTACACTGAACAAAAGAAAAAGCTGAATTTACTGTAGTCCGTGCCAACACAGCCTGTGCTGTCCAGACTGGCTGTGTTCATAGTCCGTTCGGACTACAAAACTGCCCCCTCAAAACTGAAAGTGGGTTTTTAAGATAGCCACAATAGAAATATATTCATTGCATTTCAAGGCATCATAATATCTTTTTAGGGTTCTCTACACCAGTACTTTTATTTAGAGCAACCATACAATAATGTCTAAAATTCATGTCGGCACTGCTTAAAGGCAAACTCTGGCAACTTTTCAAGTTGAGTGGATCTCAATAAAATTCGCTGGTTACGTTCCTTGGCACACTTCCGTCACTTGTGCAAGATTATAGGCTCGAGAGATGTGCAGATTGCTTACAAATAAATTTTTACTGCTACCTCAAAATGCTTCCTACAATTATTGGCCACACTGTGTGCTGACATCATCATCGGCACAGTGACAGAAGTGCACCGGTGCAGCCATGACATTACCACCAGGGAAAGGGCATCCTGCAAAAGGTGGATTGACTCATTTGACATCACTGCTGGGTTGGATTTTTGGATTTGAGCGTTTTTGCTCACTAAGAATTATTTTCACATTTGCTGAGCGCTTTCACGGGTGTGACATGAGCGGAATGTAGATTACCTTGACATGCTTAAAAAAATAGTGAAGCTTGAACTACTGTTGCGGGGCTAGTGAAAGCTGACGGGCGCTAGGCTGGTCCGGTTTTGTCTCTAGCACACGCGCATTTCATTGTTGTCCAAGGCTTCGAGAAACGCCTCACACAGCACTGCAAGGCCCAGCAAACGGTTCTTGCCGAGCTCAGCACGTTTGTGTGCTGACGGTGGCAGACATGGCAAGCGTGGCCTTGGCTTGATGTCGTCCTACCTCTTTGCTCTACTACACTATGCATAGCTTCGCGAGACGCTGTGCACCGGAGAAATCGACGCACGCTGTCTCATACTTCTGCTTGCACGTGCAGCTGTCAGCCATAGTTTTGCCAGTGTAGCAGTGGGCTGACATTGACGCGACATTTTCTCTAACTTGCAATTTGAGCGAGTCTTGTCAGTGAGATAGTGCGTGATAACAAAACTGCGAATGTGTGTACAGCACGGAGCGACGTTTATTCGTGTCATTCTCAAGGGTAACCAGAAGAAGCTCTTTTCTTTTTCCATGAATAGAAAAGAAATAAATCTGTCATATTTTATTCTGTCTTGTAATGTAGTAGAGCATACTTTTCTGCTGCGGGTAGGTTGATACTCTTGGAAGTATTCTAAGTGGCATATGATGTCATCACTTATAGTAGCCAAAACTCCTGCCCATCATGCAAATCGCATTCCGTACTCGGCTTAATTTCTCGATTACTAAAGTGCTGTTGCAAGTAATATTGACGTTTTAAGGGTTCTCATGCACTAACCTTTCAAATGCCTTTAGTGTCCTAGGCTTTTGCCTTGATATAAGTTGCATGCAAAGTGTGTTTCATTGACTGTATTGTGTCAGCATGACAAACGAGTTGGACTAAACGAAATATAAAACTAATACGTTGCTTTAAATAAAGGGGCACTGAAACGCCTTTCCAAGTGTGCCTGTCACAGAATGTTTTTGAACAGTTAAAGGAGTACTGCCACGAAAATTTTCAGTTGGCGTTTTTTCGCATGAAATGAAAGGCCAAGACCTCCAGAGCCCAGAGAACGTACTGGTAAGCGTGAGAGCGCCGTGAAAATTTACTTACAGCATGCCTTTAAAAGCCGGTTTCGGTTTCTACTGTAGCCTGACGTCACGACACAGTATGTGCATAGTAATGAGCCCTCGTGACGTGTTCCCACAAAATATCGTGACGTTTTCGCCTAGTGTTCTCTCGCGCACAGCGCCTGCAGCAAGTGCGGGGTCAACAATGTACAAAATTTTGTATACTGACTCCTAGACGATAGCAAATACTTCGGCACAGTGCAAGATGCAACGTACGGCACGCACGGTGGGTGTCGGCGTGGCTCCGGAGCCTGCGATAAGCTAAGGTGGCCTCCGAGACCTCCGCGGCATTTCAGGGGCAAAATGTCGGCACCACAGAGAGCTTGCTTTCCGATTATACGCGGTCACACACGACGATAGAAGGTAATTCGACTTCGCTCGCTCGCTTCACGGGCACTGTGAACTATGGCGGCTGAATGGCGAGAGCAGACGACCGAGAGTGACGCACGAGCGGCCATTTTGCATGTTTTTGTACCTGACGTCATCACAACTTGCCATACTGCTGCGTGAAGTCACCAAAATTTGTACTGTAGCCTGACGTCACACTAGTGTTGATGTCAGTAGGCACGCCATGTGAATATTGACTTTGACGTCCAATTAAAATATCAGCATTTCCTGAGCTTAACATTTGCTCAGAGCTGTCTACGCATATAGGAGAGTTGTATAGTAGAGTAAACTCAGCTTCGAAATTTGGTGTCAGTACTCCTTTAAGTTCAGCAGATTTAATTGTTGCTTGGCCTACACTGGAGGCAGGCATTATCCGCTCTTCTACACTGGAGATGCTAGTGCTCTGCTCGAATGTCTTCTCAGCAAGCGCCTTACCTTGTTTGTTTTTCTTTCTACCTTGTTGACCGCTACTCTTGTTGTTCATTTTCTTTTCACTGGGTTGGCCTAACATGATATGTGTGTCTTGCTCTGCCTGTGTCCATGTGTATTTCGGCCTTTTACTTGTGCTACGTGTCTCAACTTTTTTGTTTTTATACCTTGTGGTAAGTTTGCTTTCAAGCTGTTTGTGTCTGGAGGCCCACAGAGACCAGTCAGGGTGCGTTGTCTTTCCTCTTTCACCAATAAGTCAGTGCTTGTTTGTCACCTTCCCTGACGGAATGTTTGTAATGAATCTTGTGGCAATGCATTCCATCGGCGGCCGCGGACCGGTTGCGTGTTACATGCGCACGCTTTGACGGGCGTGGCGTGGTGGGGCATTCACGCCGCTTCCCCCGTTGCCTTTCATGCCTCGTCACGGTGCCAAAACCGGTACGCCCCCGCTCCCTCCTTTCCCTTCTCCCAAGATTCGGGGCGATGCCTCCTCTCTCACCCTCGCGAAGGTGCGCCGCTTTCTCGGAGGTCTTGTGTCTTTCGTCTGGAGGCAACGGGATTGACCGGATCCCCTCCGAGTACGCGAGATCGCCGCCCGCCGCCGTCACCAAGTGCCCGCCCTTCCTTCCGTGATCTTCATTCTTGGTCGGAGCGCAAAGCCACACGAAGTGAGCTGAGTCACTATCAGCCCCTTTTCGTCGTGCGCTTTTCTTGTATTGTTGTTTTTGCCCCAGCCGTAAGGAATATTACTCCTGCGCGCTGAGGCACTTGCATATTTTATATCTGTTGTGTTGGTCGCGTCGGAATAAGGTGAATAAACACCTTCATTTCAAAAGCTTGTCTCTGTCCCCCTGGCCTGAACCCGCCGTGGTTGCGATCTAACGCGAACCGCGGGATAGGGGCCACAGCTCTAATTGTTAGGGCTGCTGCGTTTGTGCTTGTGAGTGTCTGCCACTCCGCTAGCACCCATGGCAACCGTATAAAGGTTAAGAAAAACCCCTACAATCTATACAGCCTGCTCAATTTGTCTATCTTTTGTTAGAGCACCCTGCCGATGAGAGGCCTCGCATCCCGTCGTGGTGGCAGCATTTGTGCTCCACAGCAGGAGCAACTACATGTAGCTGTTGTGTGTGTAGCTCAACATTTGCTAATTGTAGCATAGTGCTCGAGTGCAAGCTCGTGTACCCTTGTCCGGCTAAGGTACAGTGCTCACGGATTGAGAAGCAAATTTTAAGGCCCATGTAATGCATGTACTTTGTTTTTGCCATCTTCTATTCAAGTCCCATCGGCATAATATATCGGTTCGCATGCTTGTACCAGAACCAGTATCACTATTAGGGCCCAAATTTATAGCTACATGATGTGGTTGTATTGAGCGATCACCCATTTTAATGGGTATAATTCAATGTCTACATGTCCTGCCTCATTTCATGAGCGCTGTACATGCAGCCAAATTGAGATGGCGCATCGCGAAGCATTGTCAGTTAGCTCATTTCAAAGATCTGGCATGCAAACCACTCAGAAGAGCGAGCATATGTGCGGCCTGAAGAACAGCAATATGCATTGATGATTACTGCGTCCGCACTGTTGTGAGCGTGCACACCACAAGGAAGTAAAAAAGCAGACAATTGTCAATCGCAGACAGGGAGAGCAAGGAATGAATACTACTGCTTTCAGTTTTTTTTAGATTGCATACGTGGATAATGTTTTCCTATCATCATCATCATCCTGTTTAGGTCCACTGCAGGACGAAGGCCTCTCCCAACGATTTCCAATCCACCCTATCCTGAGCGAGTTGGTTCCATTTTATGCCCGCAAACTTTTTAATTTCATCGCTCCATCTAACCTTTTGCCTGCCTCTGTTGCTTTTTCCCTCTCTTGGTATCCATTCCGTCGCTCTTACAGTCCATCTGTTATCTTTCCTCCTCATGACATGTCCTGCCCAGGTCCACTTCTTTCTTTTAATTGATATAACAACATCGGCTACTCCTGTCTGTTCTCTCATCGATTCTGCTCGTTTTTTATCTCTTAGCGTTACCCCTATCATTTTTCTTTCCATTGCACGTTGCGCGCTCCTTAGTTTCATCTCTAGTTTTTTCGTTATCCTCCATGTTTCTGCACCGTAATTTAGTACTGGGAGAATGCAGTGATTGAATACTTTTCGCTTTAGTGAGAGCGGTAAGTTTCCAGTCATGATTTGGTAATGCCTTCCGAATGCACTCCAGCCCATCCTTATTCTACGGAGAATTTCTTTTTCATGGTTAGGGGTTCCTGTTATTAACTGTACCAGGTATACGTATTCGCTTACACACTGTAAGAGTTCATTGTTGATTTTAAATTCCTGTTCCTTAGCTAGGCTATTGAGCATGACTTTGGTCTTTTGCCTATTCATTTTTAACCCAATTTTAATACTTTCCCTATTTAGGTCATCAATCATGTTTTGTAGTTCGTCTCCGTCATTGCTAAAGAGTACAATGTCATCTGCAAATCTTAAATTGCTGAGATATTCTCCGTCTATTCGAATTCCGTTGTCTTCCCAGTCTAGACGTTTAAAGATTTCCTCTAAACATGCAGTGAATACCATCGGGGATATTGTATCTCCCTGTCTCACTCCTCTCCCGATCGGGATTTCTCTGCTTCTGTTTTCCTATAGAGCTAAATATATTGGTGCTACTAGTAGTATTACTGACAGTTTGATCCCTAGTTGCACTTGTACGTTTCGGGCCTGCTTGTTCCCATTTGATCCTGATCGCGTCCAAAAAGCACACAATGTTTTGCTCTTTCTGGCATGTGATGGTAAACCGCCTCCACTGCAGTAATTGGCTAATGTGTTTACGTGAGCGATGTTTCGGCATTGAGCTAGTTTAAAAGAAGTACTGACACAATTTTGATGCGGCATAGAAGGGACATTTTTCATGTTATTTGCATGCATTGTTAATGCTCACTACACACCGGAGGAAGGAACCACGTTTAAAGTACTTCACTTTGATTTTAATGTTTTTGTCCCTGGGCATGTGCAAGCCAGCCCAGTCTATAGACAACATGATGACGTGTGAACACAGTTGCCTAAAAATCACCGAAATTGCTGTCAGAGTCACAACGAAATCAGTGCTGTTTGTGTGCACTACATGCAACCGACAGACTGAAGCAGTGTAATGACGTACTTTGTGCTCAGCACAACCACTATTTTTCAGGTACCCTGCTGGCTTTGTGTACATCTTCATGGCTCTGTACTACATCACTGGCCGTGGGACAAACGTTCTTCTTGCCCAGTACCTGTTTGCGGGCCTGTACCTCTTCACCCTGTGCCTTGTCTTCAGCCTGTACAACAAGACTTGCAAGGTGATCTCTCTTAAAAATTACAATCTCTGCAGTTTCCACTCCTAAGAGATAGTAAAAAGAGTTAGGTGGTTTTACTTGTGCGTGTCCTTTTTATCATTGTTACTACAATTCCTTATTTTTTTAATGGGGGCTAAATTACTGAATTTTGCAAAAGATTGTGTTTTCAGATTTAGGCTGTTTTCGCTTGCTAGTTTATTAAACCATCTTTTCACCAAGTTCGGTGGTTATCTGAGCAGCAGAAAGTCAAAACTATTTTCCTTTTTTTTTCATGAGGGTGTGGATAAAATTTGCCAGCACACCTGTGAATGCTCTCTTGAAGATTCCACCGCATTGCGGGCAAGAAACTTGGTGCCAAGTGTGTGCCCACGTTAGGAAGTTCGCTTTTTGTGCATTGAAGCTGGGAACCTTCTTTTGAGAGGGTTTAGTGTGGCAATGCCAAGTTGAGAGCATACCAAAACGGAGGCTGGTAGAAGCATATCACATAGCAGTCTAACACTGGTTTTGTGCCATTCGCAATCGCACTAGCTTTAGTTGTGTTCGACCCTGGTAATCTGGCTGTCTTTTGTTTCTGAGCACTTGTTGTTGCCATCTGCAAGTGGTAGGCGATGTGGGTGGAATAGGCCAGTGACAATGTCGACTTCTTCCTTGAGCTCGAAAAGGGAAGAAAAGACTATTTGAAACACAAAACAGCACCTTGTTCAAGAAGAGGACCCCCACCTGTGCACCTTGGTGCTTTGAATATATTTTTTGAAACTGTAATGTGAAACAGCATGCTGTGATACCTTTGAGCTTATTTTTCTCAGTCTGCTCTTTTTGAGAGAATAGCACCGTTTTTAAAAAGCTATCCTTTCCAGACCACTTCACCAAAAGCTCTTTAAAAGGAACAAGATAAGGTAGTTTTCATATCTTTAAATATTTTTGGAAATGGGTAACTATCATATTTCTTTATCTTTAAGGTAACGTCAATTTTACAAATGATGACATAAGGAATGCACGACTGGCCTTGTTCTGCATTATCCAGAAGCTGTGCAGACAAGAACAGCTAGTATATACCTTCATTCTTTGTGAAATGCTGGCACACCTGACTGCACAGTATGACAGTTGTGAGTTATTTTCTGTCCATACTAGGGTGCTGAAATTTAGAACATATTGTAACGTAGCGCTGGAGGAGCATGAAGGATGACAAAGAAGATAGTGCGCGAGGTGTTTGAGGGTTCGGCAGCTTCTGATCACCCTTGTCATTGCTCATCTGCTCTCACCATTCGCTTTGTAAATAAATCCATCGTCACATCCATAAAAATATTCTAGCAGCGAAAGAATATCCCAGCCCTGAAATTTTAATCAAAATTGGTGCAATAGTTCGGAAGTCCCCCCCCCCCCCCCCTTTCTTAAATAAAAAAAAAGAAAAAGCATTTTAAATTTGCCACATCGTGCATCCTTGCAATACTTTTCCAGATTTAGTTTATGAAACATCATGAAGTTGAAATTCTCCAGATTTATTATGGAACCATTTATGAGTACCTTTATAAATAAAACTTTCCAATTCCACCAAGAACAACATTGCGTTCTGCCGAGCCATATTTTATTACAAGTATTGAAATTTAAAAAAAGTATCTTTCTTTGTATGGCAGGAGTTATGATTAGATACATTTGCAAGAGTTATGTGCAGTCAGCATTGTTGACAAGCCAGAAAGACATGGAAGTCGCACCCAGTTACAAAGCTTCTTGTGTAATTGCAACATTTTGTGTCTTTCGCTAGCTTTTGTCACCTGTTGTGTGTCCACTGCATCATGGCAAAGGCCTCTCCTGTAGACCTTGCTCTGTGCAGGCTCATTCCATCTTGCCATGCGCTTAATTTTATTTTCCCATATATCATTTCCCACACCTTCGTGTCCCATCGCTTTCACTGCTCAGGTCCTTCCCCCTGTGGTAGCCAGGATGTCAATTGTTCCCGTTTGTTCTCTGATCCACTCTTGTTATCCAACCTTCTGAGCCATATGCTAGCACTGGCAGGATGCAAATAGAGGTAGTCGTAAGTTGCTGGTCATAATTTGGGACTGCCCATCATATGTGCTCCAGCCTGTACTTGATGTTCATTGTGGTGTCACTGCTGAAGGTGCCATCAGGCACAAGCAAAGGGCAAGGCACCCAAAAGAAATATATGAACGGTTGAGTAGCTGACAGTAAGTTGTTTTTCAAGTAGTGGATACATCTAGTGGTGTGCATGTGAAAACGAAGCATAAGTGCTCAGAGACTTGAAATCAGAAGTCTGGAATTCTGTAAATTAACAACACCACATCATCCCCTATAAAAAGAAGAAGACACGAGCACTTCTGCGATTATACATGGGAGGAGGGTCAGTTGTGTAAAGCATAAAGCTAGTGGCACAGTTGCGCTGCGACATGAACATGGTACAACGGCAAGGCACTGAAAGGTGTGGTGTGTAATAACACATCTGGACTAGTAGCTTGAAATTCTTCACCTTGAAACGGCAATTTGGTGCACAGGCGCTGACAGAAATTGTAGACAAATGTACCACAGTATAAGTTAACATCGTTGCACAATAGTTATCACAACTACATACTGCAATAATTCACAAAATTTGCACACCATTTTTGCATACCTAGAGCTTTAAGAAAGAGGTGCACAAATTATGTGGAAATTTCACAAATGCATCCGAAATAACATGTCAACAGATGTGACATTCACCATAAACTAGGAAGGTATTGAAGTGCTACTATTACAGCAAGAATGAATGTACTTGTCCATTTAACAGAACACATACATTAACTAGCCAAACCTGGTTGTGGTGCCTGGGCCAGAATGTTATGGGTTCCATTGCAGTGCAGAGATAGCCTGTCTATGCATGTGTGCCTTCGGTTGGGGTGTTCAGAAAGTGCGCCACATGAAGCCTCAAAGCGAAGACAAAGAGGAAACAATGAAGTGCATGGGAGAAAACCAATAAGGTAAGCGCGCAGAGATGCAACACAACCTTTTGGATCAAACCACGAAGCACTGTCACAATCAATTCAGGAAAAACAGTCCATGCTAGGGGGAGAGCAGCAGAAGATCCTCGAGAGGACCAGCCATGAGTGAGCGGTGCAACAATGGCCCGTCCGGTTTCATACCCGAGCCTGCCGTCGCCGCGAGTCCCTCCCATAACGACGCACACGATGTGTGGGCCAATAATCCTCGCAGATGCAATCTTGGAGACGCCCAGCTGCACCTGCGTTCGGTCGCGTTCGCGGGCGGCCGTAATGGGAAAATAGATGTTTGCCACAACAGCACGTAAAACGACTCACCATCACTCATATCTGTGCTCAGCCTCTCAGTCGTGCGCGTTGAAGCATGATGTCCGAGATTGCATCGTGGCAATCTCGGAGACCACGCCCCGGCCATGCTTAGGCTTAGCAGTGCCAGCCTGTGCAACACGCCGCAGCAAGCGGTGTGAAGGAACTGCAATAGCGTGCACGAATGCAGCCCTAGCAAAAATTCTAATAGAAAAACTAATAGCCTATGAGGTTATTGGCACCAATAGAATTTATTAGTATTAGACTAATAGCTTGTACAAGACTTATAGGAAAACATAATACGATTGTTCTAATAACCTAGACGTATGAGGCTTAATATACACTATAAAATTTTAACTCCCTTAAGGGTGTAAACGACCTATCCCATGGGCACGGAGTAAGCTCATGGGCGACACCCTTTTTGCGTGTAGAGCAAAAATGGAGGTTGCATGTGCTTTGCAATCGCACTGTGAGTGACACAGCATTTGATTTTAGCTGCATTTATGATCATGCATTACACTTGCAAGACACCGCAGGAACATCACGCATGCAAATACACACTCCACCATTTCAAACCAATATATAGAACAGAGAACATTCGCATTATTTCACATCTTTACAGAGACATTCCTGTATATATATACTCCAGATTCCTGACCTACTATGTAGTGCCAGTGGGGAAATTACTGTTATGCGCAATTACAAAATAAGGACACACAGGACATCTCCCAATCAAGGGTAGGATGACTGGTAGCTGTGCATCACGCATTTCTGTTAATCTAAACCCACCAAATGTTCAATGCCAAATTGGCAAGAAATCATACATCTCTAGGTTTCTCATTTACACCCTTAAGGGTGTAAATTTTTTACTGTGTAAACTAATACAAACTAGTAAAGCTATTTAAAGGATTACCGAGTTTCAAATTTGGTGTTTTAATAGTTATCTAAAGCCCTAGCCACCTTGCTTGAGAAAATATCCATTAGACAAATTTCAAAGTCTTATAGAGCATACTGGTATAAACTAGCAAGGCTAATAGAACAATGTAATAGACTAATACAAACACGTATAAGACAAATAAAGATTCCTATAAGACTAATACAATACTAATAGGACTAATAGAAAAGCTTATTAGACTAATACAAATCTCTATTAGAATTTTTGCTAGGGAGCGGTGCAAGTAAACAATGTTACCACTGCTTGCACGTGGCTACGTGCGGCAGTTTTATCGGGACGCGGGAGTTTTGAATCGTCACCCGAAAGGTGCCCAAACATCGCGGATCGAGTGAAGTGGGAAAGCCATGCTGTGGCCGTTCGCGGCTCTGCAGGGATTCAAAGTTGAGGGGTATGTTTATTACGCGGGAGAAAAAAAAAAGTTTGTGATGGCAATGCAGAGTCGCCCATGATCTCGCTGTGCCAGCGCAGCGACGGCCGAACACTCACGACGAGGCCTTTCCTTCACGGAAAAAATTCCGACTCTTTTGTCAAGCGGCTCGTCTGATGCACGTGTCGTGTGCAGCGGCCTTCTTCTATGGCGCAAGAACCGGCGCCGCTGGTGGTTTCGTTATCAAAACCTAGTCGATACCACATGGTCCTCCTGGCCTAGTTGCGTGCAGAGCGCTGACTGCTCACGCGGTCGCATCCACGGAGGCACTTGTTGCGCGCCTCCGCTCTTCTGACTATACAGGGCTGCAGGACTAGGTCGAGTATCGGGTTGCATCAATGCAGTGACAGCACACTGCTTCCTCAATTGAAGCGCACTTCGCGCTTGGATTATGTACTACGCAGCGTTGCTTTACGCGCGATATGCCGATCAGATGGGTGAAGATCTGTTATCGTGATCAGTTGTTGTTCGGTGCTGGTGTGTTTGTGCTTTTGTTGCCGCTCTCGTATAATCGCCGCTTTTGCCAAATATTCGGCCAATTTCGAATATTTGGGAATATTTGAGCATGCATTTTTCGAATCGAACACGTTTCAAATATGAAAAATATTCTGTTCGAAGTTTCGAAATTGTATTCGAAATTTCAAATATTCGCACACCCCTAATTCTTATGTAATGCTCACCTACACCCCGATTCCCCAACGCCTGTGTGACTGCTGAGGTTTCAACCAAGTCAAATGCTTTCTTGTAGTCTATGAAGGCTATATATGGTGATTGGTTGTAATCCACGCATTTCTTTATCATGTGATCGATCGTGTGAATATCGTCTATTGTTTAATAGCCTTTACGAAATTCTGGCTGTCTCAAAAAAAAGGTGCCACAAATTTTATTAGTGATTACCTTGGTAAATACCTTATAGACAATTGACAGTAAGCCGATCGGCCTGCAATTTTTTGATTAGTTCATGTCACCTTTCTTAGATTAGGATGATGTTCGGACTCTTCCAAGTTTTCAGTGCGCTTGCAACTATCAGGTATTTTATATACATACAGTGCTGCCAGTTTTTGTAGTGTACTATGCTCACCATCCTCCAATAGATCTGCTGTTCTTGACCAGATGCTTCGCCCCCTTGCATTTCTTTCAAAGCTTTCTTTACTTCTTGTTATTACTGGTGGGATATCTGCCTTTTCTGTACTACTTCCTCATTCAATATTACTCTGGATGTTGCTGCTAATGTGCAGGTCTCTGTAGAACTCCTTAAGTACTACAGTGAAACTCCGTTCATACGTTTTTCAGCGGACCGGGGAAAAAAAAATTACAGCATATCCACGGAGTGAATGATGATGAGTGGGCCAAGCTCGAGATGTGCATCGTAGATCGTGCCGAGTTCCGGATTAATTTAGTTAACGCGCATGCTACGAATCCTCACGGTTCAACTATGCACAATGCACAAGTGAAATCTCCCACCGGCACTTCATTGCAAGTCAAGATCCAGTATATATATATATATATATATATATATGGGTTTTGCCGGTGAACGCTTCTCCAACAAGAGCAGTCGGTATTTCTCAATCAAGAAACTCGCTAGGAGACGCTGCCTGCGCCAACGTTGTCTCTCGCGTTTGCCGGGGCAGTGTCAAGTTTGCCGGGGAGCACGTGGCTCCCGGCGCGTGCGTGCCCTCCGGCAGGCACGCGCCGGTGGCTACCTACTACGACGACTACTACTACTACATACATCGGGGACGCACGACCCACGCCTTAAGGAGCTTCGCCCCTAAAAACTTAAGAGTGGGGAAAGCTCCGAAGGTGAATGAGAACAGGGCCGCTTTGACTTTATTTCAGCAAGTTGAGCCATCTAGGTAGCCGACCGATAATTCGGACAGCTGCGCAGTACCGCCAGTGCCCCCGTAGACTTCATGTGTTAAAATGACCGATATTTTGGACGGTTTGTAGCTCTAAATTCGATAATTCGGACACTGTTTGCGGCTGTCGAGCACAGTGAATGTGCCACCATTATAGCCTCCGGCGCCCCGATGAGAGAAAGTATGGCCTCAGAGATCGCAATCAAAACATTGACGCTTAGTTAAGCGTGACGCGCCAATTTTGGAGGCAAGTCGCCCCATCACTGCGATCACCACATCCTGTTCCGGTACCCCATGCGCGTGGTTTGTTATTGCGAGTACGGCTGGTCACGTCGGGTCCGCGATCGCTCGATAGCGCTTTCATGTTCCGTCTTCTGTGCTTGTTTACCGTATTTACCCGCACAATTTGCGCCCTCGCATAATTTGTGCACCTGTGGTATTTAGCCAGCTTTACAAAAAAGAACTAAAAAAAATTTTGCGCTCGCCGCCCGGCCCGAACCAGTCCGCCGGGGCGTCCACGGACAGACTTTGGACAGCCGCGCAGCAGCTTCTGGAAAAGAGAATCGGAAAAAAGGACACAACACTCACAGCCCCTCGCTGCGCAGGCGAGCGCAGTCATATGCAAAAGGGGCTGTGAGTGTTGTGTCCTTTTTTCCGATTCTTCTTTCCAGAAGCCCCCAGAGCCCAAAGTATGGTCGCTAGAATAAAAGCGCACGAGTGGGGGCGACGAAAACGGCTGAAGCAGAGATCGAATGCGCCCTGCCCATCTCCATCGCTCGGAGGCGATAACGTCACCCCGGATGCCTGCCATCGAAGCGGGGAGGAAATGCCCCGCTCGTCTTTAACGAGCATGGAAGGGGGGGTAGTGTCGCATGGCTGCCGAGATGGCGGGCGGCGATTCCTGCAAGCGTGACTGTGAAAAGTCAAATCAAAATCCCAGCGGGTACAGCGAGCCAGGCTGCGACGGGATTCACAATACGTGGGAGCTATGCTGGGACCGATGAAAAACAACGCAGCAGCAGTGGGGTTCCACTGTATAACTTATCCATGTTTATGTGATGACCACTTTTGGGCTGCATTTGTTCTGTACAGCATGCTGAATCCCTCACGTGACAATATTACACTTTCATTTTTCAGCTGTCTTATGCTCATTAACTTTGAAAGCTTATATATCGCATCTGCCATAGTGTCTTTAAGATTGCAATCCCTAAAAAAAATTGATGCAAATAAGCTTGTCTTCAAGGGATTGAGTCCACTTAATGGGTGCCAAGCTGTGTGAATGAGTGGTGTCTGTAACACCAGCGTAACATGCAGAGTTGTGGTTGCATGTTGCTACAGGTGCCTCCATATGTGCTGGTCCTGGTGTGTGCCACCTCTTACCGCATTCACTCCATCTACGTCCTGCGGCTGTTCAATGACCCTGTTGCCATGGCATTGTTGTACGCTTCCCTGGGCTTCCTCATCAGGCGGCGCTGGGTTCTGGCTTGCATCCTGTTCAGGTATGTTATAGCCCTTGAGGTGAGCTCTGGACGGCAACAGCCATTTCAGTTTCCTGAGGAAAAAAGAAATTCTTCATTGACAAGGCAGTACGAAACAGTATCCAGTGCAGTGCAGCTTCCCCCATGTGGTCCTCTTCCAACTCTGAATGCAGTATATATTTAAGCAATGTAACCATATGTTGGGAGTGTTCAATATCAACACCAATGAAATCGGGGCTTGTTGCTTAGTGCCGTTTTTCTCAAGTAGCATTAATAGACCCGTTTCATAATTTTCAGGTGTGCTTCTCTGCACTGTACATTTGCTTAACTAATGGCAGCACCTGTCCTGACTCAAATGCTGACAAAGAGTTGCACATGCTGAGGCTTGCTTTCTGTGCATGATCAGGAGGGCTGAGTGTGCATCTTCCATGTCTCAGTGAAAGGAAACTGGTACAAAGAATTGACTCTTGGGCAAACCCTGTCACAGGAAGCAGGCTTTACAATTACAAAATGGGTCTGTTGTGCTCAAGTCCATAGCCTTTGGGGCCCGGGCGCCTCCCGAAATTTGGGTTGGGGGTAGTGTTGACAACATAATGTAATGCTAATAACATAAAATTTAGGCGTGTTAATAATGTTGCGCTTAAAAGTCATTTATTGTACATGCTGCAATATTTACTGAACGTAATGATTTTTTTTTTCTGGCTCTCCTTGAAAAAAATTCCTACTTATAGGCCTGGTTGTTCTGTATCCCGTGTGAATCTGCTCTACAAAATAAATTCCTTGGTTGGCATTAATGCTGCCAATGCTTGTAGCATTTCTGTATTCTGATTGATTTGTGGCACATCCTTGATTCAAGTGCGTGCCCTGTCCTGCACCTCACAGGTGCGGCCATTTCCTTGAAAACACTAGCACAGCGGCATTCTCCAAAGTATTTGTGTACAGTGCCTTGTACAGATTACCAGCAGTTGGCATGCCTAGCCTCATTGCCACTTATGCTGAAACACGATGCCATTCCCTGCTAAATCATCAGCCTCCCTTTTAAAAATGTAGCCCACTCTTCAAGCACCACCATCAACAGCGGTGCAGTTAAGCTGTTTGGCTTGTGGAGCACTGTCAAACGTTGATTTTGTCACGCCTGCTATCTCAACGCATTTTTATTTGTTGTAAATATGAACTTAATTTGTACAAAAACTGCACATTAGTTGCAGTTCTTTCTATTCGATGACAAATTATAGCTTGTAGCTTCCCAGCACATCTGCATTGCAGCACCATTGTCTTCATCAGAGACATGCTTATGATTAAGTCCATCCTAATAAAATTTTTTTCCAGTGAGCCAGCCTGTAACGCATTGACTGTACAACACAATGTAGCCAGCAATTTTTGCTGCCTGTGCTCTTGATAGTCAGAGTTTACTATCCTTATGGCATCGCACACTGTGGTGAAAAGACGACAACGACGAAAGTAGCTAGGTACGCGAGCGGTGCGTTGTGGGAGAAGCGAAAAGAGTGCCCGTGGCAGTAGTGGCATAGGAGAGAAAAGAAGAAGAGGTAGTAGGAGGAAGGCACGAGGAGCAGGACGGCCGCCACGAAGGCAGAAAAGCCGGCGTTCGAGGAGCCGAGGTCTGAAGAGGGCTACCCGGGCTGAAGCGCTGGGGAGCCTCCTGACCGGTCCTGCGAACGTCGGTAGCCGGCGACTGCTGCCTGTCCTCGCCGGGTGACCAGTGTGGCCGCCACCTACTGGTTTCGGGTCTCGGCCTTTACCTGCGCTGGGCCGACGCCACTCCGTGCTGCGTTCGAGAGCCAGAGCCGCCACCAGCGTTCGAGCTCCACAACCTCGCCTGCCCGCCGCGTCCCCGAAGGCACCACACTGACGCCTCGAGCTACCGACGTGTACATAGCCGTGAGCTTGCGCACATGCACGTAACTTTCCACATTTAGAACGATGCATGCGTAAGACTGAATGTATAGCCCGTGAGCATTGCTGTTTTGTTTATTTGAGAGTGCCCATTTTGAGAGTGCCCATTGAATATATGTGTGTGTGCTTACTTGCCTACCGTGTACCGCATCGATCATTCACCGCACCGCACGTGAGTGAACGTGACGGTCCGCATTCTTTTCTCACTCACTACACACACATTGCAGTTCCAGCCAAGCAGCTGAACCACCTGTGCCAGGGAGATCGGTAAGATAGGCTGGTGTCAGACATTACAAATTGCTCTGTAAGCTAGAGCGTCCCCCCAGACAAGCGCTTGACTGAGGCCAGAATGTAGATGGTGTCAGGAAGTAGCAAGCTATGATCATATGATGTGGGAGCGTAGGGTGATGCTGTCACCGGTGGATGTTATGTACGATCCTTCTTTCGACCAGTGGGGGGCTGTGTGTGCCATTTCAGACCCTGCCATCCAGGCAAGGGTCGGGGAGTGGACCACTCGTGTCGGCATCAGCCATGGGCTGACGGCCATATGACATGAAGCCATCCGCGTGTGCTTCTTTTTCTCTCTCTTTTTTTTTTGTGTGTGTGTAGTGGAGCACCAATGGGGCTAGATTGCATGAAATCAACTGTAGGAATCATTTTCCGCAAAACAAAACAGCGCAGTAAGACTGAGAACCAGAAAAAAACTCAAATAACAGCACTGGCTAAAAGCAAAGGTGTGCTTTGCATGTGGTCTGGGAAAGTTTTGCTATCACATGTTTTAATAAGCGGGCTAATGAACGATGGTGCATTTTTCTTGTACATTTCGACAAAGCATTTTCTCAATGAAATGAGAATGAACACAGGGACACTGTCTTAGGGATAATAGTTGAGACAAAAGAAATTGCCATTATTCCCTCTATCCATGGCCCACAAGCTGATGACAATTTCCGGCAGGTTCCACTCTCCCTGAGATGCTGGCTAGGTTGTGCAGGGCCATCAACCCTCGTGCACAAGAAACAGCAGAACAGAGCATCGGAATGGGTGGGTTCCCTGCACTGAGAAGCTAACACATTCTGCAACACTGTTCTGTGCTACATCAGTCGAACAGGGGCGGATCTGGATGCCTGCTTTGCGAGAGGTGGTTCCTTACTACATCCCAGGTGGGGGGGCTGCTTGGACGGCACCTCAGTCCCTCTCCCATTGAACATTTGGGTTTACATGTAAACGTAACTTGAAAGCAATAGTCAGCGCTTGTCTTCCATGCCATTTCCTAGTAAACGAGCAAGTCCTCCCTGAACGAATCGTTGGAATACACTGCACCTTCCACTAACACCTCTTTCTTTTCAATGAATGTTTCCCCTTCCTTCTGTGGCCACCATAAAATCCGCTTGTATTCTCCACACCTTGCCTTTGGCACCACAGTCAATTGAGCGAGCACACATTTTTTACAGCGTAAGCTGTTATGAGATCATAACAAGGGCCGTTTTTGCACCGTAGTTGTCCACTGCCGCTGCCACCGGTGTCCATAACCACTATCACGCAAATTTGAGAAAAAATAACCAGCACCGAGGAGGATTCAAACCATGTCCTCTGCGTGGATTTGAACCCACACCCCCTGCGTGGCAGTCGAACATTCTACCCCTGAGCCACGCCTGTGCTTGAAAAATTTTCGCTAAAAGACCTAAACAGGTATAACGTCTGCCAAGGAATCGCATTAACAAATGTAATGTTACGTGGCAGAATAATAATATGCCACGACACGTCGGGGAAAGTGGATTGCATAACGAGTTCGAGGAATTGTCTGAAAGGAGACAAGGCTGCATGGTTTGTAGCTCTGAACCCATTACACCATCATCATTATGAAACAACCCTCTTCAACGTTATGAAACACTGCCCTTTGAAGTAGTTGTATCGTGCCACACGTTACGCGGCAGACGACGTACGCAGCCCCGCCAGCAACCTGACTTAGCTGTTCGATACGTCACCTGGTGGCACCTCCTCGTAAGGTGCGGAACGTTGCTGAAGAAGCGAATCGCAGAGCTACGAGCGCGGCTGCAGCAAGGCAACGTCGGGCACAACAGACAGCTGTGCAGAGAGAAGCCCAAATCGTAGCTCGCCGTCGACGCCAGGCCGAGAGTTCGGTTCGTTCTCGAGAAAACGACGCCAAGAGACTCTCTAAGATGTGCAGTTATACATATTTGCACGTTACAATACCGCGGTAATTATTGCGTAGTGGGTTAATCCCTACTTGGAGAAATGATAAGAGTTATGGCGCAGGGGATACCTACCACCTCTACTTGCACTAGTTTCCTCAAGCGTTTAAAATGGCCTCTAAGAACGTCGCTCCTCCAGCTTACGCTGTCACTGTCCTGTGGTTCTGCGCAGGCCTGGCTCTTTTATCTCACTTTCTTCCAGATAAGTAGCGCTGGCCACAGACTAGCAGAACAGTCTTTCTTTTTTTTTTTTTTTTTTAGGGGCGAAGCTCCTTATGGCATCACCCGTTCGTCCCCATTATCGTTCGTTTGTAACCACCGCTCGTTGAGTCTACAATCCGGCCATAGATGGCGCTACTTGTACTATATAACAAATGCATATACGCTGAGAAATGCAAAATCTCCCCACACTAGAGGGCGTTTTGTAGCAAAAGATAATAATAAAAGGTGAGTTTTATGAACACAGGATTTACGTCACACGTAGGGAAGGAGAGAGAGACGATCGCGCCACTGCGATCGCGTGTTCTTCGGCGGCGTTTTGGTGCGCGCGCCAACAGAGGCTCGTCAACGGAGGATGGACAAGGCTGCCGAGCGGCGTGCGCGCAGGGCGGCGGCGGCTCGCGCTCGAAGAAGCGACCCCGCTGTGCGGGCGCGGGAGGCCGAAGCTAGCCGTGATTCTGCGCGGCGGCACCGCGAGGACCCTGCAGTACGAGCGCTCACGTTACTCACGAGTTTCATTGAGGTGTGTGGCGAGGTATCTTTAATACATAAGAGCTTCGCCCACTCTCCATCATTCACTCCGTGGATATGCTGTCATTTTTTAGTTTATGAGTCCCATATCTCTCTTGTATATCCAACTTTTTCTGTGTACACCAGCCAAGGCACTTGTTTACTTGAAACGGGGCCAGCTTGGCCCCTCCTTCAAGGGTGACAGAGGGCACTGGAGAACAGAGCTTATATAAGCACGCTCCTTTGTTTGCTCAGCAAGGGGCTGCATCACCTACTCTCAGACACATGGCGAAGACCATTGAAGTAGGCACTCGGCAGCACATCTGCAGACCAACTGATGTTGCCTGTGTGTGACAGGGACTCCACAAAGAGCCGCTTGTTGGACTCTACGTAAATGATCCTGCAGTCTTATGTCCTCAATCATGCACCTCGCTGCGTTCTGTGCAGGTGCTCTTCTGTCTTCCATAATTTCTCACGTCATTGTTGTGCTGCCGCGTGTTTCCGGGAAGTTTTTTTGCTTTCCCCGTGCAGGTGCACACGGAACCCACCCCTGTTGCTCTTTCCTTTCTCAGCTTGTTTTTCGGACATGCAAGAAGCAGCTGGGCCATAGCACATGGCTTGTGAGCCACCTTGATTCCCTGCACTGAAGGGACATGTGCGAGTGCTTGTGCCTTTCACATAGGGGATTGCCACCCTTACACACCTGGGGAGATGTCTGGCTTTGGCGATAGGCAACCTAACCAAAGGCAGCCGTTCTTTTGCACGTCGCGCTTGATCTTCAGCTCTTCCTTCTTTTTATCTGCCTCCAAAGACACACTTTCCGAGAATGGGTCAATAGCGATGTTAGTATCACCACTTGTTTGGGATGGATAGAGTGTTTAGACTGAGAACCGAGAGAGCATCTGGCGTGTATAGGCTTCCATGGACAGCGAAGTGATGGGAGCCACCTGTCCCTTGTGACGCTCGGGTACCTTGGCTGGAATGCATAGATGTGTGCACACTTATGGGGACCAACAGGATATTCCAATGATTGAGCCTTCGCTTGAAAAATACCGTTGCAGGAAATCCAACTTAACAGATTTTTAACAATGTGTCAGTGGCCACGCTTGTTTCCAAGAACGTCCTTCGAAAGTAAGTTACCCCAAGCCACATTTACATGAATACGACAAAAACGCACCGCATTTTGAAGCACAGTTATAGAAAAGGAATGCGATGCCGTTTATATGTCACAAGTGTGAGGGGAGATCTCGGGAGCGCTAGCTCCGATGGATACAGAGAGAGACACTGGCGGCGTTGACAGAACAAACGTTACTTTATGCACGGCAACACCGAAACATTTACAGCACTGGCAAACAAACAATTCACACAAAAAGGAAAAATAGTTAAGTAGACGAGCCGAATAGCCAAATGCATAGAAAAAGTTTCTCCGTGTTAGGCGCAGTCCCAAAGGGAGTCTGCCAACAATGGGCCTAGCGTTCATGTCTGCGGCAGCTACTCAGAGGGCTCAAATTGGATGCTCTTACGTTGGTTGCAGTGTGGGTTCAGAGACAGAGTCCCCTCAGCGGTATCGCATCCACGTGGCCGTTGTTGGCAAATGGTACTTGTGATAACCGCCCCTCACACAGAGTCCGTCACTCTCCGCTGCCTTCCTTCCTGGCTGACGTGGCAGTCGCCGGCTCCCTGGTAGGCCTAGCCTCAGCCTCTCCTTTGAAATGATGCCCAGTCTCCAAAGTGACCTGGCCCTCTGCTGCGATTGCTCTGCTGGTCATCCCGTTCTGCCGGCAAAGGGGGAGTGCTGCGGGTGTACCGGAAACTGCCGCAGTTTGGCCGCTGCCACTCCGAAGTTCACGCTCGACCGTAAGCCTGGTCGACGGCCACCCCGGAGCTCGGCGCCCTTGTCTCTTTGTCACCAGTCCATAGCTCGCAGGACAACCTTCGTCGACCGGTGCCACGCAGAGAATCCCAGCTCAACCTTTTCCATCACCGATCGCTGCTCGGGTCGCGCACTACGAGCCCAGTGTCCACCAACTACAGTGAACTCCCGTTAAAACGAACTCGGTTATAACGAATTCTCGGACATAACAAACAAAATGGGTTCATTTGCTTGGTTTCCCATAGACCCCATGCCAAAGAAATCCTCTGAAGACGAACCCCTTCACAAGTAACCTTCTGTTAACAACTTTCCAAGTGCTGTGAACAGCTGCCCCTAGTTTATTGTAGGGGGCCCCAAGGGCTGGGCACCTGTGTTCTTTTGTTGTCTCTCCACCAAGGAGAGTACAAAGGAACCAAGGAGTAAGTAAGCAGAGCCACTGGGGTGCCAGCAATAAGACTACAGAGTTTTATTGTTGGGGACCCCAAGTGCTAGGGGCACCCTGCCTTCTTGGGCCCTTTTGTTGTCTCCCCACCTCATGTTCAGCGCCTACAGGGAGAGTACAAAGGAACACAAGGCAAAAGAACCCAAGAGGGCTTACACAGAGACTCTGGGTACTTGAATAAAGTTGTCCCCCACCCTCTGCCCCCAACTAGTAGAGCAGTGGTAAAGCAAAGCAGAACAAAACAAAACGTGAGGACAGGGGCTCCCACAAAGGGGCAAGAAAAAGGGGGTGGATATAGAAAAGCGAATGCTGCTTTTTATCCACAACAAAGTGTACACATTAGACCTTTTGGCTGTTCAGCACCTCTTGGGGCAAGTGCAGGAAAACTGCCCTGAAGAAAGACAGGCCTAGTTTCTAGTCTGGGCAGTAAGGGTGTCCCTGTGGACATGAATGCGTATGTCAGTGTGCTCAAAGATGCGCCACAATGCCTAACACACTGACTGGCAACACAACTGACATGCTCACTGAGGAAGTGCTTGAAGTGCTTTCGAAGAATACGGGCGGTAGCTTGTGCCTGCTTAAGTTCTCTAATAAACAACCTTTCCCAGCAGCATGGAGATACTGGAGGTGTTACGTCCGAGACATCGGAGACGGAGCGGCGCCACCAGAAGCTCGTTTGCCGCTACAGAAAACCGGAGACGAGACGACGGACGTCTCGAAAGCCGGTAACGAGCTGGGCTCCGGTAATGACTTCCACGTTACCGCAGCAGGAGGTGGCGAATGACCACGGGAAGGCGTCCAGATGCGCTGTCATATGGTCCGGCTGCGTACAGATCACCTCGGCCACCTTCGAAGGGGCGGTGCACAACCTTCTTCCCCTTCGGACCCTCAACCTCTGATTGGAGGACAAGCATCAACTGGGCCCTCCCTAGAAGGCGTCACCGGACGATGCTGATTATTTAATCCACGGGAGAACCCCGGGATCAGAGGATTGATAGAGATTCGGCCATCAGCTACCAACATGTAAATAAATGTAAATATTCTCTTCTCCAAAGCAACTCCTCGTACTCTTCCCTCCTGCCCCGTGGACTCCTGGCCTGAAGGCGACACGAGTCCACGACAAATGGTGGCAGCGATGATCCACGACAGCGGTGGCAGCGGTGAGGTCGCGACAGAGGATCATTAGATGAAATGTTATTTGTCTTCTTGCCAGTGCTTGAAGGCAGTTTTCAAGATGGGTAAAAATATGGTTTCATTTGTAATTTTTTCCCAGGGGGGGTTGCAAGTCTACTTGGTTGACTTTTTGAAGAAAGATGTTTGGATCCACCTGGGCACGTGGCCAATCCATTCTTGGAGGCACATAAGAAGAAATAATTGTCATGGTCCCCTCGAGTTCGTCTTAAAGGGAGTCTAGTGTACATGGATGGACGTGTCCACAGCGCATGCTTTTCCGCGCCACTTTGCTAATTGCTCCTCTTCGCCATGTGGCCCATGCATCGGCCCCTTTTATTCATGGCAAAGAACGTCCTTTGAAAGTAAGTTACTCCAAGCCACGTTTACCTGAATACAACAATAATGCATCACACTTTGAAGCGTAGTTATAGAAACTCTTCCAGCATTTCTAGTTCACTGTATACATGATGTTCTTGTTCATGTGTTCCATTGACGCAAGGCCATTGCCCGTGGTGTGCCTGCGCAGTAAATATTCAAGGTCACATGAACCAGTGTGCCCGGCTGAGCACGACGTGGCCTGTGCTTTCGCGCTCAGTGCCAGCTGTGCGCCACGTGTTGATGACCACAAGCGCAGTTTGGGCAAGCCGAGAAAATCGCGATTTGAATGCGCGCCCTGTGTTGCAGAGTAGTTTAAACGCTGAAGCAAGGGACAACACGCGTGCGTTCTGCTGCCGAGGCTGCCACCGTTGACGGCTGGCGCTTGCAGTCAGTACCGTGCCTTGGGGCGCATTCCAACACGGTTTAGTCTGTATAAGCTGACGTTTGTTGCTGCTTCGTGATGTTTTATTGCCTGAATTTTATGAAATCAAAATATTTTTATGCCTTTATCAGTGGTCCGCTTTTCCAGCAAAACTGCGCTATTTTTTTCGTGCTTGGATCATGCATTTTCCTGCCTAATACGTTCATCGTTGTGTGTTGTTTTTTTTTTCGGAAACACATGAACGAGGTTCTAGTTGTTGTAGGTGGTGCGTATTTCACTAGAATACAGCCACGACTGCGGGTTCGAGCTTAGCGAGCCACAGGGCCGCGTAGTCCGTTGCCTATCTCGTGCTCCATTGCGCACGTGCGTTCAAACAGCAAAGGCGTTGAGCGCAGCATGGTAGTGACACTGTACTGCTCTCAGATCAACCGCAAAGCTTTATTTGCCTACAGTGACAGTGCAAACGCTGCCCGCTGCAAAAGGCAGCGGGAGAAGGCTTCACCATGCCATGAGCGAAAGTACAGCACAAAGGGTGCCGCTAGCACGTCACTACGGGCAATGGCTCACGATGTCATGCCGCAAAGGAAAAAGCGATCCCTTGCAACTATGCTGCACACTCGCGCGATCGCTGGCCAATGGGCCCGGTCGTCGAAGTATGGGCAAACCCAGTTCACGTTCACCTTCGATTAGTGCGGCTCGGCATAGTAAGACCACGCATGAGGCACAGATCTACATCACAGCGTTCAGAAGGGCAACGTAAGAGTAAGCGTGTGGTATTGGTGCACAGGCACTGTCCGAGCGAGCTCAAACGGAGGAGCCAGTGGACGAGGAACAGTCTCCTGTTTCTCCCCCGTGTCACGCGTGTCATGTCCTGCGAGACTCCTTACTGGGTGAGCGAGCAGGCAGGGCAGACATGCTGGCGCGCAAGCACGATAGCGAACGGATAGAACAGGGAAGAAACGGTTGAGCACGGGAAAGCCAGAATTAAGCAAATGCCCGTGCAATGGCGACTGGCACATTATTCAGCGATGTTTTCTTATGTAGCAACACTTGTGTATGGTGTTAGAGAACAACTTGTGACCTTTTGTGTTGTTTCAACTAAAGCATGAACCAGAAGGTGTTTGCATTTGGTGAGAGTGAACATTATAATTCCCTCCATTTTTGCTAGCCTCGCTGTCTCGGTGAAGATGAATATCCTACTGTTTGCGCCGGCATTGTTCCTCATCTTGGTGTCTACTCAAGGCCTTGTCAAGACGTGTCTGCTGATTGGGCTCTGTGGACTCATTCAGGTACACTATCTTGCCTTGCATATTCTGTTGTAGTCACCACAGATGCATTTTGCAGCTGGTCCTGGCTCTGCCATTCCTGCTAGCCAATCCAGTTTCATACGTGAAGGGGGCATTCGACTTGGGCCGAGTGTTCCTCTACAAGTGGACAGTGAACTGGCGGTTCCTGCCGGAAGAGCTGTTTGTGCACCGCATGTTTCACCTGGCACTCCTCGCTCTTCACCTTCTCGTCATTATTTGCTTTCTGCCAAAGTGGATTAGGTGAGTTTTCCTGCTAGCATCACCGACACACAGTATTAGCATTATGGTGCTGTCGTGTGCACAAAACTTCATCGCAACTTGTTAGCTGATCAAGTCACGTATTTGGTGTGTACGTACGTTTCTGAGCAGCAACTTATGCACTCGTAGCATTTAATCAGCGTAAGTGCCTTGCACAAGTGGTACCATTGAGCAAGTGAGTCTCTTTCTGCACATCACTGTAGCACCAGTCTATCAGTTTCAGTTTCTTTATTTTCATATATTACAGTACAACATACAAATATACAGCCGAGGGTCTCAAAGTGATAAAACTGTAGTGGGTCCCTTAGTAATTAATACAGTTTATGGTAACATTTATATCTTGCACATAATTAATACATATAACACTAAATCATTGAATACATTCAACATTTCATTTCTAAACACAATAAATAGTGAGAAGCAAGGCAAAAATAAATGCATGATAGAGCAAATAAAATAATAAAAACGAAAATAGCAAGAATGAAACACATCAAGTCAGCTGCAATGACGAAAGTATGTAATACATAACAGATATCGTGTTATGGTTATTGCAGTAGACGTTTATGAAGACGAGTTTTGAATATTTCTAACGAACAACAACACTTTATGGCAGATGGTAAATCATTCCAAAGGGACATAGCGGTGAATGAAGATGTCTTTGCCGTAATTGGTTATTGGTGACAGATTTTTGTTAGCCGCAAATCTGGTTGTATTCGGGTCAGCCGCAATGAACGGATATGTAAGGTTATTATGGAGCAGTTTGTGGAAAAAGATGACAATGTTGAACTGGAATAAATGACAGATAGGCAAGATGTTGTACAATCGGAGTAATTCAGATGCACTGGATTGCGTTGGACTTGAAGTGATGATGCGTATTGACTGATTTTGGATATGTTGAATTGATAAATGACAAGTGTACGCGTTGCCCCATGACGCAATACCGTAATTAATGTGACTATGGATAAAAGCAAGATACAGTGATAACAGAGCTTCACGAGAAAAGAAAGGGCGTGCTTTGATTAATGCACAAATACCAAGCGCAGTTTTCTGTTTGACATAATGGAAGTGATGACGAAATGTAAGGTTAGGGTCAAGATGTATGCCAAGAAAAGTAACACCATAGCAAGGGGGAATTGAATGAGTTCCAGTTTAAAGGAGTACTGACACGATTTTGCGGCGGTGCAAAATATACATCTTTTGTTTTCTAGTCACGTATTGTTAACACCCTCCGCACGCGGAAGCCAGGAAACACGTACAAAATATTTTAGTTTGGTTTTAAAGTTTTCGTTGAACAGCACTGCAAGCCAACCCCAGCGCAGTGGACACTGCGATGACGTTTGAGCACAGTCGCTCAAATATCGCTGAAACCGCTGTCAGAGTCGCTGGACGACCGTGAAATTGTCGTTGTTTGCGTACGCCACGTGTAACTAACCATAGACAATAGAGTTACAGCGACGCTATCACGAATTGCTGTCCCTACGTGGCTTAAATGTACGTCCGACTCTGTTGACACGTCACTAGGAAACCGTCCCCTCGAAATCGAAACTGAAAGTGGCTTTTAAGGGATCCGTATTAAAAATATATTCATTGCGTTGCGAGGCACCATGATACTCGTTTTGGGGTTCTCCACGCCAGTGCTTTCACTCACAGCAACAATACGAGAATGTCAAAAATTCGTGTCAGTACTCCTTTAAGGTCGGGGACAGAACCTAAGTGCCTCCGAGCAATTTTAAACAGCATGAATTTTGTTTTCGAAGGATTAAGGACCAAGTAATTGTTGCTACACCATTTCGTGATGTTACTCAGAGCAGTGTTTAACTTTGAAGTAAGGGCAGTAATAGATTTATGAGATGAAGATACGGTAGTATCGTCGGCGTAAAGCATGCACTGATGATGGTCGTATGAATCAGGAAGATCATTAATATTGTGAAGCTGTGATGATAACGCCATTTTATTAAGCCTTGAGGCTACGGAGAACGGTTCACACCAAAGCACAGATTGAACTCTAGATCTCAACCCCCCGCAGATAATGATGAAGAAACCTAGGTGATGATGATTATGTACAGATAAAGTAGAAGAGACTAATGAATGCCCACAATATATAAAACAAAGAGCAAAGGACCTAAAACTGAGCCCAGCTGTACACCTTGGTTTATGTACTTTTTATGGATGATGTATTTCCAATATGCACTATGTATTCACACTTAAGCAAGTAACTTTTTAAAGACGCTAGCGCAGGACCGGTTGTTCTATAAGATTCAAGATTCTATAAGATTAAGATTCTGTGAGATTCCGTAAGCTTTAGTCAAGTCTAAAAAAGCAGATCCGACCAGATTTCCTGAATCAATACATTTTTTAATGTAGTCAGTTAGAGACAGCATAGCTAGGTTAGTGGAACCTCTGGGGCGGAAACCAAATTGGTTGTTTTTTAGCAGGTTAAACTTTGTTAAGTAGTTATTAAGGCACTTAACAAATAACTTCTCAGTGAGCTTACTAAGGCAGGAAAGAATGGCTATTGGTCTATAATTCATGACTGTTTGTTTGCCATCTTTTTCAAAAACAGGAATGATCTTCACGTTTTTCACAAATGAAAGGAATGAACCGTGTTTGAACATAAGATTAATAAGATCACATTAATTTTCAAATCAAATCTGCGCGTACAGGTGACATCTTGTGAAATAAAAATGGTGGCGCCGCCATGACTATCAGTTGGGTGATTACAGTACTCAGCTTGGTAACGTTGAAAACCATTCACGTTGTTGTCGGCATCAGAAAGCCAAGTCTCGGATATGCAAATGACAGTGATGGCACGCTGAAGTGAAGCGATGAAATTCTTAATGGCATCTATGTTCTTGCGAAGGCTACGAGCACTGAAGTGAATGAGCGATCGTTTGTTTGCAGTAGGATAAGGTTTTACATCAATGGGGGCGAGCAAGGGCATGAAAATAGCAAGGAAGAAATGCCAAGGAAGTGACTACAATGCAATACGTGGAAATTCGAAGGTCGGATTCAGTGACAATGCGATAGACCCTGCTACCATCAGATTTGTGGGCCTCTATCTGGTAGTTTTCTGTTCATAAGCATTTCCATTTGTTTTCTTTTTTGAGCGCCAGTGCCTAGGCAGTCATTTTTCTCCTTCTTTTTTTTTTAATGCTTTCTTACTTTCTTTTTCCAGGTCGATTCACTTAGGCTGCTTTCAGTGGACACGAGAGGCAAATGTTAAGGCATTGTGGATACTCTAAATGCTTTTCCAGAAATGTTTTGGTAGATGTACCGTGCCAAGAAAAAAAAAGCTTATTTCCAAAGAAAATCGGTACTTCATCTTTCTAGCACAATTTTTTAAGTGGCCTAGGACAGGCAAAATGCAAACAAGAACAGTGGTGAAGGTATGGAGGCCTGTATTGATGAAGAGGCCATTGAAAACGATGTAGAACAGGGAATGTCGTGAGAGCCACCATTCTAACTTGTCAGGGCAGCAACTGCCTTCCCAAGTGTTCATTTCTGTACACTTTGCACCCTCTCCTCTGCCCTCAGAAGGAGAGGAGTTGAAGGGAGGCAGGTGGGAAAGAGAAAGAAAAAAAAAAAAAGGCTGATTCCATGTGGTAGCATGACCAATAGGGAGCTTTCAGAAGGAGCGGCTGCGGGGCCATTTTGCCGTCATAGCTACCGTCCCGAGAAGCACGCACAGCAGCTGTCACTGCAGGGGGCACTGCCGCGATGGTGAACTTTGTGGTTGTGGAACATGGTCGCATCGAAAGTAAGGCAAATAAGTTGACGTCGAAGAATAATTATATTGGGCCTTATCTCAGGATACTGACAGTGCTTCACTAGAGGTGCGACAAGAAGGACCTATTGGGCTGGCGCAGGTGCCAGTGGCTATCGCATACACAAGACGCGGCATACAGGGCAGCCCGAAGAGCAGCGGGTATGTTCTTGCCACTTCCCTTCATGTATGCAAGGCATGTTTGACTTTCGGAGTTTCTCGGTTTCGATAGTTATCCAGTTATTACGTGAAACATCGGGTTCGCGAGGTCATTGTGTGTCTGCAGCAGCAAGGTGCTGTTCTTTCATATTTCTCTCTTTAAAAAAAAAAAAAAACCGTGATTCCTGCATCGCACACATTCATGTTTTCACGTTACTAACAGAACTTAAGTGAACATCTAGCTGGAGCTGTTTACAACTTATTTGTAAACAAGATATGTGCAAATGTCTGAGGCGCACATGTGGCCACACAACACACCTGGATGTCTAAAGCTCGAACGGGTCCACTCTTCATCAATGGGTCTCTTCGGGTAGCAGTGCATCGCTGAGTACATTTGGGTCTGCACTGACTTTCGTGTGCCTTGCTCAGTAATGCTGGTGAAGTGTAAAGCACAGGGGTCATGTTGCGCCGCATGTAAGTTTGTTTGCACTTGTATAGCGTGCTTGCTTGCTGGATATGACACCCTATGAGTATTGCTTCATTCGTGAATAAGTTTTCTCTCATAGCAGAAATCGAAGGCAGGAAAAGCCACAACATTGTGGGATTTTCGTGGCTGGCTACGTGAGCCACACATCGAGGATGTTGCCGCCAGTAGTGCGATAGCACAGGCAATCTTGTAAGGACTTTTCAGCTCCAGGTTGATGTTCATTTTATCATTTAAGACTCCGTTACTGAGTAACCTGAAAGGATGAATACACGAGATGAAATGATCGTAGGTTCATAAAACAAACAAAGAAAATAGGACCTTGAATCTGTGACACACAATGACCCGAACCCGATACTTTTCGCCTGGTAAATGGACTAATGAGAACTACCAAAACCGAGAAACTCCGAAAGACAAACACATCTTGCAGACATGAAGGGAAGTGGTGAGAACATACGTGCTGTATGCTGCATCTGTGTGTACGCTAGCCACTGACGCAGGCTCTGCTCCGGAAGCTCGTTCAGTATCCTGAAGTTAGGTGCAGTGAGTCTTCGACAGCAACTCACTTGCCTTACTTTCAGTGCGACTGTGGCGACTGTAGCAGCAGCACCCCTCACAGAGAGAGCTGCCACGCACGCTTCCTGCAACGGTGGCTATGAGAGCAAAATGGCCGGCTGCCCCACATCCAGCACTTGTGAAAGCTCTGTATGAGCCATGTTGAATACCAGGAAGCGGAGCCGAGGTAGAGAATGTCTTCTTTATTTGACGCTTGCAAAAGGAACTAAAAGAATGCCGGCACACGCTCGTATCCACGATCACTTCATCTTCTTCTCTTCGTTCTTCTGTTCCCTCGTAGAGCGTAATATTCAACAGCTCCCGACTGAACAGTTTCGCAAACAATTTTCAAGACTGATGTGTCTGGAGCATTGGAGCTTGTCCAGCTGATTCCAAGTGGTACAACATTTGTACCGGTCTGCTCAACATAGTGCCACTAAAAGAACGCACTTTGCATGAGCGGACTTTGCCATCCCTGCCAGGAAGCACTGCTGTAACTTGTCCCATTTTCCACAGTTGACCCTACGCGGCCCTGTGGCTCGCTAAGCCCAAACCCACTGTGGTGGCCGTATTAGCGTTATATATGCACCACCCCGCGTTGGGCGCCAGTGTGGGGTGGTGCGTATATGACGCTAACAGGGCCACGTAGGTTGTCGCCTATCTCGCACTCCGTTGGACACGTGCTTTCGGACGGCAAAGGCGTCGAGCGCAGCGTGGAAGGGACACAGTGCTGGGTCAACCGCAACACTTGATTGCACTATGGCGACACCACACACTCTGCACACCGCCCATAGTAACAGGCAATGGGAGAAGCAAAGGCTTCGCCACGCCACGGGCGAAAATACAGACAAAGGGCGCCGCAAGCACATCACTACGGGCAATGGCTCGCGGAGACACGCCGCGAAGGGAAAAGTGGTCCCTTACGACTGTGCTGCACACTCGTGCGATCGCAGACCAATGGGCCCGATTGTCCGAGTATTGGCAAACTCCGTTCGCGTTCGCTTAGATTAGTGCCCTCGTCATAGTAAGACCACGCATGAACACAGGCACAGATCTACGGCGTAGCATTCAGAAGGGCAATGTAAGGGTAGGCGTTCCGCCGTTGGCGCACAGGCACCGCGGTGGACTCCGTCCGAACGAGCTCAAAGAAAGGAGCCGACGGATGAGGAACGAAAAGCATGCTCACCCTTTGGTTGCCTGAGAGAGAGAGAGAGACTTGACGGGCAGCGCCACCATCGCGATCCGCCGAGGGGGCGCGCGCGGCGAGTGGATAGAATGGGGAAGAACCTGTTTGGCGCGGGAAAGGCAGAAAGAGGCAAACGCCCGTGCAATGGCGACGGGCATGTATGCCTCGATCACCGTTGCTCGCACAGTAGCACGTTCCATGTCGTCACATCGATAAGGGCTGTGGTCGTGATGACGTGGATCTTCCTTCGTTCCAGTCACAGCTTAGTCGCGTTGATCGCATGTGTCTTCTTCAAGGACCTCACTTCATTGTGAGGTAGTATCCAACTGTTGACTTCATTCTGGTCACGGCACCATACTGTTGAATACCAGGAAGCGGAGCCGAGGTAGAGAACGTCTTCTTTATTTGACGCTTGTAAAAAGAACTAAAAGAATCCGGCGCACGTTCGTGTCCACGATCACTTCATCTTCTTCTTCTTCTCTTTGCTCTTCTGTTCCCTTGTAGAGCATAATATTCAACAGGCTGTAAAAGGCATGTGCTAGAAAAGGAAAAGGAAGACTGTGTCGCCATTGTCGTTTTTTTTTAACCGGATGGGTAGGCAGCACCTGAAAAGGGAGACTTTTCAGAAGCACATGGTTAGTTTGTATAGGCAAAACAGTAGTCGTTAACCCACTATTGCATCTTTATATACTCAAGAGTTCCCTTTGAAATGTTTGTGCCTACAGGCTGGAGTGTATTGAATTTGGGGAGACACTTCCTACATCATCACTCCTGTTTACTGTTATCATTTGGTGAAACGGTGCCTGTAGGCGAGCCAGTTCACACGTGGGTGGGCGGACCAATATACCTACTCTAGTCGCTACTCGCAATGCCCACTGACTATGGGGTGCCCTGGGCGATCCAAGATGGCAATCTGTGGGAGGGTCAGCCTGTCTGTAGAGTGTCTGCTAGCATAGAGAAAAACAGAACGCACGGGCTCGCGCTCCGTGGCACTTTCACCGGATGAAGTCACTAGCTGCACTGAAGTGTTTATCGTACCAATATACTCGTATCACAGAAAATGCTAGATGCTCTTTATTTGCCACAGTGTGAAACGTTATATTCCAGCTTTGCGATTGTGCAATGACGATGCTTCGCGACACCCTGTGCGCGATACAGAAAACTGCATTAACTAGAATTAAGATGTGACCTCTTCATTGTAGGTAATGAGGCTGGCTGATGTGTTTGCTGCAGTAGTGGGCCATACCGAGCAATGTTCTGCACAGAACCACATGTTTAAAGTGATGGTGGTTGTAGAAGCATCGACGACAACGATGGTTTCAAAACATGCTGCACTGTCATCATGTATTTACTTAAAGGGCCCCTAAACAACCCCGAGGTCCAAAATTTGTTTTAAAGATATAACTGCGCTCCTGTGCGATGTGAACATGCTCCCGCTAGAATTTTGCGAATAGGTGCAATAATAAAGAAATGACATGGGTTTAAGTGGCTGTTTGCGTCGGTTTCGTTTTCTCGGTCGGGCTCCCCACCCTTCTCTGCCGAGGAGAGGGTAGGCGCGGCGCACCGTCGAGACTCCGCCCACTTTTGACACGTGACATGACGCGGGCAATTGACGTCATTGATCCTTGCGCTGCAGTTCTGGTTGCTCATGCGCTCATGCCGGTGGGATGGCCAGAGGATCTGACAATAGACCTCGTTTCGACCAATCAACGAGCTACAACTGCGCAAGGTTGTTCGCGGTAGAACATGATGACACCTAGGATGCGAGCGCGGCTGGTCAATCGCAGGAAAGAGGCGCGGGAATTGTTTTTTTAAATATGGCGTCTGTGTGGCGTGCAGCGCTGTCATATTCGCGGAATGCGATCGCCGCAACCTTCTCTATGCTTGAGTTAGCTTGTTTGGGTGGCTTAAAAAGAAAAGTAGGAGCCTGTTTAGTGGCCCTTTAAGAGTTCAGGAATGCTGAGTTACTCCTTCATCAAAACACAAGCACGTCATTATGTCGTTCAACTTTCCAGTCACATGCACATGCATGCTTTCCGGAACCTCGAAAAATTTATCAACAACAATGCTGTTCGGACCAACGTTGGTGTGACGGTACAGGTGTGAGGTAAACCCCTTGCCGGGTTTTTCCTCACATTCGGTAGCAGTTTTGTTGTGGATAGCTCTCTCCCTCCAAACAGCAGCGTGGTTTGAGGACATGACTGCACACTTCATCTCTTTAATTAAGCAGCACCTGTCCATTGTACACCTAATTCACTCAAAAGGGACTTCAAACTTAATGCTAATTTCAAACTTAACAATGCTAAACAGGAAGGGATGTGAAATCCAGTATTGTACTTCTCACAAACAAAGTGGCTCACTGTCAGTGCTTTCACAGTCCTCATTGTCCAATGAAAAATTCTCATCCTCGAGATAGTAGTTTCCAGCAACACTGCCAAAATAACCTGCAGTGTTTTCTCTCCTGAGACATATCAAGTTCACGTAGGTCACCATGTTTACAGCGAAAAAATTCTGCCAGGATGCAGTGAAGCTTTTTCTTTTCTACATTTCTTTTCAAAGCTATGGACGTGTATGCCCGCCTGGTGTCAAAAGATCAAACAAGAAAAGCAGTGTGCTGCTTTGCAGGCAGCTGGTGCAGCATCGAGACCGGCCACAGAGTACTTGCCAGTTTCTGGACGCTTAGAACACCGGCTGCGCAAGCGAATTTAACGTGGATATATATGAATTAGCACTTGTGGGAAACGATAAAGCAACTTATATCGAAGTATCGCCTGTTTATTACAGACGCCCTTGTCCTGTTCATTTATAAGAGCGGACGAACACCACGGGTTCACATGGCTCCCCATGCAGTGTTATGGGTTTCATGTACTCCAAATGGATTATATATACGAACAGTAGCGTGAATTTCAACAGAAGGAGTGAGACAATAACACCACAACTACCTAGGTGGCTTCAGAAAACATCACGGGGCTAAAATAAATATGCTGTGGCCAATCGTTCGACGCACATTGCTTGCCCTGGGTGCTTCACCATGTGTGTTCTCAAAAACTCGCAAGAAAGGACCAGGTTTATTTATTTTTTATTTTTTTTAATTTACAGTATACTGCGGTCACGAAGGACCATGCAGGTGGGAAAATACATAGGTACAAATTTACATGCACAAAAGGGGAAACAAAGCAAGCATACTAATGTATCTGGAAGTATACAAGAAACCAGCACAACCTGTCTTCATAACAAAATTATACAGCTCATAAAAGTGACACATAGCATAGCAGAAAAAAGAACAATTACAAGAAAAGAAACCCAAAATACGTCGGGTGCATAGACAAAGTGTTTGCAAAATTCAAATAACAGTGCATCAAGGGAACATGTAGATGAAAAAAAAAAAAATCCCATGAGCTTACAGTGATTACTGGATTTCTATATCAGCAAGTAGTGCACTTTCAAAATCACCGACAGATTGTAAAGAAACAATATCTTCAGGCAGTGAATTCCACTCTGAAATGGTTCGTGGAAATAATGAGTTTCTGAAAAGATTAGTGCGTGTTTGATATTGTGATGGAGGGCCCAATTTGTTCACTGATGCAGGAAACATGTAAGGATACATTGCTTCTTTCTTTCCAACACGTTAACAATCAGACTAGCTCTACCGAACAAGGGAGCGGCGACCGGTTTGCCGTCTGCTAACCCTCCTCGTGGGGGTTCCTCCCACGTCCACTTGGTGCACGACAGTCTACGGGCATTATGAATACATATTCTGCAGCTTGCATACCCACTGGTAGTGGCATGCCTTTGCTGCACCTTGGCAGCAAAGGCATGCTTCAATCTGAATGCTCTTTTACCATGTGCTTTCTACATTGACAATATAAAATAAATGCAAAACCAGCCTTAATCTCTTCTCTTGACAAGGACGAGATATTGATGGCGTTTTCTTATCATTGAGATCAACTGTGGAATCAATGAGCTTTAGAGCTTGTGATGGCAGCATAATAGAACCAAGTTAAATACCCCCTGGTCAAAATGCTGGCCTTGTGTCTTGTTTGGGATTGTTTTGTGGTGGAACCATTGTAGTTGTTTATACAGTGACAAGTCTTAAACATTTTTATTGTGCTCCTAGAGGTTGCTTGATCAAGAAAGTTCTGAACCACTCAGTGAGCAGAATGCCCCTGCTGTTTTTGCTCATACAATAGACCCTTTTCATAAACTGCAAGCTAGCTTTCCTGCAATGGAGCTTGCCCTACTAATGGCGGCATTGGCAATCCGGCAAACAACGTGTGCAAGAGCAATTTGCTTGCGATAGGGTGTGTAAAATGTCAACCCAGCCGTTCTGATACAAACAACCCCAAAAAACGGGCCGCAGCATGTGCAACTTGAATTTTGAAAGCATTTAAATAAAGGCAGCTGTCGCCATTAGTAGGGCAAGTTGCCTTGCAGGGAAGCTAGCTTTACAGTTTATGAAAAGGGTCTATAGTGCTACGGTTGCTCCTTGTGCTTAGCCTGCCTGTACCAAGCCATGACGCTTAAGCTGCAGTCTGGAAAAAAAAAAAGAAAGCAAAAGTTTATTGCTCAATAAATGAAGCAATAATAATGTGCCATTGTTCATCTCTTTTTTAAAACAAGCTTTTAATTTTAATTTCTTAATTAAGTACACATGCACAACAATTGGATTGGGGTAGTTTCCAGAAAATCTGAGGATGGTTGCTTGGCATTGGTGCTGGGGTAGAAAAGGTAGCTACATGTTTTATAGCATTATATGTTTGTGTTGAATGAGTAACAAAATGAACTCGACAATGAACCCAACTCCTGCCCGCACCAGCGGGTGTTGGATGTGCACCAGTGTCATCCTCTGGTGGAGGTGGAACACCCATATACCGCCCTTTAGACACCTTATTATCATCTTGACGTCTTCCTGGCCTAGACGTAGGTCTTGAAGGATCTTGACTGATTCTGTAGCCCAAGTACCGCGGTAGATCATGGCGAGCGAAGATACTATATGATACGAAGGCATGCCAGTGGTGGAAGTTACAGCCATCAGCATACCTAGTAAGAGATACTTGGTCCTCCTATGTTCATGCGCTTCGGAAAGGGTGACATGCGTTCCTACCGCATGAACATCCAGTACCATGGACTGAACCACCAGGTCTGGAATCTTGGTTTTCTGCGACATACAGTATCGTTTCTCTTCCTTGACCTGCCTATCAACCTAATATAATTCTCCAGTGTGCAAAACTAATCATCAGACCCACTCCACTGACTGCTCGAGCAAAGTGGTCTATCTAATTCATTTGAGCTGTGGAATAGTATACATAGGCCAAACAGGACAGTGTTTCAATGATTGTGCTTGGAGACGCTGTAACGATGTCAAGAATGGTTACGGTAGTGATTTAGTTGATCACTGTAAGAAGTGTGCATGCTTCTCCTTGTTCAACTTTATAGGTTAGGGTAAAATAACGGAGAGAGAAATCATAGAGACCTTCTTTATTCGGACTGTGTAAGTGCACCCTCCTCTTCTGCTACAGGAAAAAATTTGTATGATGTGCGCATGTGTACTGTGGCATTGTGTAATTGGGCAGTTTTCTTGTAATAAACTCAGATGGCAGTCTGAGCTTGTTCTGTGGGGTTCGTTTCTCTCATGCTGTTTTAGGGGCGAAGCTCCTTAAGGCGTGGGTCGTGCGTCCCCGATGTATGTAGTAGGTAGCCACCTCTCGTTTAGTTCTTGGAATGTCCGCTAGATGGCGGTACTTGTATATGAGTGCTGGAGGTGCCGCTGCTCTCCGATTAGCTGCTGCGCGGGGCTGCGCCAGGAGCACTCCTCTCATTCTCCTGGATCGTCGCCGTACGCGTCTGATCGCGCTTCATGGACCATGGACGAAGAGAAAAAAATTCCGAACGTTGTGTCCGAAGCGCGGAATCGAACCAGGGACCCCTCGCTTCCGAACGCGCGGCGCTAGCCACTACGCCACGAAGCGCACATGGACACATGCACCACGATGACAGTAAACACCCAATATTAACTGCGCGTTTTTAACGCGTTTGTGCTAGCGCGTTACGGCCCGTGTAAGAAGCTGGTGTAAGACGCTGAGGCCTCTCCGCCTTTTACTCTCTCAGCAGTCATGTGATGGCGTCGGCAAACGCGGTGCGCGTTCCGGCCTGTGTAAGGGGCTGCGTGAGACGTCTTTACACGATGATCGACTGGGCGAATTTCACGGAAGATTCACGGTTTACCGATGATTCCCTCCGGAGCTTTGCCCACTCATCATCATTCACCCCGTGGATATGCTGCGATTTTTTTCCTCTCACGCTGTTTTACCACAGATTTCTGTTGGTCTTTTTTTCTCCCCTTTCTTTAAGTGACTGCTCTTGACCCCCTTCCTGTATTGCATTTACACGGCCTTGAGCTGCTGATCTTGCAGAAGGGCTAGCTCGAGTGCCCCTTATCAGCCAAGTCAGCACTGAGCGCCACTAGCCAGCACATAGTCGTGTTTTGAACCTATGGGATGTGCCACACCCATGGTGTGTGCACAGGGGTCCTGAAAGTGTGCACAAATCTGTCCCTCTGTCCCCTACCTTTACATTGCACCGTGTTTTGACCTCCGTGAGAGAGCCTTAAAAGAAGGAGGGCACTAAGTGAACGTTTGGCCCACCCAGTGGAGAATGCCTGTGGCCGCATCGTAATGTAGCAGCTACCCGAATATCCTATCATGTGGCCGTCTCCTCTACTTCAATGTCTCTCCATTAAAACCAGAGAACAGCATTACCCTAAGCTACCAGAATCTGGGGTCAAGCGAAGAGTCTTGTGGATTATGATTCTGATTTGAGCAATGTTCCATTCTGTAGGTACCTCAAGCTCACCGAATGGACCACAAACAAGGGAAGAGTGCTGGTAATGTTCCCTGATCGTATCCTTGCTTCCGCTTGCGAGTGTACATTTTTTTTTTTTACTTCCTTAACAGTTATGTCCAGAAATGCTACTGCCACTGTTTACCTGCAATTTTATAGGAATGGTCTTCAGTAGGTCACTGCACTACCAATTCTATGTGTGGTACTACCACAGTGTGCCTTACCTTTTGTGGTCTACAAGACTAGCAGCCATGACGCGCCTTGCGCTGTGGGGAATGTTGGAGCTTGCCTGGAACACATTTCCTTCGACAACGTGGAGTAGTGGCCTGCTGCATTTGTCACACTTTGTTCTTCTAGTCAGGCTGTGGAAAGACTGGCCGACAGAGCCCTCTGTGCCACCCTCATTGTCCAAGAATAAATGAGTGAAGTGCCCTTGTGGTGCATATTGCTTTCAGTAAGTACCATATCCCACTCCCATGGCCGAGTGGCGAGATGTATTATTCTTCATGGGGGTCGGAGGTGGATGCATACCTTACTGCCGTGGATGTGAGTTGGTCCGCCACCGGGGTGAGGTGGCTCTGTTGGCATTTGCCACAAAGTTTCCTCTGCACGGGGAGACCTACAGGCAGGCCGTGGGGCTTGACTGAAGCGCTGAAGCACGGTATTGGAATATCCAACTGAATGCACCAGGTTCATTCCATGCCATTTTTCTGACATTCGCAAATATACCTGAAAAAATTTCCATGTGTTTATTGATGTGCGAGATTACCCCTGCTCATTCAGTTTCCTTGTCAAAAATTGTTCCGCCGTTTTATTTACAGCCCGGCTGCCAAGCCGGTGCCCTCGCACAACACCGCATCAACCCGTCCGTCGCTACCCCGTACGGTCAGCAAGAGAGGGGCCGGTCGTAACAGTAACAACGTAAGCCGATGTCAGCGCGTGATCACATATGTCATATCAGGCGCTCAGAATGAGGGAGCATCTGAAAAAAGAAATAAAGAGATCCGAAACCACGCTTTATTGAGCGAATTCGTGCGTCGTGAAATATATGAATTACATTTTTAGGAAGTGTTTCCAGTATGCTTAATATTCACACCTAATATTCGCAAGATTATTCGTTCTTTAAGGAATCGGCATAAGACGACCTACACTTGTTTTGAGCATCTTAAGTAATACTTAGGCTGGCCACATTGACACAATTGCAACAGGGCGGCGCTAGAGTGTACTAGAATATTTTGAGTGGCGCGACCGGAGCGGGCGCGCCGTGCAAACCGCCGTGTCCCCTCTCGCATGGAAAGCAGCGGTGGCGCTGGCGTGCCTAACCATTGGGGCAGCCGGCGCGCGGCGGGCACGGCCAGCGTGGCCCGAGCTGTGGTGCTCATTCTAATTCTTTTTTTTTTTTTCGCGTGTGCGTGCGTGCTGTGCCATGCACATTGCAATAAATATCGTATAAACATAGGTACGGCAGCACAGTCACGCTGGCCGGCGTTTTCACAGATACATCTAATAAAATAAAATAAAGATCCGTTCGGTGCACCTTAAAGGATCTGATGCGCTCGCAGCTTCATTGCACGATCCCCTCTCGCGGGGCGCGATGGAGGCGTTAATTTTATTGAAAATAAAGAAGTTTTTAATCAGAACTTCCTTATACATGATTGGCGTGCAGGAAAACGTCAGGCAGTGAATTATTTTGTGGGATATATTGCAAAAATCTGGCATAGGTGACGACGGCACATATTTTAGGATGGGGATAACATCGCAAAAACTCAGCCTGCACAAAATAAGAAGAAGAATAAGAAAAAAAAAGAAACAAGGAAAACGTCGTAAGAGTGGAGGCACGGATGTCCGTCATTCCCGATGTTATACATAAAGATGCGGAGAGTACGGGAAGAGAGCTCGAAATGAGCAACATTAGTTTCAATCTGCTCTAGCAGGCCAATGTCGAAAACGGCAAGACCTTCTAGGTCTGTTTTATGCTGAGTGCAGGGTCCCGTTTGGCTAATACTGAACTGTTACAAGTTACTGCCCGGAATTACCAACTTCCTTATTCTCATCCTGTAAAATTATTGAATTTAGCTAGTTCGTTCCCGATAGTTATGTTCATATCGCAGCCATATCTTTCGTAAAGATTTCTTGAAAATGACCCAACTTAAATACCTCTGTAATTTCTGTTTTTGTATATTTTTGCTGCCGTAATTGCTCTCGTTATGTCATGCAAAGTCGACGTCATTTTTTTATATTTTAAGAGAGCAGTTTACTGGTTCAGTGGCGCACCGACGGGGAGGGGGGTTATGGGGGTTGTAACCCCCCATATGGTGCTAACTGTAACCCCCCTGAGGCCGACCTAACCCCCTCCCACTCCGTAACTGCACTTGTGTCCTAGAAGAATGTGGCGCTAATGTCTCAGCAAAACAGCGAAAAAATAATAAAATAATCATCATCATTGATGTTATTATTTTTGGCATTTTATTTACTTTTTTTACACACGCAACAACTGTGTAATCGCATGCCCGGCCCTTCGTGAAAGATTGAACCCCCCCCCCTGGCAGAGATCCTGGGTGCGCTACTGAACTGGTTCCACATGTATAATACTAATTCATAGGGTCTCAACCCGTCTACCTACTTTCTTCTTAACAGATGACCTTCTACGTATCTATAGATGCGTTCGCATTGACAGCATTACAGTGATTGTTCTCGTTAGCTACTCGTTACTTCTGAGTACTTTGGACTAGCGTTCGGAATCCGCTGTTATTTTTAATACATATTAACGACATATTGATAGAAGTTATAACTTATTAGGGCACCATTTGAGATCGAATTATTAGCAGACTTGTGTCCATCTTAACGAAATCAACAACTATGAGGAATGGACACATTTCTCCCTGGTGCTCTCATTACGGCATGTAGCTGAATGGAGATAAACCAGTGTTTATAAGAACCAAAAAAAAAAAAAAAGAACACGATACAAGACCTTCTTAGGGTTTTCAATCGGAATCGCTCCCTGGTATATCTGAATGCAAGCACTTAGGCGTCGCATTACTCACTCTCTCATTGGGAAAGGTCACACTATTCTCACCAGAGCGTCACCAGTCCGTAATTTTGGTTCCATTAGATAATAACTAAATGAAACATTTGCAAAACCTAATTTGTCAGTATACATATCGTTTTTCAGACCAGGACCTGGACATGCATGCGCAGTTTGGGACTCCTGCATAAATCGTAGTACAAAGACAGGAGAAAATTTAAAGCGCAACGCCGTTCGCTACTTATATTCTAAGTAGTAGCGGAACTGACCTTTCGGACCTAATTAAAGAGCACCATGTATGAAGATTTTGAGTGTGCCAGAAAATCCAGACTAATTAAAATGTCTTTCCCTGAGCTGTATGCTTTACCACTGCGGTCGCAGCTGAGGAGGCATCACCATACTAAATCTTTAATCCCTTTTAGTACCAAAACAAGTTCTTCGGAATATCTATTTTTCCCTCGCATCATCTCTGAATGGAATAGTTTATCTCTCACGACTTCGCACAGCACGGACCTAATTTTTCTTAGAATACCTTAATTGATCCTTAAAGTTTGTTCACCACACTTGAACGTTAGTACCTAAACGTAACATTGTCACACTACACCCTTTTCATTACTCAACATTCTAAGATTTCTGAGCTATAGGAGTGAGTGTATGGTTTCTTCAGTTTACCTATATTTATAGGAAACGAAAGTAACAGTGTGAATAATTATGCTTGGTACAGCATGTTTATATCAGGTACGTCACACCGAAAGGGTCATGTGGACACGCAGCAAAACAATATCTCACTTTTCACAAGTAGGCGATAGGTAGAACCTTCTTTGTGTTTGTGTAAAAATGCCCATACCAAAAATGAGCACCGACATGTAGCGTGCAGTAGAACTGCGGGCTGATTTAAAACTATATGATTGCAATGCTCGCACGCTCGCCGTGTTCATTGGTTATGGGGCGTTTTGAGCAGAAACCTTGGAAGTAAGCAGGCAAGCAATATGAAAAGACATCGATCGCCTAGTTAAAAGTTGATGAAGCTGCATGTGGCGCATCGCTGCTCAAGTGATCCATTCGCGCTTCATTATAAAACCAAAATAAACCTATCTATACACCTGCCAGGCGCTCTCCTCGCGCAAATTAATTGCCATCAGGGTGGTAATGCAGTTCAGGTGTGATGAAACGGTTCGTTTTTACGTTCCTTTCATATAAACTCGCGCCACTCTTGCGAACATTTTTGTGAGCGCGCCGGCAAGCAGACGCCCGCGAGGCGGGCCGGCCGGAGCAACCAAGGTCTGACGACTGCAGCGCCGCCGCTGCGTTCCATGCGGAGAGGGCCCCTCTCCGGCCGGCGGTCGCGCCACTCAAAATATTCTAGTACACTCTAGCGGCGCACAGAAGGGACCCCCCCCCCCCCCCCCTCTCCGTGGCCCAGCTTTGCCTCTAGAGTCAACTCTATGGGACAGTGCGAGCGTGCGGCATGTCTGAACATGTCCGCGAAGCGGGCGCGCGAGCGCGGTGAAAGTTTGGTCACATGACGTCTGACATCACGCGCGCCCTCTATTTGCTCTGCTCTCGGAGCAGCGTGATTGTTCCATTTGGTAGACGAGAGCACACGTCCCCGCTGACCGCGTGTGCTGCTCTGGCTGCTCGTTCCCCTTGCTCCTGCTCGCCCAATGGAAAGCGCTACCAGTATGTTATCTCTATGGTGCGCTCACAGAGCGGGCGGAGGGTGTCCCACATCGTGTCGCCGCCGACAGGTGGCTCTGTTCGCAGCGTAACCAGAGTAAACCCAACGCTTCATGTAGGGTGGGCACCACCCTACATGAAGCGTTGGGATTTAGGGCGAACAACGGGAAGCTGAACATAGCCGTGATTGAAATAAGTAAGAGACGGTAAGAATACTGGTCGCAGAAAACTAGAGAGAACGGACAAAAATAATTATAGGGAAAAATAAGGACTTTCTGCCATAAGGGGCAGAGAACTGGGTTATGAATTTACGTTTTTGGCTATAGTATGACCGATTTAATTGAAGTAGATTTGGGGGGCATGAGGGACAATTTAAAGAGAGAGGGAAAAAGGGAAAAGTTCTTAAATTTTCTTACGAGCCTGGTGGCGCACATGTCACCGCCCCGTTACAAAGGGGACGCTCATAGCATCCATCCATCCTTTGAGGGAAGAGAAGCTCAGAGAAAAATTAGGTACGAACAGAGATTAAGGAATATGAAAGAAAGTAGATGGGCAGCGAAAGTATTCAGAAGTATGTATTTGTATAGGAAGAACGTTGAGTCACAATGGAGGAAGAGAACTATGAGGCTTACCAGTAAGTATACAGCCAGTAACAAAACAGATGGGACGAAAGAGAGCGTTAAGAGCATGGTCAGAGCGGCGGAGAAGTCGGATTGTATAGCAGGAATGGAGAAGAAGCCGGCATTGAACAACTACAGAAAAGGGAAAGACGAAACCAAGAGAGAAAAATTTTACGATAATTCAAAGGGAAGCGCTTTACTGTTTGAAGCAAGGTCCGGTTGCCTGAGAACTCGAAGTTACAGAGCGAAATTCAATAAAGAAAGGGACACATGTACGCGCTGTGGAAAAGCTAGGGAAACGACAGATCATATTTTGATTGAATGTACAGATGTCCACCCAGATGTAGATGTGGACACTACCCTACAGGAGGCCATGGGTTTCAGGAGTAACACGGGAAAGCTGAACATGTCAGCGACAGAGATAAGTAAAAGGCGCTTAGAGTATTGGTGGCGCAAAAGTATGGAGCAAACAGAAGCGCAAGGTAGTTCGGGTAAGATTATTACATCACAGCGGAACGATAATAGATAAAATAGGTAGGCGAGGAGAAAAATTCGTTGTGAAAATATGTGTGATTCGGGAAAAGAAATGTTTGTAGAGGAAAAAATAAAGCTAGAGCTTGGTGGCCCGGCTACCGCCCCTTTATAAAGGGGACGCTCCTAATATCCATCCATCCATCCATGCTTTACGTAACCTGCGGTGTCGCTCGCTCTAGGGTCTCTGCTAGGGTGCCGACGTGAGCGGCCGTGTTTTTCGAGGTCTCCGGAACGACAGCGGCAGATTAGTGTTCTTGCATGCATTGAGCGTGCTTTCCTAGTAGAGGTCAATAGCATAAACTATATTTGTGGTTATTAGTTAGTACGGTTTTTTTTTTTTGGGGGGGGGGGGGGTATCAGTAACTTGTTCTTGGTTTCTTTTTTTTTTCTGCTTTCTTTTTCTTCCTCCATGTGGCTGAGGTGCACGTATACCCACGACGATTGTTTTGAAGTGTGGGCTATTCATTGAGTTTCTGGGTACGTATTGTCTAAGGGAAGTGTTTGTAGTACCGAGTGCCTTCGTTCTTTAGATAGTGTAATTCTTGTGCTACGAGCGGTCATGGTCAAAAAGACCGCAAAGTGTTCAGGGTGCGGGGCAGCTGTGAAAATGGAGGTTTGTGCGGAAGAGAAGTCAGAAGAAGCTGACGCCAAATGTAGACAGTGCGAGATCGAGGCAAAAATGGAAAAAATGATGGCTGCTCGGGGTGAACTTATGGACGGAATCGCTGAGCTCGAAAATGCGTTGGCAAAAGAGCGTGAGAAAACTAAGGCCATGGGAGAAAGGCTTAGGTCAGCAGAGGAGGGACTAGCCATAGTAGTTAGGGTGAACAAAGAAGCAGGCAACAGCGAGAATTCTACGGCGCCGACCTCCAGCGCGGGAGGGGCGAAAGCACCGGGTGTGAAGAACACAGGTGCAAAGAGCGCGGGGCCCAGCTTCCAGGAAGTAGTTTTGCGGGAGGGAGTAGACAATGCAGCAGCTGTGACTCAGGCTAAACACCCAGACAGTAGCCAGGTGCAGGTGACTTCAGCTGGAAAACCTCAGAGGGTTATCATAGCCGGTGATTCCAATTCAGTGGGATGCGCCGAGGCACTCAAAGAGAGGGTGAAAGGCGACAAACGAGTATTGGTAGGGACGTTCCCAGGACATAGGCTGGATTCAGTCATGAGGCAAGCGAGAGAAAAGCTCACGTCTGGGGCTCACGGACGCACCCTCGTGATGATTGCGGCAGGGCTAAACGACGTCATCAACAAAGAATCGTCAGGATTAGCGACGACCTTGGCAAAAGGCGTCGACGACATGCGCGCCATCTCCCCCCAGGTGCAGATAGTAGTGTGCACGGTACCGGAAATACCAGTGCGTGACGGCAACCTGCAAAGAGCGGTTGTCGATGCAAACAAAGAGATATGGCGCACGAGTCCAGAGAAGGGTTTCGAAGTAGTGGAAATAAACAGGGAGGTGCATAGGTGGGGGGGGGGGGGGGGGTTCCAAAGAGACGGAATTCACTTCGATAGGAGGCTTGGTCATGAGGTGGGTTGGCGGCTTGCAGGAGGTGCAGTAGCCTTTTTGGGGGGCACGCGGGCCCTTCGGAGTCCGGGGTAGCAAGGAACAAAGGAAACAACCAGGGGGATTTTCGGGCAGGTAGCACTGAGAAAAGCCAGAAAAAAAGGTAAATGGAAGAAAAGAGAGAAGGCGCGTGTAGCAATTAGCTACATAAACATGCAGGGTGGCAGAAAAAAGGCAGAATGGTTAGAGATTGAGGAACAGTTAAACAAAGAAAAGATAGGCGTTTATGCGGTTACAGAAACACACCTTGGAGACCTGGCAGAGCCACCACATATTGACAATTATGGTTGGGAAGGATGCAACATGATTGTATCAGAAAGAAAAGGTGGGTGTGTTGGAATGCTCATTCATAGCGGAGCCAAATGGGAGAGAGTGAAACAAACGTGTTCAGAGCACCTCTGGGTTTTGAGCACGGTAGGTGGAAAGAAAACATGGCTAGGTGTAGCTTACATAAGGACGGGAAATAACTGTAAGGAAAAGAATCTGGAGATAAAGAATTGCATAAACACCGACATTAAAGAATTTGGTCATGGGGCCGAAATCATCCTCCTAGGGGAGACGAATGCCGGCATCCACAAGACGGATATACAGACACCAATGGGAGGTTATTGCTCGATCTCTGCGAGCAACATAGTCTTGAGATAGTTAACACGGGGCCCAAGTGTGATGGACAGATCACGTGGGAGGTCAGAAACAGGCAATCGAACATTGATTATTGTCTTATGACAGAAGGAATCTATGAAAAACTGAGAGAAATGAGAATAAACGAGGACGGGATGAACAGCTTGGGTAGTGATCAAAGACGCATAGCGTTGCAACTGGGATATAAAACTGAAAATAACGTAGAATCAAAGTTTGGCAGTTCGTATTTAAAGGAGTACTGACACGATTTTGCGGCGGCGCAAAATATACATTTTTTGTTTTCTAGCCACGTATTGTTAACACCCTCCGCACGCGGAAGCCAGGAAACACGTACAAAATATTTTAGTTTGGTTTTAAAGTTTTCGTCGAACAGCACTGCAAGCCAACCCCAGCGCAGTGGACACTGCGATGACGTTTGAGCACAGTCTCTCAAAAATCGCTGAAATCGCCGTCAGAGTCGCTGGACGACCGTGAAATTGTTTGCGTGCCACACATGTAACCGACCACACGACAGTGTTGCAGGGACGCTATCACGAATTCCTGTCGCTACGTGGCTTAGACGCACGTTTGACTCTGTTGACACGTCACTAGGAAACCGCCCCCTCGAAATCGAAACCGAAAGTGGGCATTTAAGGGAGTCGTATTAAAAATATATATGCATTGCGTTGCGAAGCACCATGACACTCTTTTTGGGGTTCTCCCCGCCAGTGCTTTCACTTACAGTAACAATACGAGAATGTCGAAAACTTGTGTCAGTACTCCTCCAAATGACAAATAAAAAATATAGCCGCAAGAGTAGAGGAAGAAGTAGGCAAAATACCAGGCAAGGACTGGGGGTTGTTGTGCCAAAACTACAGCCACTTCCTCGACCCCTTCGTCACAGCGGGAGGGTCAAGCGTTCCTCATTTCGCCGGACCTTGCCACCCCATCAACGCAGACCGACAGCGTGTCGAACCAAAGACGCCGCGCGGGGATGGGCTCTTGCTCCGCGACTTTCGGGGAATCCTGTCATCCCCCACCTGCCCGCGGGAGCAGCGGGGGCTGGTGTTTTTCCAGCGGTCTGCAACTGGACAGCAACGCTATTTAAGCTTGCCGTGCAGCCCTTTTGTTAGGAGGCAGTCGCCCCAGCCGACCGGGTCGTGCTGGCTGGCCCTGTACTTAACCATTTTAACCTTTTTCTATAAGGTTGTTCTGTTTTGTAAATGCTCGTGGCCTGTCTTCCCTAAGAGTAGTGTTGTTTGATCGATGGAGATCCTGCCTGCCCGCTAGCCACGTCCCGCTAGCTTGACTTGAGAACGTTGGAGGCAACGGTTAGATAACAACAGACCCGTATCTTCCGCTGGCCCTCCCTTCGGAGCATTGGTGGCAGCTCGGTCGGTACCAACGTAACCCTGTACCTTCGACGAGCGCAACCCCCCATCATAACAGTGCATAGTGAGCTTGTACATGTAACGACGAAAGAAATAAGTAAAGAGAAGAAAACTGTTAGCTGGAAAGGAAAGAGAAAGCCAAAAAGATGGTGGAACAAGGAAATCCGGGAAGCGATCGAAAAGCCACGTAAAGCATCAAGGGAGCACAGACAGGCAAAAAGGGAGAAGCGGCTGCAAGTCGAAGTCAACGAAAGATGGGAAATATATTTAGAGAAAAAATCCATTGTACAGAAATTGGTCGAGGCAAAAATTAAACGTGAAAGCGAACGCTGGGTGACAAATTCGTGACAAAAAGAAGGCCGCGCCTAGGATATTTCGGAGCCACATAAAAGCGCTAGGTAAAAAGTCTGCCACATTGCAACAACATATATTGTTGATGAAAGAGGAAATCAATTGGAAGGGTATGAAGCGTTGGGTTACATCCAGAAGGTAACAGCCGATTCGCTTAAAAGACCGTCCAAGAGATTTGCCCAGTGGATAAAACCATGACGGAGAGATAACTAAGAAGAGCTAGAACTTGAGAATTTCAACTGGAAAAAGGCCGAAGGAAAAATTCCAAAGTGCACTGCTCCGGGTTTAGATGGGGTCCCAGTTAGCCTCATTAACGGATTAGGACAGAACACTAAAGAATCACTATTGAAAGCCGTCGAAAAATGCTTACAGGAGAGGCAAATACCGGACACTTGGCAAAAAAGCAGGATGAACTTAATCTATAAAGGCAAGGGGGAAAAGAATAACATTCGCTCGTATAGACCGCTAACCATTACATCGGTACTATACAGGATGGCTATGCAAGCAGTAAAATTAAAAATAGAAGCATGGGCAGAACGTAACAATATTTTGGGAGGACTTCAGAATGGATTTCGAGTAGACAGGCGATTAGACGATAACCTATTTGTTCTTACTCAGTGTATAGAAATATCTAATACAGAATAGCAGGCCGTTGTATCTGGCTTTTCTAGACATCACTGGGGTGTATGGCAACGTTAATCAGGAAATATTGTGGGAAATATTGGAAGGAATGGGCATAGGCGACGATTGTGTACAGCTTTTGGGGGAGATATATCGAGAAAATAGAGTTTGCATAGAATGGGAAGGAATCAGTAGCATAGAGAACGTTGATATTAGCAAGGGGCTGAGACAGGGATGTCCTTTGTCGCCGCTGTTATTCATGCTGTACATGGTTAGAATGGAAAAAGCGCTAGATTGAACAGATGCTTCCGGGTTTATTTTATGCTGACGATATTGTCTTATTCGCGGACAGTAGAGATGATATACAACGGCTGGTGAATATATGCGGAAAGGAAGGCGAGGCTCTAGGACTAGGATTTAGTGTAACAAAATGTGGATTGATGGTATTCAATGGTCCCAACGACCAGGCGGTATCCATACAGGGCCAAGAAATACCGAGAGTAAGCGAATACAAGTACCTTGGGGTATGGGTAAATGAGGGTGATAGATACATGAAGGTACACGAAAAAGCCTTGGCAGCAGAGGGAAAGAGGAACGCAGCAATAATGAAGCACAGAGCGTTATGGGGGCACAATAGGTACGAGGTGCTTAGGGGTCTGTGGAAAGGGGTAATGGTACCGGGGCTTACATTTGGGACCTCAGTGGTGTGCATGAGGCCAGAGATACAATCAGGAATGGATGTGAGTCAAAGACCTGTGGGACGCCTCGCGTTTGGTGCTCACGGGAAAACGACAAACGCGGCAGTAAAGGGCGATATGGGATGGGCGAGCTTTGAGGCAAGGGAAGCCCAGAGCAAAATAAGGTTTGAAGAGAGGCTTAGGAATATGAAAGAGAGTAGGTGGGCAGTGAAGGTGTTCCGTTATTTATATAGAAAGAGCGTTGACACGCAGTGGAGAAAAAGAACTAGGAGGCTCACCAGTAAATATACGGATCTAAGAGAACTGACAATAAAGAGCGTAAAGGGAAAAGTCAGAGAGGCGGAGAAGATTTACTGGATGGCAGCGATGAAAAAAAAAAAAATAAACAGACTGAATAACTACCGGAAGGGCAAAAACAAGATAAAGAGGAAGGCATTTTAGGGTAACTCAAGAGGAAGCGCTTTACTGTTTGAAGCGAGATCGGGCTGCCTTAGAACGCATGTATAAAGCGAAATTCAGTAAAGAAGAAGAAAAAAATTACAGCATATCCACGGAGTGAATGATGATGAGTGGGCGAAGCTCGGGATGTGCGTCGTAGATCGTGCCGAGTTCCGGATTAATTTAGTTAACGCGCATGCTACGAATCCTCACAGTTCAACTATGCACAATGCACAAGTGAAATTTCCCACCGGCACCTCATTGCAAGTCAAGATCCAGTGTGTGTGTGTGTATATATATATATATATATATATATATATATATATATATATATATATATATATATATATATATATATATATATATATGGGTTTTGCCGGTGAACGCTTCTCCAACGCGAGCAGTCGGTATTTCTCAATCAAGAAACTCGCTAGGAGACGCTGCCTGCGCCAACGTTGTCTCTCGCGTTTGCCGGGCAGTGATTGATTGTGTTTCGGTTAGGAAAGGACGCTAATTTCTGCAGCCCATGTAGGGAGCACGGCTAAGCGTCCGTGGGGGTGGGGGAAAGGGAGTGAAAGAGATAGAGAGAAAGGCCGTAGTGGAGGGCTCCGGAAATTTAGACCACCTGGGGTTCTTTAACGTGCACTGACAACGCACAGTACACGGGCCTCTGGCATTTTCGCCTCCATCGAAAATGCGACCGCCGCGGCCGGGATCGAACCCGCGTATTTTGGGTGGCAGCCGAGTACCGTAACCACTACACCACCGCGGCCGTGGGGCAGTGTCGAGTTTGCCGGGGAGCGCGTGGCTCCCGGCGCTCGCGGCGAGGGCGAGCGCCAGGTGCCACGCGCTCGCCCTCGGCGCGTGCGTGCCCTCCGGCAGGCACGCGCCGGTGGCTACCTACTACTACGACTACTACTACTACTACATACATCGGGGACGCACGACCCACGCCTTAAGGAGCTTCGCCCCTAAAATGCACATGCTGGGAGGAAGATAAGGAATCGATGGAACATGTTCTGATTGAATGCGGAAATATCCACCCGGGTGTACGTTTGGGCACCACCCTACATGAAGCCTTGGGTTTTAGGGAGAACAACGGGAAGCTGAACATAGCTGCGATTGCAATAATCTTGGACATCTTTACTGTCTCTCAGTAAGCATTAACGTGAGTAGAAAAACATAATATAAGTAAACATAAGCGCATGAATGCGGATTGTGTATCTCGTCGTCTCTGCGCGCGCTGCATCGTATTCACGACAAACTAACACGCCAAACTGATACTTGTCCCCAAGAATATTAAATACTCAATACCACAAAGTTCCCTAGGTGTATCTGCAATACTTGTAGCTGCAATACTTGTAGCTGCCTTGCCTCTTGAAAATGCTATAAGAAAGCGATATGGCAGCGCTACTTGACGGTGTCTTACTTTAGCGGCTATAGCGGCATTAGGTTGCGAAGCACGAAGCTGCGAGTTCGTTTCGCGGCCACATAGGCGCATTTTAACGAATTTGAAATGTAAGAACGCTGTGTACTTAGGTACATGTGTACGTTAAAGAATCACATCTGATCAAAATGAATCCGGGAACCTATATTACGGCATGCCTCACATACTCATTGTGGTTTTGCAGCAAAACTCTGGCAGTAACAACACTAATTGTTACTTTATTCTTGATAAATATTTATTTTGTTGGAACTTTGAAGACGCATGAGTACAATAAGCAATTTCAAAAAAGCAATGAAAACATAGTGCAGTGAAGTAGCTGCAACAACACAACTTAGGGCATTTAGAACTTTCCTCGACAACGGCTTGTGGTGAAGTGCCTTCCTCACATCATGTTTGTCGGTCACACCCAGGGCATAGTTGGTGAACACAGGCTTGCAAGATTTCATGCAAACGAGCTCCAGAAATCGCAAACGGGGCTCATTGCAAACACCCTTAAAGACGTCATTGTCTGCCATAGCAGAAACGGCGTTGCTGGCTGTTTCCTGCAGAGGTCTTGACATTGCTTTGCGCTTGTTTCAGATGAGTTCAGTGTACTTATTTAGTGCATACAAAAACATTAACAAGCTCACTTGAGGGGTACAGTAGCCCACCTCTGTCCTGATGCCTAATCAGACTGTCAGTAGGGGATGAGGATGCTGGCTTTGTAACAAATGAAATGCAGGAGCTGCAAGCAATATTTTCTTGTATAACACGGGCCACGTAGCCTCCCACCATAGCAAGTGCTGCAGTGTCTACAGTTGGAAGCAAGCTTGCAGGGCTTAATTCTTAGGAGCTCTTGAAGAAGTTTCCTAGCTTCGACTGGAAATTGACTTCTTTGCACTTCGTTCTCCTTGCTTGCAACTTAAGTGCATATGAGTCATGGCTTGATGAATCCACTACATTACTGGTCTTTGAAGCAGAAATTATGCTAGTTTTTAAGGCCTTTTCGACACCAGACAAAACAGCCCGAACGTCAGTCTGGTCATTACTGCCAGCTGACTTCCTTATCCACCCGAAAAAGGATTCAACTGGGTCAGAAGATAATTTCCTCGTGAGCACAAACTTGAAGGAGACTACATCCAGTAGGTATCTGGTGCACTCATCATTGGACCTTGCTGTCACCACAAGTGCTTGATATGTTTCCTTAGTGAGGAATTGCTTTGGTTGGCAGTCACGTCTCGCTTCACTGTCATTAAGAATCTCATGAAACGAAATGCCAGGTACCTTGCGTTTAGCATCCGAGTTACACTTTGGAATACAGCAGTAGGCCATGGCATCACGAGAACACGCAAAAGTTTTTTAGTCGCGGGAGCACAACGCGCGTGTTGACTGCAGGCTTACGGCGAACTCCGCTGATGATGATGATGATGATGATGATGATGATGATGTGCCATTCCCTTTGTAACGGGTCGCTGCGCATAGCGGTTTGGCAAAAAACAAAACAAAAAAGAAAATTGAGAAGAAGGAAAAAAAAGAAAAAAATAAGGAACAAGAAAAGAACAAAAGGAACAAGAGTCACGAGGGGAAATAAAAATTAGAGAAAAACCTTGGAGGGACACCTTGGAGGGACGGGGCGGACTGCTAACTCGCGCACTTTGCAGCGATACAGCTCTCCACCTTTCCAAGCGCCGCTGCACCTTTCCAAGCGCCGTCTGCGCGCGCTTGACACGCTTATCTTGTTCGAGCGCCGCGCGCAGTTGTCTACGTGCGCGAGAAACGCACGCAAAGAATCGAATGTCACGTGCGTGCGTGAGACCAGCGCGTGGCCGCTATGCTCTGCGCATGCGCACCGCTTACACGTAGACGCTCTACGTACCCAAAGCCTCTACGTACGTTAAACTAAAACTGTCTATTAGCTCACGGCGGCTTGACGTGCACCGTTTGACGTTCTCAGACTCACGTGCGCGGGCGGTTGTGCTCGCGCTTGTCAAGGTTTCCTCGCCGTGCAGAGAATGGTTTTGCGACGGCTGCCGCAAGCCGACGTGACCAATGAGCGACGCAGGAATGGTGGCCGTAGCTACGCTGGCTTGCCCGCGGCGCTGTGCTCTTTTAGCTGCGTGGCTTTCTCCGTGCGCGCTCGTTACATCGTTAGGGGGATTCCAATAGGGAGGGTACTGGACACTGTACGTGATTAGAGGTTTCTATACGACCAGACGACGCCAGAATACAAGGACACGAAATTTAAAACCAGTAGATGGGGACGTACTGACGACCAGAGACAGACAGGCAGCGAGGTCAGAGGGTGTCACGCGTTCTGCGCACAGGCGAAACTCGGCGTACACTTTGAACGCCTCCCGCGCAGCTGACGTTCTACGGCTCCGGAGACCCCTGCGGCTGTCGGCTGCTGCGCGACAGCGCGATGCGTTGAAGACCGGCAATGCACGGTCCCTTTCATCGCGACCACCACCACCAGCAGCAGAGCAACCGTACGACGCACAAGGCAATCTATCGAGCGTGACAAGACACAGCGCGAGAGTGAGGGAGAAGCATAACGTCACCCAGGGCACTCTCGAACCGAGCGCGCGGAGCTAGAGTTAGTGTATAGACCTATTCCATGTTGGTAAATAGTGGTAGGCACCGGCGATATAACCAGGGCTTGTGTCGACGTCGGGGCGTGGAGGCCCCGCCCACCGCTTGCCGCGGCCCTGCACGGTCGCGCCACCGCCGCCGGCGAAGCGTGTGGGAAAGCTGCCTCCGAGCACGGGGCGTCAGAGCGCCGACGGCGTGTTTACAACAGTTTGCGAGGGGCAGCCGCGTGAGATGAAGTTTCGTTAGCTCTGTAGGAAGCGTTCAATGAATGTAGAAAAGAATGTGCCGACGCCCAGCTATGACAAGATGTGAGAAACTGATTGAAAGGATAAGCACCTTGCCACATGATGCGAATGATCGCGAGCTATCATGTCGGCATCGCTTCATGCGTATGCTTTAATTCGGTAACTAGCGCAAGGATGAACCACTTGCAACAGCGAGACTTGTTTAAATACGACTTGAAGATGCCTCAGCTAAAATACTGTTTCGGACTAAAGCCTCTAATCCCTACACGAAATCCTTGCGCAAAAACAAATGTAACGAATAGGTACTCAAGCATGCGATATTGGTGACGCTGTCCTATGTAAATACTGCTTTGATAACGCACACACACAAAAAAACTTGGACCATCTCCCCGAAGGGAACCCTGATGGGATGCGAAGCAGCAGCGTTGCGCACGGGTGGCGTCACGGGTTGAACGGCGCTAACGCGGGTGCTGGAAGAACAGTTTTAAGCTAAACTCGGTGTAGCGTTTACTGGTGTAAACGTTTGTTTGAAACGCAGACACGGGAGGCGAGCGGGCGTTGGAGCCGGCAGCTGCGGGCGCTCCGGCGGGTGAGGGAGAGAGTGACGTACGCGAGGGAAGCGTACGAGGGGAGCGTGACGTCAACGCCCAGCTGCGGCGTGATCTACTTGGCACCGCTCCAACACCTGCGCCGTGGGAAGCGCGTTGCCTCGCGCTTGTTCGGAGGGACAGCGTTACACAGGCTAGTCAGATAGCTGCTTCGCATCTAAAAAAGCAATAACGTGCCAAGGACAAGGCTCTCAAATAACCGCCAGCAAGGCGCATAACCGCGGCTTGTGGCTCGGCCCATAAGCTCAGTTCCGATCGTGAAGGCGTGAAGTCCTGTAACGACGCGGCAAATTCCAAGCGTGTAGTTCATTCGAGCAGTCTGACAATCGAAAAAAAAATTAAAGCGCATCATAACCACTACAGCATTGCCAAAGACACTTCTCGTGTGTATGCTATATTGCAGCCGCAAGCAATTTGCAAAATCGTCGCTGTAATCGGCCTTTCGCTCACGGCTACTTGAATTAACCTCTTATATATTTGTTTCATTTGAGTGAATGAAATTCGTATGACGTATGTATAGCTTCCCCACTTCAATAATACACGGCGACAGCGATTACACATCGAGCTAAGCTAACGTCGTGCGCGCTTTGCGGTAAGCGTGATCGCTCTGTGTCCGCACTTTGTTTATGCCAAGAAACTTGGTGTCGAGCATTACACTTGACAAACTTGTGACAATGCTATTTCTCTCAAATGAAACAAGCCGCACTAACGCTAAATAATTACACATATGCTTAGTCGTGACGAAAATGTTTGGCGCATAACCGATGCGCCAAACAGCGGGCATTACAGGTTCGTACCTTTCCTTACGACCGACATAGGCAGGAAACCGATAAAAACCTATCGCACATATCTTGTGCGTTGCTGAACAACCAACCCACGGCGCAGGTCATCGGTGAACACTTTTTTATTCATTTCACGTCGGTGAGCAGCGCCCGCACCAGCGAAAACGCAGCGGCTGCTACGGTAGGCGCGCCGGCGGATGCCTACCATGCGAAACCAAAACTCCCGACGACAGCGCCACCGCATCTTCGTGACGTAGGCCCGGTGGAATAGGTCTATAGACCTTTCCAATAGAGCCCTCCTGGGCGCCGCCATGAAATGCCGCTAGCGACGTCTAGCGGCGGCGCCATCTTGGGCTGTTTGCTCGCCGGGCTCTCCGTGCGGGCGCGTACATTCGTTGTGTGTGTTTCAGCAAGATCTTGCTTTCGCTCTTTGTAAACATTGTTGAGTATGTTCATTGTTGAGTATGTGGGATCTGACTGATTAGCAGGACAGTTGTCATCGGCATTGTTTTGCGTCTTATTGCGCGGGCAGAGGCGGGATCAGTGGGGCCGGTTGGTAGCAGTAAAACTTGGAAACCAGGAACATTGTCGCCTCTTCTTTGTTTGAGTTACTGTTGTAAGATTACTCGTCTCATAATAAAAATACTGTTGCTTTTGCTAACAATGGTGCCACTCATTTAATGTTTCAGTCACCTTAAAGGGATATTGAACAAAAATTGGGAAAACTAGCGAAAACACTGCAAACCCACTCGGAAGACGCCACTATTCCGATTAACAGAGTTCATGTTACGTATTTTCGAACAGTTGGCCGTATTTTTAGTGGATTGTGTGGGCGCGGCGCCTGAAACGCCAGTGCGCTTGTCGACGGCCGTGACGTCACATGCAACCGGCGCCCTCTCTCCTCCAGTCACTTCCCTCTCCACCTCTCCTCCCAAGAACCACTTGTGTCGCGAGCGGTCGCGAGTTGCTCGTCAGTATCCGGTGGGTGTCACGCAACGTCCTCTAGTTCACCGCGCGGCCGCTAGACGCGCGAATTTGCGAAAAATGCATCAAATTCAATATTTTCCACTAGTCTCTCGCTTAAATGAAGGTTGTGGAAACAAATTTCAGTACCCAATCTTTCAATTGGATCATTTATCTCGACGGCGAAAGTTTTGTTCAGTATCCCTTTAAAAGAGGGTGGTTCCAAAATTATGGAAAATTATCACAAGAAACGATGCCTTGAGAAATAAATGACTAATCACGTAACGCGATATATCAAAGGAACCCTTAATTTAACGCGGACATGACTCGGGCATAATCAGCATGATAGTCAGGCTTTAAGTCATTCTCATGACTATAACTATGAAAGTGAGCATGTCCAGAAATCAACGATTGAAAATCCCTAACTAATGTTTGTAAGTCACACAAGGTAGGTTAGACTGGTTACGATAATGAGAGTGCACCGTGATAATTACCAAATCACGATTAAAGAAACCTGATTTTGCAAAGCATGTTATTAATGACACATAATACAAGGAAAAGCTTGAAACTGTAAGAAGGCGGTCGAGATGGGTGTCAAACGAAAGGTGAATCTCGAAGAATGTAGTATTGGTCGTAGTTAAGTTCATGACATGACATGATGTGCTCAGGTCATGCTATGGCATGAGCATGACTCTGCAAACATGAGACCACTGGAAGGGGATCGATATGGGTGTCAAACAAAAGGTGCATGTCGAAGAATGTCACGTTCATGACAAGACATGATGTGCTCAGGTCATGCTATGACATGAGCATGACTCTGGAAAAATAATGCTATTGGAAGGGGATCGATATGGGTGTCAAACAAATGGTGCATGTCAAAGAATGTAATATTGGTCATAGTCACGTTCATGACATGACATAATGTGCTCAGGTCATGCTATGAGATGATCATGACTCTGCAAACATAAGACCGCTGGAAGCGGATCGATATGGGTGTCAAACAAAAAGTGCATTTCGAAGAATGTAATACTGGTCATAGTCACGTTCATGACATGACATGATGTGCTCATGTCATGAGCATGACTCCGCAAAAACAAATGTAAAGGAAGGAGGTCAAGATGGGTGTCAAATGAAAGATACAGGTCCAGAGACGCGATTTAGTCACGTTCATGACATGAAATACATATGACGTGAGCATGACGAAGCAAAAATTAACGGGAAGGGGCCAAGATCGGTGCCAAACGAAAGATATAGATCGAGAGAGGCGATACGAGCTAGTCATGTTCATGACATGAAATACGTAATATGACATGAGCATGACAGAGCGAAAATTAACGGAAGGGAGTGAAGATGGGTATCAAAGGAAAAGTAAACCTCGAGGGATGTGATGTAAGATATAATCATGTTCATGACATCGCTTACATGAAATGACATGAGCATCATTATGCAAATGGGGGTTCGATACCGGTTGTAAAACGAAAGGCACAGGAGAAGATGTGATATGAGTTATAGTCATTTTCATGACACGACGTGGTCATTGCACGACATGATTATGACTCAACATGAAAGCTTTAAGGGGGTTGAAATGGGTGTCAAACTACAGGTACAGCTCGAGGGATGTGATATTTTATATTCATGTTCATGACACGATATGATCGTGGCTCGATATGGTCATTACTCAACATAACGACAAAACTCAATAAGTAGTGCAACGGCGTTCGGACACTGCTAATAAAGCAAGTAAATTTTACAAGGTGTGATAGTCAGTAAATGACACACGTATATGTGTGTGTATAACATCGTAAAATGTTGTAGCATGATGTATAAGCCATGGCATATGTGCCATGGCTTATTAAAACCAGCGCCAGATAGCTACTCTTGGCTAGAGTTCCTTCAACTGTCGGCTATTGCGTGCTGACTTTCGCTTTGATGAATAACGTTGGCTAATACTTACAATTACATCGCTGGCATCTTGGCATAACATTGGCTCCCACGGTGCGTGAGGCCTGGATTTTTTTTTTTGTTCTAATCGGGTTTCCCATTTATCGCACTCATGGTCAAGAAGCAGTCATTTGGTTCCGTTCTCGCAGCCTAGTTCATTATCGACTTCTGTCGAGCTCTCAACTTTTTCTTTTGAAGGAAGCGTCCGCGTCACATAAGGTGCTCGTCACAAAACATGCCCACCTGGTTTGCACTGCACAGGCCGGAGGCATACATCAGCAAGGACAAGAGCAACAAAAGAAGGAAAAGAAAAAGGAATGTTCGTACTAAAACCCCTTGCTTTGGTAGTACCGTGAAACGAGTTTAGCTCTCATGGTTGAAGCTAATCAAGTAGGGAGAGAATGAAAGGAGAAATCTGGGACATTCGCACCATATTCTAAGAACGGCACTGACTAGGGTTGGGGGGGTGTTGGCGAAATTAGCGTTAGACCACATGGGAACATGAGCGGTGCGGCGTTTTGGCACGAGTACGTCAGTGAGTGCGCAGTCGCACTCCTCCTGCGCAACGTTGTGCTTTCTGCACAGCTGTTTACGTGCAGCGTTTCTTTTCTTCTGGTTGTACGTGCAACCGTAGACAATGCAGTGATGCCCTGTCGATTGACTGTTCTTAAAGAACATTTTAAATCGCTCCAGTGAGCGAAAAACAGCGCGCGCACCGTGCAAACACGGCAAAACGTATGGGCGGCTCGGCGCAACAAACAGCCCAACGAAGGGGGGCGTGGCGCGGAGAGCTCTCTCCGCGCGCTAGCAGACGACAAAAACAGGTTCCTGCTCGTCGGTGCGAGAGTGCCGATGGAAAGGTCTTATCCCCAACTCTACGCGGAGCTAGAGTTACTGTATTGGCCGCGAGGCTCACCACTGCTGTGGTCGGCGCTGCGATCGTTTTGACGTCATAGGTAGGATGCACCTTCCTACCTTGCTCGTTGCACTGCGTAGCTCCCTTTTAAAACGTGACGTGCGGGTCAAATCGCGGATTCTAAATCTTTTGTCGTCTTAATGATCAGCATGGAACGTTCGCTTCTGGGAATGTCAAGTTCATTATCGGTATGCAGAGCAGTATTTGACCATCTTTCGCCATGTGGTAGCAAAAAACACTTTGTCTAAAGCCTAAAATTTCATGACGTACCTGTTTTCATTCGTGATTTTCTTATCCCTACGTCTGAAAAGTTATGTGGTTATATGAAGAAAGTAACCTTTTCATATACATTCGCTTTCCAACAAATGAACACGCCGTTCTCATTGTTCATTTAATTCTGGCTCTGCCATTTTTTCCATTAGGACTATTGGCTCGAGATCTTGGAGTGGCGCCCTCTCGCGTGTGACGTCAGAGCGGGGACTCCGATTTCAACCGCGCTGCAGCAGCCGCTGCTCCTGTACGCGTATCGTCTGCTTCAGGTGAAAACTTTGTCGAAGGAACAGCCTCGCGACGGTCAACTAATGCCTGCAACGATTGTTTTCGAGTGTAATCTTGAACTTGTTTTAGTTGCGGCCCAATCGACAGGGCCAAGAAATCCCCCGGATGGCCGACGAGTGCGCCGATGCCACCGACCGCATTGCTGGTAAGAAAGTGAAACTATGTGTGAGTGTTCGCGCTCGTTATCTTGTTTCCGCCGTACGATACTAATTAGTTTGGGTGTTTCTTTCGATATTACAGTAAGCGTGCCGTTCTCGAGCATCTACAAGTATGTAGATAAAGCTTGCGAAACGTCGCGGTGTCTCATCGAGGGCGAGGCGGTGTACGACGCAGGCCACGTTGTTGAACGCGCGGTCGAGGCCGTCAACGGAGGTCGCATCACCGCCGCCGCTCTCGTCCTCCAAACAAGTGGACTCACCAACCCACCGCACAACGTCTCTGTCGTGATCGACAGCAGTGAAGTGGCCAATGCTCGCTGCTCGTGCAAAGGAGGGTGAGGGAATGTCAACGTGTAACATAACATAGAATTTATGTTCACTGCTGGTCTGCAGTTGGTGTCGAGCTCATATCGCCTTTTGCATTGTGTTAATGTTTCTAAATTATGAGGCAAGTTCACTATTGAGACTAGTTTGAATGTTTAATGTTGGCACCAGGAAATATTTAATTGCGGCACCATTTCTATTATTTCTATAAATGAAAAGAGACTTCATAAATATTTACTTTACCTTTACTTTTTAAGAAAAACACCTATTTTTGCTATTTATTTTTGGTAAAAACACCTACTTCACCTAAACTTCGGGGAAGGGGGGGCAGGCCCCTAGCCCCCCCCCCCCCCCCCCCACGGGCTACGGGCCTGCAAATAAATCGCTGATTATGCCACTCACAAGGCCACAGAGATTAACGTGGCAAAGGGAATCTGGGTCGAGTTTCACGCCACGCAGCCTAACGAAAAGCTTAAAGAGCTCCGCTTTAAAATAAGTGTCTGCATGCTGCCTCAGGTGAAAATTTTAGAGAATGTGCACTGAACAGCGGCAACAGGTTATGAATTTATGATTAGCAGTCCTCTAGGCGCGCGCTTGGCTTCGTAGGTAAAATACGTATGTACACCATCCAGACGCAGCCGTAGTCTCATATGTCGTGCGCCGCTCAGCTGAGCTCACGAGGCGCGCTTACCCGCGAGGCGATTCGGAGGCCGCGTCGTCGGCTCCTTGTCTAGGGGCCTTCGCGGCAGGTTGTGGGACGGCACCGCACCTGGTGTAAGTCGCCTATGCTTATAGCCTGCGTGCAATAAACGGCTTAAGCATTGGCGAGGCGCACACGGTCACAAACTTACCGAAGAGTGGCGCGTACGGTGGGTAGCAGAAGTCACTGTCCGCGAAGTGTTTTCTGCACACGGTCGATGAAGGCGTGGGGCGCTTTCCCATTGCGAGCTTGACCATCCACTTCTTCAGCTTTGGGTCCTTAGGATAGTTGTGAAAGCTAACGCCTCTTTCACGAGCGGACGAAGTACACTGAGGCACAGAGCAGTACTTCACCATTGCGCAGCACTCGCCGCGGAGACAAGCTTCCGCAGTTCTAAAAAACAAAGAGCCGTAGTTCTAAATGAACGTTAAAAGCAGACCCACGGTTGTTCGAACAGCGTCAGTAGCCACCATACGCGAGATAACCAACTGAACTGCTTTTTTGTTGAGATTTACCGCAACGGTGGCTTCAACACGGCGCTGGGCCAACGTAGCAGACGAAAGCGCGCGAATCCCCGCTCTGACGTCATACAGGCGCCGTTCGCAGCGCCGCCATCGGTCGCGCACCAGGCGAATAAGAACGAGCTCGTACAAATCATTGCTGGTGATAGTCGAAGCTTTAGAAGTGCTGCCAAATTAGCCTCCTCATGTTAATTGTAGCTTTGTTTTTGACCAAACTAATCGACGTGCTTGGGCACGTAAACAAAACTTCCTTGGGAAAGCGGCCGCGAATTCTCGGACTGTTGGTCAATAAGTTCTTGATGCTGGAGAATGACAGGCTAACTGTAAGCGAACAAAAGAGGAAAATAATAGGCCAGGTTTGAGTTGAGACGCGCATGGCTTAACACACCGGAGCTCGTCGATTTGAAGTTAGACATGGTTCTTACATGGCCTTGCTAGGTTTCACTTCGCAACCAATTTAGCCGTAGCGCAGTCAGGCTTGCCTCAATCAGTCCTAACTTAATTAATCTTGCATTAATTGCATTCGCTTAATTATGCTGGTCAACTTGATAATACATACCTTAATTAGTTCTAGCCTCAGTCGTGGTGTAATTAGGCATGACCTAATCAGTCAGCCTAACTAGGTCCGGCTTAGTTTTATTTGAAATAGGCTTGTGTAATTAGTAATAAACTCATTAGGCTCTGTTTAATTAATATTAGTTTCATTTGCCTTAAGTTTGTTAGGCTTCGGTTAATTAGAATTACCTTATATAAATACATCTTAATTAATATTGGGTTAATTAGGCTTTCCTTAGTTTCATAAGACCGGTACAATTAGCTTTAGCTTAATTGTGCTAGTTTGAGCAGCATTAGCTTTAGTACACTTGGCTGCATTAGTATTACCTTAATGAGGCTAGTCCTAATCAATCTTAGCCTTAATTAGCCCTAAATATCCTAGCTAATTTGGCTATACGACAAGCTGATGCAAAAAGTAAACCTATCTACCGTAAAGAAAACGGCGGCGATTGCTAAGCCAGCACTCCTAAGCATGCTTGATAACGCGCCAGTCTGCCGATCATTCCCATATGCTGTCGACAGTGCGAGCGGGCCGCTTGCGCGGTGGTATTGCCATATCCTGATTCAGTAGCACATTTTATTCGCTGTTTCACGATCACTTGCATTCGTTCAACACGTGTGAAATGTGACGTCAAAAATATTCCATAATGGATCGTCAGCGTGTCTAGCAATTGTAGTCTCACATGGCGTTCTATTGCTCATGATAGCAACTCCTTACCTGGTATTGTCACCAGGGGCACGGAATCGTCGTACACTTGCCCCGATTATCGGGTCACTAAAATGCTTTTTTGGAGGACAGTCATCAGGCAGGGGGGAAGCGCTCGCGGGGCCCATAACAAAAAAGACCCGCGGTGTCATACACGCACGAAATGTGGAGTTGTAGCAGACGACAAAACCCGGCATCCTATGAGTGACGTCAGAGCGTAGGTGGCGCGACAGTATGTCCTCGAGGCCAATAGAAGAATTTCACAAGGAGGCTGCCATTTTTAAAGCACTTCACCACCGCAGCGCCGTCTAGCGTCTGCGATGTTTCGCCGCCATGCCGGTGTGTGGGGTTCTCCGGCGGTAGCGGCAGCGTCAAGAGTAGCGGCGGTGAATTGCAGCCGCTGAGAACATGAGGTGGTATCTTTTTTCGCGGGGTCTCCCCCCATCTGACAACGGCACAAAACAACAACGGTTCGTGAGCATGAAGGCGCTAGCAAGCTGTCAGCTATGGCGGAACCAACAAGCAGCGGCGCCGACGATCGACATAGGAGGTGATCATAATTCCAATGCAGTTCTTAAAGAAGAGCCCGTGTACTTTGGTAATTGTTTGGTTTGTTTTGTAACAGCTGGCCTGGCGGTGTTCTGAGGATATGCACTAGCGCTAACATTTAGGATAACTCTAAATGGAGACGAGCGAATACGTACAGTACGCCATTGTCCACGTGCACATTGAGTGCGCGCATTAGTGTTTAAAGTGACTCTCGCGTTTCTTTGCCGTGAATATTCAAGTTCAACGTAGCTGTAATCTTGAACAGATAATCTGGTTCCGCTTGGAACGTTGCAATGCAAAGTTCATTGAACGAACCGAGCAGTACGAACCACGGCCGGGCTAGACGACTGCGCGCACGAAAAGCGCGCGCGCGCGCAGTGTAGCGCAGCCGTGCACAAACACTGCCCGTGTTTGTGCCGTGGCGTGAGATTCGTGCCGTTGTCTTTAAAGGTTGTGGCCTCTGATCGTTGCGCAGGATAAGAAACAGATGTACTGTGGCTGAGCTCAAACTTCGGCGCAGAAACAACGCGATGAGGAAATGACAATAAGCCTATTACATATCTGGGAGCACGGCATGGCATAAGTTCGCTTCGGCGCGAGCAGCCGCCTCTAGCCATACACCGAAAGCGCGCGCACTCATGGTAACATTTTTTACTCTTTTTTGACGAGTTATCATTTAAGAAGCATTACGACGAGCGCTCGTCTTCGGGTTTAACGAGCCTGGCTTTAACGAACGTGAGTCGATCATTCACGACACCCAGGTTGCCGCGAGAAAAAAAATGCGGTTGTGATTACATTACGCCCGTTATCGTAACAAAATTAACAATTCTAGAAAGAACGCGGTCTTGACGAAATGCTAGAGGCAATTTCTTGCGCCAAAGAACATTAATGTCATGTTTAATTAATGTCAATCCTTTCTATTTACGCAGGCTATCCAGAGTCGTCGCTCGTCGTCATCTGCGGGGAACAGGTGCAGCTTGAACATCTTACAGCCGCAAACATGACGCGGCTGGTGGTGCTCTTCGCATGTCTCGGCTGCCAGTTTCTTACGCTTCCGATAGTTGTTGTCGCAACCAAACACAGCGCAGTGGCAGCCTGTCGACCTACTGTCATCCGACATTTCGATTTTCGGCAGCACAAGTGCTTTAGCGCATCGAAAAATCGAAAAACATCGGCCTCTTGCACGTCACGCAATGCAAACGCGGGTATCCGCACACACCAGCAGCGGTGGCCGGACGGCCGGAGACGTGGTGGAGAGAGCGAGTGAAGAAAATGCACCGGTTAGAGGCTACGTTCCTCCTCCCCGTGAAAACGGTCTATATGTTCCCCTTGGGGAACAGAGTTGCGTCTCTGACAGAACTCGCCGCTCGCGCCCCCCATTCGCCTAGAGCGCTCACGTGCGCAAAATGCGTCCTTTTTAGGGAAAGCTAACTTCACGGCAGCGCGTGCGCTGACGCCCGCCACGCCACCATGGCCACTACCCTCCGCCGCGCCACCGCTGTCCGATGTTCGACCGTGGCCTCGGCAATCGACGACGGCAGCTGCCGATCGCGGAGGCCATGTTTCGACGTTCAGGCATAGTTCATTTGGCTCAGCTGGATCTAATAACGTTGACTGTGGCAGCGTGATGTGTGGTTTAATTTTGCTGGAAACTATTTTCTCAAACATGTGCCAAAAAAAAAAGGAAGTGCCACGCGAAGCAAAATGATTAAATGGTCGTGGTCGGTCGTCGGAATCGGCCCAGCGGGTTAGGTCGGCAGCTCGATGCGACCCAGTATTTATTTCAGCTTAGCAGTACCTTTTAGAATGCACATCCCTACATACGCCTCGCATAAGATATGTTTATATGGAGCAATGATAACTCTCATTAGTAATATTTTTGTGATAGTGAAATCGTAAACGTTCAGGATAAGTAGGACTTCATGCCCGCTTGGTAACAGCTGGCTAGCCGGTGACAAAAATCGCACCTCAAAGAACAAAAAAGTGCGCGTTTGAATATGCATAAGGATTCACTTTGTATAAATCTAGCACAGACTGCTACGCAGCATAAAATTTTGTAAGCCGTATCCAGTTTCCATTACGCCGGATAGTACCTATGGATCTGCGAAGATTCGCCGTGAAGGTAATCTTTTTTACTGGTGTTATCTGCGCTCATCGTTTTTCAATGTACCTATTTTGTATTTTAAAGCTTTGCGTCACGTCATCATCATCATCAGCAGCAGCAGCAGCCTGTTTAGGTCCACTGCAGGACGAAGGCCTCTCCCAATGATTTCCAATCCACCCTATCCTGAGCGAGTTGGTTCCACTTTATGCCTGCAAACTATTTAATTTCATCGCTCCATCTAATCTTTTGCCTGCCTCTGTTACGTTTTCCCTCTCTTGGTATCCATTCCGTTGCTCTTACTGTCCATCTGTTATCTTTCCTCCTCATGACATGTCCTGCCCAGGTCCACTTCTTTCTTTTAATTGATATAATAATATCGGCTATTCCTGTCTGTTCTCTGATCCATTCCGCTCGTTTTTTATCTCTTAGCGTTACCCCCAACATTTTTCTTTCCATTGCACGTTGCGTGCTCCTTAGTTTTATCTCTAGTTTTTTCGTTATCCTCCACGTTTCTGCGCCGTACGTTAGTACTGGGAGAATGCAATGATTGAATACCTTTCGTTTTAGTGAGAGCGGTAAGTTTCCAGTCATGATTTCATAATGCCTTCCGAATGCGCTCCAGCCCAACCTTATTCTACGGATAATTTCTTTTTCATGGTTAGGAGTTCCTGTTATTAACTGTCCCAGGTATACGTATTCGTTTACACATTGTAAGGGTTCATTGTTGATTTTAAATTTCTGTTCCTTAGCTAGGCTATTGAGCATAACTTTGGTCTTTTGCCTATTCATTCTTAATCCAATTTTAATACTTTCCCTGTTTAGGTCATCAATCATGTTTTGTAGTTCGTCTCCATCATTGCTAAATAGCACAATGTCGTCTGCGAATCTTAAATTGCTGAGATATTCTCCGTCTATTCGAATTCCCTTGTCTTCCCAGTCTAGACGTTTAAAGATTTCCTCTAAACATGCAGTGAATAGCATCGGGGATATCGTATCTCCCTGTCTCACGCCTCTCCCGATCGGGATTTCTCTGCTTTTCTCATGTAGGAGTAGTGTGGCTGTGCAATCTTTGTATATGTTGTTGATGGTTTTCACGTATATGTCAGGTACCCCTTGTCTACGTAGAGCTTCTAGAACTGCTTGTATTTCTATCGAGTCAAATGCTTTCTCGTAGTCGATAAACGCCATGTAAAGAGGTTTGTTATATTCCGCGTACTTCTCAATTACTAGGTTGATAGCGTGGCTGTGGTCCATTGTCGAGTAACCTTTCCTAAAACCAGCTTGTTCTCTCGGTTGATTAAAGTCGAGTGTTTCTCTTATCCTCGTAGAAATTACTTTTGTAAATAGCTTGTATATTACTGGGAGTAGGCTAATTGGTCTATAATTCTTTAACTCCTTTATGTCACCTTTCTTGTGGATAAGGATTATATTCGCATTTTTCCAACTGCGTGGTATATTACACGTCTTGACACATTTCGTGAAGAGCGATGCAAGTTTTTCAATTATAGTATCTCCTCCGTCTTTAATCAAGTCGGCTGTTATACCATCTTCACCAGCTGCTTTACCGCGGGACATGCCTTTGACAGCTTTTTTGACTTCGTCAGCGGTTACACATGGAATTTCATTGTCCTCCTCAGATTCTATTTCTATTAAGGTTGTATGGTCTGTCTGAGAACTGTACAGTGCAGAGTAGAAATCTTCTGCTACTTTTACTATTTCGTTGAAACTGTTGATAACGTTACCTTGTTTATCCTTTAGCGTATGCATTTTGTTTTGCCCTAAGTGCAGTTTCTTTTTGACCGTTTTAATGCTGGTGCCTTTCTCTACAGCTTTCTCTATTTCTCTCGTGTTAAAGTTTCTTACATCTCTTTGCCTGGCTTTATTGATCAATTTTGATAGTTCTGCGAATTCAATCTTATCTTTTGGCGAAGTTACTTTCATTTGTTGGCGTTTTTTTATTAAGTCCTTGGTAGATTGGGACAACTTACTTGTTGTTTGCTTAGTTGTTGTACCCCCGACTTCTATCGCTGTTTCAAGGATTGTTTTCGTTATGGTTTTGTTCATTTCCTCTACATCGTCACCGTTTTCGTCTAAGGCCTCGAACTTGTCTCTTAGGGCTACTTTAAATTCTTCGTTCTTGGATCTGATTACCTCTAAATTACATTTTTTTCTAGTAAATAATTTAGTTCTTGTTTTCTTTAGGTTAAGTACAATCTTTGCTCTTACTAATCTGTGATCGCTGCATTTTACCTTCCCCACTACTTCTGTGTCTTGAATTATACCTGGTTGTTCGCACATTATAAAGTCGATTTCATTCTTTGTTTCCCCGTTAGGGCTTTTCCACGTCCACTTCCTATTCTTGTGTTTCTTGAAAAACGTGTTCATTATTCGGAGTCGGTTTCTTTCGGCAAATTGTACTAGCATTTCCCCACGGTTATTCCTATGGCCGACGCCGTAGTTGCCAATCGCCTGCTCTCCACTTTGTTTTGTCCCTACTTTTGCGTTGAAATCCCCCATGACTACTGTGTATTGTGTCTGTACTTTCTTTATTGCTAATTCGATATCCTCGTAGAACTGCTCTACTTGTTCGTCGTCGTAGCTCGTTGTTGGCGCATATCCCTGGATTATCTTAAGTTTATACCGCTTATTTAGTTTTATTACGACGCATGCAACCCTTTCGTTAATGCTGTAGAATTCATCTACGTTGCCCGCTATATCTTTGTGAATTAGGAACCCCACGCCATATTCCCTCTTTTCGGGTAATCCTCTATAGCAGAGGACATGCCCATTGTTTAAGACTATGTAAGCTTCACCTGTTCTCCTAACTTCGCTAAGGCCAATGACGTCCCAATTAACTCCCTCTAGTTCCTCGAGTAATTCCGCTAATCTAGCTTCGCTTGAGAGGGATCTTGCATTGAACGTTCCAATGTTTAGTTTCCAGTGGCGGCCTGTCCGGGTCCAGTGATTGTTACCGCCCTCTGCTGCTTCACAGAGCTGACCGCCGCCGTGGACAGATGTTCTGCAGCTGCTGGACACTGAGGGCGTGGGTTTAATTGTAGACATCGTGTGGGAGGTGGTGGCCAAGTACTTCACCAGGGAGGCCAATTCCTGTTCTGGTGTAGGAGTGAGTCGTAAACGGCAGTTGAATGACTGAAAGCCTTTCACATACCCCAACCGTCGCAAGGCCCCCCTACCGACGTAATCACGAGGAGTACTTAAAAAAAAAAAAGAGGGGGGGGGGGATTGGGCGTCGAACCTGCGACCCTTGACGGTCCCGGTTGCAGCGGCTTCGCCTCGTTAAACGTACATTCTTTCAAAGCCTTTCATGCGCGATATCTTCTACCTGCGTTACTATTTTGTACGGTACTTGGTCTAAAAATGTCCGCGATCTTCTATTTTTGCTGATCGCGACATCCAGGACGTCACGGTTTTTAAAACTGCTCTGCAAGCAAGGTCGGCGCGCGTGGAAATCGTGTGTTAGCGAGGCGTTTCCCTTCTCCGTTCGCGCATACCTGCGCGAACGGAGAAGGGAAACGTACGACGTGAAAAGAGAGATTTCACGTACGACGTGAAAAGAGAGATTTGTTCAGCTTATACATTTTGTCCAGAATAGTGTTTTCATTTGATATTTACAAAAATTAAAAACGCTTCTGCCGTTAGTGAGGGCCATCGAACAGTTTATACCACTTATGCCTAAATTGGTAAATTGATTGTTTGTTCGAATCACCTTTCTTTTTCATTTTTGGAAGCGAAAGTCCTTCGGCCAGCGACGTGGAATGAACGAGCGAGAAAGCGCACGCCTCTGCTGAACCGCGCCGTCTCCTACATTCGAGAGGAGCGGCTTTGCCGCTTAACGCGAATGGACGTGCAAGATGGCGGACCTATGCGCAACTCTGCTAGAGTGTACTAAAATATTCTAGTACACTCTAACTCTGCTCCCGTAGGGAGCATATACAGTAACTCTACGCGGAGCGAGACAGCAGCGCCCCGTTGTGGCCAGGCAGCGGCTCCGGCAGCCGGAGCGGTGGTCCGTTTACTTTCTTGGCCGATAGTACATCCCGACGTTGTGATGGCCTCAGTGGGTGTCTTCAATTCGAGATTGAACTCGGAGCGCATTGCGGCGAGGAACGATGGCTAGGTGACGCGTTCGTGCGCCTAGTACTAGAGTTACTGTTTATGCTCCCTACGGGAGCAAGGGGAACATAGTCACACGGGCATACCAAAGCTCCTTTGAGGTAAAGGAGCATAGCGACTTCGAAGGAACATTAGCTCAAGGGAGCTGAGCCGGTGCTACACGGTTTCCGCTGAAGCTTTTAACAAAAGCCATAACGTACGCTTGGCGCTCCTATCGCTCGTAAATGAGAAAAAATAATACGGCTCCGATGCCCCCATAAATTAGTTGTGCGTGCTTTTTTCTGCTTTTTCTTATCAAATATTTTGTTTTTGGACACTGATAAAACAAAGTGAACACCTAAAGATAATGGAAATAATTCGCCAAACACGGACGTAGTGGTGGCAGTGCGCCGCTGTGTACACAGTATTGCTCCGGCTATGCGTGCTTCGATTCCGTTGTTGTTGCTGTTCTCGATTATTTTTCAATCGCAAAGATCAATCGCAAGTCTCCAAACATGTGCCACGAGAGACTCACCGTGTGAGGATCAAATATTCATCGCAGCGCCCAGTTTAGCGCCATGTGCCCAATCTTCTGAAGGAAAAAATGCTCTCTGGTATCGCCTTGCGCCGATAACAGCATTCAAATACTTAGCTGACGTTTGCCCAACATCTAGAAATGCACCGGTACATGACGCATGTTCTCGAATGTGCAGTGGAAAAATGTGTCGCCGGCGGTTGGTACGAAAAAGATATGCCAAAGACACCTCGGCCTGTAGCAGACAAAATCTTGATAACCAGGCCCAGCTATAGCCACACCACCCCAGCAGCTGACCACAACGTCACCGCTGCAGCGCACCTGCCCTCAAGCTGTGCTATTTTCAGGCGACATATGACAAACTGTGTCTATATCAGCAGAACTTTTATGGTTTATAACTTCTAAGATACCGTGAAACGTGCTTTTTATTAAATCAAAGCGCGTTGGATTGGCTCCAAGGTAAAACATGTTTTTCTGCCGTCTGCCACCTGCGAACGAGGGTAGTCCTTTAGAGCCTCAAGGGACAAACGCGGACTCCCTCAGCTTGAAGCTCCTTTCAACTAATGCTCCCTCCGCGCGCCCGTGTGACAGCGCGCTCGCTCCTTTAAGTAAAGAAGCTTTAGTTCAAAGGACCTTGAAAGTGCCCGTGTGACAGGGGTATAACTCTACCCAGTACTGCTACGGCGACGCTACGCAGCTGGGAGCGCGCTTTCGCCAACCCAGCGAAGAACGCGGCGACGCGGTCGCACGCCGCTGCAGGTAGCCTTCTGGCGTAGCCAAGCTAAGCCACTGCAATAACTTTTTAGGGGCGAAGCTCCTTATGGCATCACCTGCGGCCCGTCCGGTATGTCTATCTGCCGTAGCCAGTAGCGTCTCCCGTAGCATACAATAGATGGAGCTGTCCCATAGAGATGTGTGCATTATGGCGGTTGGGTGACTGGACACTAGATGGCGTCATCACGGTGAAGCATCTCGAATACATAGGCGGGCAAAAAAGGAGCAGAGGCCACAAGACGAAGTCAAACAAAAATGGGAAACATATCTCGAGAAAAAAGCCCTGGTACAGAGTTTAGTTGAAGCCAAGATTAAAGGCCAAAGTGAACGTTGGATATCGGACATTCGCGAAAAGAAGGACGCATCTAGGCTTTTCTGGAACCACCTGCAATCGCTGGGGAAGAAAACTGTAACTATGCAACGGCATATTGTGGATGAAGAAGGAAATAAATTGGAGGGGTACGACGCATTGACTTATATTCGAAATGCAACAGCCGATTCCTTTAAGAAGCATGACGAGGCTCCCTTTACGACGTGTAACAGTAGCAAGGGAGACCAAGTGGAAAAACTAGTTCTGGAAAATTTCAATTGGAAGAAGGCGGAGGAAATGATTCCCAAACGAACAGCCACAGGATTGGATGGGGTTAGCATTACTGTAATAAATGAGCTCGGAAGAAACAGCAAAGAAGCCCTATTAAAAGCAATTGAAGAAAGCTTAAAGGACAGGCGAATACCGGACAGTTGGCGTCAAAGTAGGATGAGGTTCATTTATAAGGGCAAGGGAGAGAAAAATAACATTCGCTCATATAGACCACTGACCATTACATCAGTACTCTACAGGTTGGCGATGCAGGCAATTAAACTGAAAATGCAGATATGGACAGAGCTTAATGGCACTTTTGGCGACCTCCAAAATGGATTTCGAGTCGACAGGAGATTAGATGATAACCTTTTTGCGCTTACGCAGTGTATCGAAATAGCCGGAAAAGAGAACAGACCTTTACATTTGGCATTTTTGGATATTAAAGGTGCGTACGACAATGTGAATCAGAGTGTTTTATGGGACATAATGAAAGAGGCTGGTATAGGGGATGACTGTATAGAGCTCTTAAAGGAAATATACAGTGGAAATACAGTATGTGTGTGGAATGGGAAGGTATGGCGAGTAATGGTAGAATGGAGGTAGTCGATATAGGTAAAGGGTTGAGGCAGGGATGCCCGTTGTCCCCACTATTATTCATGCTTTACATGAGAATGGAGAAAGCATTGGAGATGAGCAATATTGGTTTTAAGCTGTCGTACAGACAGGCAGATAATAGTGATAGAACAAAAGCTCCCCGGGTTGTTTTATGCAGACGATATTGTGCTATTCGCAGACAGTCGAACAGATTTGCAGGGTCTGGTTAGTATATGTGGTCGGGAAAGTGAAGATTTAGGGCTAAAATTTAGTGTGACGAAATGCGGCTGGATGATATTCAATGACAGCAACGATCACACCATATCAATACAGGGCGAGGAGATACCCAGAGTACGAGAGTACAAATACCTCGGGATATGGATAAATGATGGGAATAGATACATGGAAGTACAAGAAAAAGCTATGATAGTTAAAGGAAAGAGGAACTCCGCAATAATGAAAGCGCTGTGGGGTTTACGAGGTAATTCGAGGTTTGTGGAAAGGTGTAATGGTGCCAGCACTTACATTCGGAAACTCAGTGGTGTGCATGAGGTCAGAGGTACAATCAGGGCTGGACGTGAATCAGAGGACGGTCGGACGTCTCGCACTGGGCGCCCATGGGAAGACCACAAATGAGGCTGTTAAGGGGGATATGGGATGGTCTGACTTTGAGGGAAGGGAAGCTTAGAGTAAAATTAGGTACGAACAGAGATTAAGGAATATGAAAGAAAGTAGATGGGCAGCGAAAGTATTCAGGTATTTGTATAGGAAGAACGTTGATTCACAATGGAGAAAGAGAACTAGGAGGCTTACCAGTAAGTATACATCCAGTAACGAAACGGATGGGACGAAAAAGAGCGTTAAGAGCATGGTCAGAGCGGCGGAGAACTCGGATTGGATAGCAAGAATGGAAAAGAAACCGGCATTGAACAACTACCGAAAAGGGAAAGACGAAATCAAGAGAGAAAAATTTTACGATAATTCAAAGGGAAGCGCTTTACTGTTTGAGGCAAGGTCCGGTTGCCTGAGAACCCGAAGTTACAGAGCGAAATTCAATAAAGAAGGGGACACATGTACGTGCTGTGGAAAAGCTAGGGAAACGACAGATCATATTTTGATTGAATGTACAGATGTCCACCCAGGTGTAGCTGTGGACACTACCCTAGAGGAGGCCATGGGTTTCAGGAGTAACACGGGAAAGCTGAACATGCCGGCGATAGAGATAAGTAAAAGGCGCTTAGAGCATTGGTGGCGCAAAAGTATGGAGCAAACAAAAGCGCAAGGTAGTTCGGGTAAGATTGTTACATTACAGCGGAACGATAATAGATAAAATAAAAAAATAAATAGACGAGGAGAAAAATGAGTTTGAAAATATGTTATTCGGGAAAGGAATTGTTTGTAGAGGAAACATAAATAAAGCTAGAGCTTGGTGGCCCGGCTACCGCCCGTTATAAAGGAGGCGCTCCTAATATCCATCCATCCATGCAGCGGTCATCGAGCTCCCCCTCTCTCTCCTCTCTCGCCCCCACTCTCTCCCTTTCCCTCCCTCGCCCTCTCTCCCCTCCCCTCTCCCTCACAACCATTCAACGGTCCCCCCCTCTCTCGCCTCGCGATGCCGACGCAGGCAGCGTCTGCTAGCGAGTTTCTTCATTGAAAAAACCGACCGCTCGCGCTACACAACCGTTCACTGACCACCCCGTATATACGGCACTGGATTTTGACCTCCAAGGTAGTGCCTGTATGCGATTTCTCCTGTGCGTGATTATACAATGAAAATTCACAGCGTACATGTAAAATTAAACTGAGCTGCAAGTCACCATAACTCTCATCGACCCTTTAGTATAAACGCGCACGATCTCACGTCGTTGATGATGTACTGGGCAGAATTCACGGTTTACCGATGAACCTCCGCAGCTTCGCCCACTCATCATTCACTCCGTGGATATGCTGTAATTTTTTTCTTCCGTGCCATATAGCCAATTTGCGTTGAAATAACTGGTGGTCAACTGGCTCACTTGTTCAGTTCTATTTTTATAGCAAAGACACCTAACATCCACATGTCGTTCTTTCACGTTTAATCTGCGCGACCCTCGGCTGTCACGCAGGTTGCAAGTGGTCGCATGAGCACGCCACCGAATTAACTTTTGCGCTGAAGCAAAAGCATGAAGCAATGAAAGCGCCCCTTCCGAACAGTGATAGTAGTAGCGCGGCTTCGCTCGAGCCAGCGATAAGGCGTCCATCATAAATATCGAGCTGGGTCGGACGGATGTTCCGGCGTACACTCGCGATTTGCAGCGCACCTGCTGGTAGAGCGCTCTGTGCAGTTTTGCCGATTTCGGCCACCGCTCGCGTCCTCCGTTTTACCATAGTCCCCAGCACCTGTACCTCCGCGAAGCTTCAAATATATAGTTCGTTCTTTCAACTTTCCATGTTACCAAAATAAAGCGATGGTGGCAACAATAATGGACAGGCGCATAAATTGTTATGCCTTGAATCGTTTATTAGAGTGGAACATGGGAAGGATAATTCTTTATAGAGACGAAAGCTCAATGCACAAGGTGCACGAACTTAGGCGCGAACGCGCCGCGGCGGAACAAAACAAACAGCCCGAGCAACCCAAGGCGCAAGCGAGCGTTCCTGATGCAGACGCACCGGCTCCGAAGAAACGGGCGCTCCGACAGCGAACGTGTGAGGGAGGTTCCGAGAGCCAGGTAGGAGCAGAAACATAATGAAAATGCTAAGCACCATGCAAAGCGCGATTGAGACTCTACACGCAACAGTCCTCGGACTTGCAAACAGGACCGCTAACCTCGACATGCAGATGACAATGAACCACCCAGTATTTACGATGCACGGACGCGTGCCGGCGAGCAACCATCAAGGGCAGCCGGTTAACTCTCATCCGCCTCAAAATGGCCAACGATAATCAAGGAATATGGCAGTGGAACTGCCGCGGCTTCGCCGGCAAGAAGGCGGTTCTACAGCAATACATCAGGCACGCAACACGTAAACCGGACGTCATATTAAGTACTGCAAGAAACACTCACGAACGCGGCTACATTAACAGGCTACAAAACGCACAACAGCAAAATCGGGGAAGGGGTCTATGCACGCTCGTTAGGAAGCGTCTCACATTCGTTGACCACGAAATAAGCGGCGTCCAGATGGAACACGCTCTCATCGAACTGATACCAACTAAGCGTAGGAAACAAAGCATATTCCTACAAACGCCGACAACGATTCCGGGCGTTGTTTCAAAAGACGCTGGGGAGCGACCACATGATTGTCGAAGTCTGCGTTTCGACGCCGGACAGAGCGCAGGGCAGTAAGCGCAAATGTGAATGGACCGACTGGGAAGATTTTAGAAAGAAACGTGGCCAACAACAGTCATCAGAAGATACCATCACGGACATCGAAGAATGGACCCGCTCGCTGGCATGCGGACGTCAAAGCGTCAACCAAGACCATAGAAACAGACGTCGAAACAGACAAGATGGACAGCCGCCTGACGCACCTTATCGCGGCGAAGAACTCCATCCTGGCCAGATGGAAGGGGCAGAGACTCAACAGGAGACTCAGAAAGAAAATTGCGGAGGTCAACAAGAACATCGAAGAACACTGCCGCACGCTCAACCGCCAGCAATGGGACGAGTTATGCAATGCGGTGGACGGGCAACTACACAATGGGAAAGCGTGGAACCTGTTGAAGCATCTGCTAGACGAAACGAAGACCAAATCGCACCAGAGGGACTGCCTTGCTCGTCTTTTACACAAGGAGATCGAGAAGCACGGTGACGATGCCGTGACCGCCCGGTTACGAACGAAGTACATGCCGCCCACTTCTACCGTGCAACACGGCCCGTATGAAGGGGACCCGAACGAAGCATTGGATCAGGACTTTAATGTAGAAGAGATCAGGACGGCACTACACAACCTCAACAGCAAATCGGCGCCGGGCCCCGACCGGGTGTCGAATCGCGCCCTGAATCTCGACGACGAATCCGTGAAACAGTTGACGGAATACATCAACGACTGCTGGCAGCGCGGCCGCCTCCCGCAACAGTGGAAAACTGCGGGAACGATCCTCATCCCAAAACCTGGAAAATCGCCGAGCCTCGACAACCTTCGACCCATATCGCTAACGTCGTGTGTCGGCAAGACTAAGGAGCACGCACTGCTTAACCGCTGGCAAGCTTACTTAGAGCAGACAGGGGCATACCCACCGTCCATCATAGGGTTCCGCCCACAACTCTCCACGCAAGACGCGATGATACAGTTGAAACACCAGGTGCTAGACGGCAAGACGAGAGGTACCAAAGCTATTCTCGGCCTCGACCTCGACAGCGCGTTCGATAGAATCGTGCACTCAGCGATCTTAAACCAGATATCGCGGCGAAATCTCGGTTTACGTACGTACAACTAACTATGTGAAAGATTTTTTGACGGACAGACGAGCCGTTTTAATGGCAGGGGACCTCCAGCTAGAAGAGCAGGCGCTGGGAAGCACCGGAACGCCGCAGGGCTCAGTCATCTCGCCCACGCTGTTCAACCTCGTCATGATCGGGCTTGCAGAAAAACTACAAGAACTCGAAGACGTCCGCCGCACCATCTACGCCGACGATATTACAGTCTGGGTGCACGAAGGCAGTCACATCGAGACGGCGCTGCAGCTAGCAATCGACACCATAGAGGAACACCTAATGGGTACGGGGCTACGGTGCTCGCCGACAAAGTCTGGACTACCACCCCATATGCAAAGGGGTAGACCCCCCGGAGGTAGTGGAACGACCAGGCGAGAATACGAAGAAATCAGACTGCGCACGAGCAACCATCCTGATAGTCCGGAGAATAAGGGTTCTTGGCATGATAATTGAAGCCAACGGCACCAACGGAGAAACGATTGCTAAACTGACGCACAAGACAAACAACGCCGTGAGGCTCCTCAAGTGGGTTACCAGCAAAACAAGTGGCTTGAGAGAACCTCACACGACTCATACACTCTTTCGTAATGTGTCACATTGCGTATGTCGCGGCGTTCCACAACTGGTACAGGGGAGAAGAGTCCAAAATCAACGTCCTCATTCGCAAGGTGTACAAAATAGCACTGGGTCTACCCGAGTCAACCAGTACGCACCGCTTGCTCCAACTCGGGCTTCACAACACTCTGAGCGAAATTGCCGAGGCACAACGCACTTCACAATTAGAAAGACTAGCAGCCACTAGTACGGGACGCCAGATAATGGACAATCTTGGCATTCGCTACCATACACAACAGGGCCAAAAATTCGCAGTTCCTGCCGAGATCCGATTCCACGGAACGTACACTCGCAAACCGCGCCGGCGATCGTTGTCCGTGGGAGAGCAACAAAGAGCGCTTGACGAGCTACAATGAAATCACCAAAGCTCTCTACCTGGCCCGCCGGACCTTCCCGAACTTCGGCGAGTTTGAGCGTATCTATCTATCTATCTATCTATCTATCTATCTATCTATCTATCTATCTATCTATCTATCTATCTATCTATCTATCTATCTATCTATCTATCTATCTATCTATTTCGCTAATGCGATGTTTACGGAAATTGGTATGCCACAACATGACTACATGACGAACATAAATGACAAGTCATACTATGAAAATCGTGACATGCATGTCATGAGCGACATGATTTACATGCCACGGTCTTGGTGCTCTCTGGGCCGCTCGTAAGTGGGATGTATAGGAAAATTGGTATGCAACAACATGACAGCATGACGAACATAAATGACAGGTCATAACATGAAAAGCACGACATGCATGTCATGGGCGGCATGATTTACATGCCACGCGTTTCGTTAATGAGATGTATACCAAAATTGCTATGGCACAACACGACAGCATGACGAACGTAAATGACAGGTCATAACATTAGAATCATGACACGTGTGTCATGAGCAGCATGGTTTACATGCCACAGCCTTGGTGCTCTTGCGGCCGTTTCGTTAACTTCATATGTACCAAACTCGGTATAGCGAGACAACAATGCAAATCCATTTTACGTTCCTGATGCGTGCTTCGCATTTCCTTGATTCCCACTGCACGTGGGATCTGCCAATTTTTTTGTCCATGCATCTCGAGCACATCATGGATTATACCGATGAAAGGGCTCGAGGGCAGCAGACGGTCCGCAGTTACCGAAGGCATAAAAACGGCGCCATTTGGAAAGGTCGCATGACGATATTTTAGTTTGCTTCTGTGATTAGCTGGCGGAGTAAACACCGACGCGAGCAGTCCCTTGTTGCCAACTCCTGTTTTTTTTTTTAATTGTGTCCTACCATGGACTAGTGCTGCGGAGACTAAGGACATCCCTTCCTTCTCACGCTCCTTTCCCTCTGATTGCCATACTCTACTGTACAAGACTATGCTATACTTTATCCTCTCCCACCTCACCTCCCTTTCACACCCCTATACTGTACATGCCCACGCTATGCTTCACTCTCGTCTCATCCTCACTTCCCTCACACGCTGACGCTAAGCTTCTCTCTGCCCTCCTCCTCCGCTTTCCCACCCCCTTGCTAACACTACACTAGGCTGAGGGCATGAGCGCGAGAGATGTGCGCACGCACTTATTTCCTGATAATAGTTTTCTGCTCGGTGTTCACGGACAAATGCTTGCTGTCAAAAGAAGAGCTAAATTCTAACCACAGCGCGTTCACAAATCTGCAATGAGGGCCGCCTCTGCTAATGTCTGCTGCCATGGAGGGACATTATAAGTGGCGTGTTAATTAAATAGTGGTTACTTAGCACCCTTTGTATGTTTCACTTCACTCGCCCACTGCCAAGAGCATTATGCTAATGCAACCATTGACAAATTAACCCTCACTGAAACCTAGGCGAGTATATTATCGCTTTAATGATGTTTCACTACACTACTTTCGCGATGTCCGTTGCATATTGTAGGTTACTTCTACTAATTACTTACTACTGCTAGCAGCGGCATCGCCGCTAGCAACCCCTTGCAGTGGGTTCGAGCACTCAACGAGCAGAGAATGAGGTAGTCGCGTCCGCGCGCTCGCTATCTCAGCCATGCCTCGCCGCGCTGCCGCGCGCTTCGGCCCGCGGCCCGACTCTAGGCAGGGCAGCGCGAACCGTCGCACGCGGCGAAAGACGAGAACATTAGGCGCATCTCTCCGAGCACGGTAATTTAATAAACACGTTAAAATAATACAAACAGTAATAAGGTCGAATTAGTCGAATTGAATATAAGGACAGGACAAGAACGATTAACAACACGCGAACGCACACGAACACAAAGGACAATAACACTGAACAACACGCGAACACAGAATAACACACAAAAATAACCAAAGAGCCTAACCCCGGCTAGCGCACCCGCGACCGCGAGCCCTCAGAAGAGGAAAATAGAAGAACATACAGACATGGGCGTCGGTCGCAGGTCGCCGCCGTGGTCGCCGGGGCCTGCAGAGGCACGCCATCCGACCGATGGCCCGGTCGGCCGGAGGGTCACAAAAGTACGTGCGCACCTCTCCAGGACCCAGCAAGTTCTCCCGAGCATCTCAAAAACCAGAACGCGCGAAGATTTTAGGAATTTCTCGCTGCCCAATATGGGGCAAACGGGCGGGCCGCCGCCCCGTCAAGCTGGGGAGAGGGGGTTGCGGAGACATTCCACGCTAAACATGGCGTCGAGCGGGACCCACAATATATACTGCATCATGACTCTGCGATTGGTGCCTCCCTACAAGCTTCCTTTTGAGTGTTACCGGGCTTCCTTAAAAATGAATTTTAAATTAAGAAATGCAAGGCAAAACATTGAATACATACAAGATGTAACTTGTTCTTCAAACGGTCAAGATAAATGAAATGTTTCTTTAATATACGAAACCATTTTCAGTGCATAGAACTGTTGGTAATCGTATGGAAGCAGCTGCAGCTCTTTCACTGCTTTTGCCACTGAAGTGAGAGCTTTGCCAGCAGGAATCAGGTCTTTGTTCCCATAGGGATCGTTCTTGTCATACAGACTTGCGTCCAGGTTCCTCCAGAATATGTTGACAGCAATTCCAAAATCCAGAGCAGTCATGTTATGAAACCACAGAGCTGTAATGATACCGACACCAACAATAGCATAACTAGGCTAATTGACAACAGTTAGATCTTACCTGGTATGAATAATATGTCACCAGAAGTGAGTGTAGCTTCAAAGCGGGTAGCTTTCTGAAACTTGGGAAAATTTGCCAAGTCTGGACGCTCTACATCCAAAACAAGCGATTTGTCACCTAGGATGGAAATGCAAAGCATGGAGCATAAAAGTAGCCTGCTAAGATGACAAAAGAAAAAAAGAAAATGAGCACAGAAATCAGGCTTCCTCAACTTGCCTTTTATGTAAAGGTACTCAAAGTCATTAGGGTGGAACAGTACAGCTTTCTTTTTCCCTCTAACTTGAATGAGCAAATTATCCATTACCTGCAGAAACAAAACAAAAAAGCCTTCCTTTTCTGAAACACAGCAAACAAAGTGCGAGTGCATTATTAATGCGTTAACCTAACATGTGACGCACAGGTGTGCTTGGCAGCAGTACTGGCTGTTCAATGAACCTACACTGTAAAAAGTCAGTAAAAAATAAAAAAAATTGGCAGATCCCACGTGCAGTGGGAATCAAGGAAATGCGAAGCACGCATCAGGAACGTAAAATGGATTTGCATTGTTGTCTCGCTATACCGAGTTTGGTACATATGAAGTTAACGAAACGGCCGAAGAGCATCAAGAATGTGGAATGTAAACCATGCCGCTCACACACGCATGTCATGATTCTGATGTTATGGCCTAACGAAAGGGGTCAAGGACTCGTTCTTTATTTGTTAGAAACAACTTAATGAGCAAACAGACAATGAAGCATGTTATGTTATGGCCTGTCATTTACGTTCGTCATGCCGTAGCAATTTTGGTATACAGCCCATTAACGAAACGTGTGGCATGTAAATCATGCCGCTCATGATATGCATATCACGATTTTCACGTTATGACCTGTCATTTATGTTCGTCATGCAGTCATGTTGTGGCATACCAATTTTCGTAAACATCCCATTAACGAAACGGCCAGGAGAGCACCAAGACCGTGGCATGTAAATCATGTCGCTCGTGACATGCATGTCATGATTTTCATGTTACGACCTGTCGTTTATGTTCGTCATGTAGTCATGTTGTGGCATACCAATTTTCGTAAACATCCCATTAGCGAAACGGCCAGGAGAGCACAAAATCGTAGGCAGATAGATAGATAGATAGATAGATAGATAGATAGATAGATAGATAGATAGATAGATAGATAGATAGATAGATAGATAGATACGCTCAAACTCGCCGAAGTTCGCTAAGACGTGCTTCGCATTTTAAAATATTCAAATTAACAGAGAAAATATTGTGGTTGCGGGCAGCTTGCACATAGGGGCGCAAGGATACTGGTGGCCTTCCCCATCCTGACGCATTTCTGTTTCCCACCTCCTTGCCATACAGTGCTCCATCCTCCTTTCCCTCCTTCTCATCCTCACTTCCCTTCTACACCTCTTGCTATACCACCGTGTACTTGGGAATGCTATGGTTTACCTTCTCCCTTCATTTTCCTGTTCCACACGTGCTCACCGCCAATTTCCATTCCTCCTTTCCTCCCTCGAGGTCACAGTCGGCACGTAGCGGCGGACGGACGAAGCTCCCAAGTGCGGACCACGGCCGGTCTGGACGCGCGCGCTCGCTCTCTCTTTTACGGCCTGCGCACGGGGGGCTGTTGCTACCTATCGCCGCAACTTGGCGGGGGCGCTCCGAGCCAACCCTCTCTAAACCAGCTCCCGGCCGTTGCGGAGGCTAGCGCGCGCTGGGAATGCTCGGCCTCAGACTTGCCGTGTCACTTTCTGAAGCTCCTCGATATGCTATGCATGGTACCAATGCGATGAGAATACGGTAGCAAGCATATATATGGCAACTCTGGTGCTTTCCGCTTTTCCGAGGGGGAGGCACAAGCCACTGATTCGCCCGCTTCTGCCGCTCGTGAGAGCACTTAGCGATGCGCGTCGCGCTCAGAAGGCTCGGCCGCATGATTCGTCACCGACTGTCAGAACAAATGACACGAAACATTCTTTTTTGAAAGAAATTGGTTTCCGAAACGTTTACGTCAAATGAACATATGCCAACCATTAATGTACTTGAAAATGATAAAATATGGTCATTTTTATTCAATCTGTCGCAATTCTTGCTTTATTATTAAAATAAATACCTCGAAAAGGGGAAAGTCACACTCCCCACAAGTAGCCGTGAGTCGCAATCACAGCAGAAGGAACATAATAATAATAATAATAATAATAATAATAATAATAATAATAATAATAATAATAAAAACTCGCACCACACCACGCTGAGTCCCTGCATGCATATAAATTCCCAAGCTCTCACGTGTCCAGAGCTGCAGCGTGCAAGAGATGAGAAAAATCTTTTTATGCAATAACGTACGCCGCAGGCGAAGAAAAACAAAGAACTTTCACAGAAACCGTTCAGCATCATACAGAATGTTGTCCTTGGTACTAAAATAATATAATGCACAAGAAGAACTGAAAAGAAAAAAAGCACTGCTGGTAAAACACTGTCGTGATGCTTACAGCTAGTTTAAAGTAGTCACATCGTTCACAGCCGGAAATGTTTCCGAGTGGGCTTGTGAATATAGTCAGAGGGCTTGTCATTCTGATCTGTTAACTTTTTTGTGTAGTTCACAAAAAGAATCCGGAGAAACTTTTCAGAGATGATGTGCGCCGACACTCTGGCGTGACTCTTGTCCACACCTTCCGGACAGTCCAGAAGCGGCGAATCTTCAAGATATGACTGAACAGTAAATTGCAGTGTCTCGAGGATTTTCTTTCGGTAAAGATATTTCACTGCCTTCTCGAAGAACGTCACAATCTCATATGATGGTTCCGGGAAACATTTTGACAATCACACAATTGAGCGGTTCGCCACAAGGCTGAGCAAATCCGTCTCATTGTAGAAACTAAGCAGAAGGACGCACTTCGGGACATCTGCATCAGCATGCCGTCTATCATCCGAAAACTGCGTTATGTTTATGAAGGACGCCGTGGTGGAAGGCTCCGGGAATTTCGACCACCTGGTAATCTTTCGGGTGCACCTAAATCCAAGTGCACAAGCCCCAAGCATTTTCACATCCATCAAATATAAGATGGTCAAGTTTGACCAACCAACCAACCCATTCTTGTTGCTAGTAGCACTGAGTGTGCCTCTTCTTTTGCCGAGTGCATGAGTACCTAGAAAGCCAGACTGTCCCCACACGCACCTGCAGTACTGCTTCCACCACATTCTACATGCGGAAAAAATAATTAGCACGGTAAAGTGGCCGGGAACAGCTGGTTTACCATACGAAGCGCATGCAGAGCAACGCGCTTTGGGGGGTTGGCTCGCGACGCCCTCGCGCGGAACGCGCCGTCGTCCTGTATAGAAACATATCCATTGTAGTCGTGGCAGCTGCTCAGGCCGTAAAAGAGAGCGAGCGAGCGCGTCCAGACCGGCCGTAGAGAGCGAGCGCGCGCGTCCAGGGGGGCTATCGGAGATGGCATTTTAGCGAGAGCGTTCGGAATCGCCGCACGCGATTGGCCAGCGCCGCTCCGCTGTCGTCATCCGCGGGGCGTGCCCACGGTAACCTACCTATAACCACATTAGAGAAGAGGAACTGTACCGTTGACAGTGCAACGAAAAATAAAAGTAGCGGTGGCGTCCTAAACTAAGATACACGATCAAGAGATGGCACTGCATGTACTATCATCATTATTGTTTAGATGCAACATGTTTGTTTTGTTTTTGACGCCTACGCCTTCTGGCCTTATTGAGAGCCCCTAGCAGGAAAATTTCAAACTAAAATATGGGGCTAGGTTAGTAGTTCCACTCTACGCGCAACTTGATGGAACGCGCCACGGCTGGTTTTTTGCGCCACCTGTAGCGACTTGTGGAACGTCGAACCTTCTGGGGCCCCGAGATTTCGGTGTCGTCAAATTGACGTCAATTCCCTGTCAATCATTTTCAAACCGAGCGTGTCGTCTGCTACGCGGAGAACGATTCCCGAGGCCGCTCGCTCAGCGAACGATTTACGAACACTTTGCGAACAGCGGCCGCGGCAGCTGCTCCGCTTGGATTGAAACGGCGGCTGCGGCTGCGCAATGTTGCGTCACAGAGGGAAATGGCGGTCCACTTGGGCGCCGAGTCCTCGCATTGTCGTCGCTGAAATAGGACGCGGAGCCGCTGGAGGTTCGCGATGTATTTGAGGATTTGACAGGAAGTGAATTCCGGCCTCAATTTCGTCTGTCGAAGCGAACAGTACGTTGGCTGTGCGCCGAACTTGATCCCGAGAGAGAGAACAACGTTATTTTAGGAAAAAAAAAAATCCTCGCCGCCACCTCCTCTGCTCGTCTGATAGCCTGGAGTTGTTTCTCCAGGCTTGAGTCGCGGTGAACGGTGTCCCACGCTCCAGGCGAGGGAATGGTAAAAGAGATCGGAAATCGGGTGCCAAAGAGCCCGTGTAATTTCGACGGAGAGAAAAGAGCTGCGCATGTTGATGTTCTTTAATTGCTCCTGGAAGTTTCCAGCGCGCTGTCGGTAGTGAAGAGTTTGTCGGGCTTTCACAGTTGGGGTGCACCTCCAAAAATGCGAGAGGGAGCTCCCTCTGCCTCTGAGCACCTGCGGGCTGAGATGCACGTTTTTGTGCGAGGACATGGCAGCAGCAGACGACGACACGAAATTTAGATATGACGCCACTTACGCGCACGCTTGTTTTTCGCGCCCGCGACACCGCTTAGCGAACCTGCAGAGAACGATATCGATGCTTAAGAGCGTGTTTACGTCTGAGAAGAAGAAAGCACCGTTTTTAAAAGGAGCAGATTTCTTAATTTCTGAGGAGAAACATTTTGGCTTTCAGAAGCAGACGACAAACGGAGTACGTCATCATCCGAGGAGCGCGCCGCTTCCCCATTGGCCGCGCCGGCCGCGCTCCTCCCATTCTCAAAGCATTGCTCAAAGCTATCGCGGACCACCCACTTTTTGACGTCAGTGTTCGGAAAGCGTTCTCGAGCGAACACCCGATCTCCGATAGCCCCCCAGACCGGCCGTGGTGCGGACACGACCGGTCTGGACGCGCGCGCTCGCTCTCTTTTACGGCCTGCGCACGGGGGGCTGTTGCTACCTATCGCCGCAACTTGGCGGGGCGCTCCGAGCCAACCCGCTCTAAACCAGCTCCCGGCGGTTGCGGAGGCTAGCGCGCGCTGGGAATGCTCGACCTCAGACTTGCCGTGTCACTTTCTGAATCTCCTGTATATGCTATGCATGGTAGCAATGCGATGAGAATACGGTAGCAAGCATATATATGGCAACTCTGGTGCTTTCCGCTTTTCCGAGGGAGAGGCAAAGCCACTGATTCGCCCGCTTCTGCCGCTCGTGAGAGCACTTACCGATGCGCGTTGCGCTCAGAAGGCTCGGCCGCATGATTCGTCACCGACCGTCAGAACAAATGACACGAAACATTCTTTTTTGAAAGAAATTGGTTTCCAAAACGTTTACGTCAAATACACATATGCCAACCATTAATGTACTTGAAAATGATAAAATATGGTCATTTTTATTCAAGCTGTCGCAATTCTTGCTTTATTATTAAAATAAATACCTCGAAAAGGGGAAAGTCACACTCCCCACAAGTAGCCGTGAGTCGCAATCACAGCAGAAGGAACATAATAATAATAATAATATTAATAATAATAATAATAATAATAATAATAATAATAATAATAATAATAATAATAATAATAATAATAAACTCGCACCACACCACGCTGAGTCCCTACATGCATATAAATTCCCAAGCTCTCACGTGTCCAGACACGGTCTTCAGCGTGCAAGTAAAGAGATGAGCAAACTGTTCCAGATGGAGACGCGAGCATGCGTGTGTTTTTCTTCAAAGCACGTCCGAAAAGCAGCGAAAACACGCGCGCGTCACTGTCGCCTCGGCTTTCACCATGCGCGCGCTATGGGCGAACGCGCGCGCGTCTCATAAGTGCACCAGCTACGTTTTGTTAGTTCTAACATAAAAGGAATACTACACACACAGTGATACGAGCAGCGCCGTTGTGCTCAGCCACTACAATGACGCCGGTAAGCTCATATGATGGTTCCGGGAAACATTTTGACAATCACACAATTGAGCGGTTCGCCACAAGGCTGAGCAAATCCGTCTCATTGTAGAAACTAAGCAGAAGGACGCACTTCGGGACATCTGCATCAGCATGCCGTCTATAATCCGAAAACTGCGTTATGTTTATGAAGGACGCCGTGGTGGAAGGCTCCGGGAATTTCGACCACCTGGTAATCTTTAGGGTGCACCTAAATCCAAGCGCACAAGCCCCAAGCATTTTCGCCTCCATCAAATATAAGATGGTCAAGTTTGACCAACCAACCAACCAACCCATTCTTGTTGCTAGTAGCGCTGAGTGTGCCTCTTCTTTTGCCGAGTGCATGAGTACCTAGAAAGCCAGACTGTCCCCACACGCACCTGTACTGCTTCCACCACTTTCTACATGCGGAAAAATTAATTAGCACGGTAAAGTGGCCGGGAACAGCTATTTTACCATATGAAGCGCATGCAGAGCAACGCGCTTTGGGGGGTTGGCTCACGACGCCCTCGCGCGGAACGCGCCGTCGTCCCGTATAGAAACAGATCCATTGTAGTCGTGGCAGCTGCTCAGGCCGTAAAAGAGGGAGCCAGCGCGCTCGTCCAGACCGGCCGTGGTGCGGATGGCTCCTCGCGTCGTCTGCTAGCCGCTGTGCGTTTATAAGCGCGCACGTCGTGCTTAGCCTCGAGGATGTTCGTTATTCCTGCTGCAGCAGTGTTAAATGCTTGCATGTAATCTTATCCAACTATACAAAATATGTGGCTTTGCGCTGCCATCTTCCCTACTTGTTGGGATCATTGAGTGCGTGTGTCGAGAGCGTACCATGTCATTGTCATACGCCCGGCCCGGCACAATTATTTCAGTTTAGCTTCTGCCGTGTTTTTCAAGCATACGACGAAGTGCGGTTGTCGTTCTTCTAAACAAATTATTCTGGAATCGTCAACGCGTAAGTGCCGTGCGGTAGTTATATCGTCTCGCGGTAAGCGGTTGTTTTGTGGCAACAAAATGAGCTGGTGCGAGCTGACACAAATATCTGTCAGTGGTAAACAAAAATAAAAATCTGACACGTGCGCTTATGCCACGACGTACTTGTTAATTGTAGTATAATAGCTTGACTGTCACCTAGCGGTTCAGTGATGAGCCTTCATTGTCGTTAAGACGTCGTCCTTTTGTACAGTACTTATTGGTACTACTACGGCAAAAGTATCCGCCTCACAAGTGTACTCTGACACTTAAAGGGCAACTCCGGCGATTTTTCAGTGTTTACTGATCTCAATAAAATTTTCAATATATATTCTCCTTGGTAGTGTAATAATATATGCCAAGCAAGGCGAATGTAGGTCATTTAGTTTTCCTGTAAATGAATTTTAAAATTTTTTAGCGGATTCTCACACAGGCCACCCTGTGTTTTTGACGTCATTGCCTCCGCGCTGCCTACCTGAGCCAGCGGGTCTTCAAAAGCAAAACGGCGACACTTCAGTGCTCAAATTGTCGCTGTAAAGAACAAAAAAGCTAGCATAACTCAACATATCTTTAAATGACCTCGCTTCTTTGGCGTCAGTTCCATATTTCTGGTGACGAGAAGGTTGTGACGTCACCACACGTACTCCACAAAGCATCTAATCGTTTCGGTTTGAAGACGACTTTCAGTGGCTGATTTAAAATTATTGATGCGTTTCTGAGCAAACTGAACCACCCTGGCGGTTATAGGACCATCAGTACCATTGGAAAACATTGATATCAGAACATGGCGAAAAAACCGCCGGAGTTGCCCTTTAAGCGCTTAAACTGTTCGCCAAAAACGAATGAATAGTGTATTACACGAGGATCATGCGTGAGCCGGTAGTCCGACGCTTAATATGAGTTGAGTCAGACGGTCGCGGGATCGAATCCCGGCCGCGGCGGCTGCACTTCGATGGAGGCGAAATGTTGAGGCTCGTGTGCTGTGCGATGTCAGTGCACATTAAAAAACCCCAGGTGACCGAAATTTCCGGAGCCCTCCACTACGGCGTCTCTCATAATCAGAGCTGGTTTTGGGACGTTAAACCCCACAAATAAATCAATCAGTTGAGCGTTATATAATGTGGCATCGTTAGCACGATGGAAAATGGCGCTTGCGCCTGTCTACGTCCCCAGAAAACTCGCCTAGCCGCGCGTCAGCAACCATATGGAACAGTACCATATGCCCAGCAAAGTACAGCCAAATAAGCTAATTAAGCGTAGTTTAGGCAAATTAAGCTAAGCCAAATATAATTAATCTAACACTTGGTCAACCCTAACTAAGCTAAGACTACTTATGCCAGACAGTTACATAATCAAGTTAAGGCTAACGAAGCCAGCTGTAATTAAGCGAAGAGTAATAATTAAGCCAAGTTTCCTTAAGCTAACATTATTTAGCCAATCCTAATTATGCTAATACTAAGTCAACTTTGATTAAGCTAATTCTAAATAAGTCAAGCCTTAATAAAACTAAAGCTAATTAAGTCAATAATATTAAATTTACAGGTCTTATTAAGACAGGCCTAATTAAGTTACGACTAATTGAAGCAAGCCCAAATGAGCTAAGACCAAATAGGTTGTCAAGTGAGACGCTGCAAAGCCTAGCAAGACCAAGTAACGCCTAGCTACTAGCCTAGCAAAACCATGTGCAACTTCGAATCGACTAGCACCACCATTTTTTTTTTCGCTTGACGAACGTGTTTTTGCCCCCTAAATTATTTAGAACTCGTGTAGGATATACAGTCTGCTATTCAACTGAATTCGCAGTAAAAACCTTTTTTTTTCTGCAGCCAATTTCTGCCACCCTCTCGACTCAATTGTAGAAAACAAGCAAGAACTCATGCTGAACTATATATTTTACTCATGTAACACCAATGGCAACATTGCAGACAAAACACAACTTAAATATGGCCTAAGAAAAATAGAGACAGAAACACCGGGGAAGTGTGAGGATGGGTGATGCTGAGTGCCCCGTGAAACGGCAGATTACGCTTGTTTCACATGTAAGAGGGAGTTTTATCAGCGCCGGCTTACCGTACGGTAGTGACGGCAATGCCATACCGTCATGGTCGGCGTGCGGCTGTAGTCGGAAAGAGCTGCACTAGTTGTTCGGTGAGCACGGAAATGTCATCAGATGATAAAACTTGGTGGTAACGTTTTCACGAGCTAAATTTTCCACGTGCCGACGACGACGGTACGGCATTACCGTACTTACCGTACGGTATGCCGCCGCTGCTAAAACTCCCTAATAAGAACATTCCGCGTGCTTCAAGGGCTAATGTGACATTGGAGCACGTCTATATAACCATTTGACTGCAGTCAACGCTTTCATTTAGCTAACAGTTGCCTCAAGCCGCTAAAAACGTTGCGTCGCTGTGTACATTTCAATGCTCGTGACCGGCCGCCTATTCACACGTTTCCCGTACCCCCTGGTGCGTACCCGATATGCCGAGGATGATTGCCTCACGTTTACGCTTTATGAACATATGCACGGCAGCGGCACAGCAACCAAGATGTGCTTTGAGAGTCAGGTTATAACCCTAGAGAAGTCATGGTGGTAATCAGAGTCAAGCCTTTAAAAGCCAAGATATGTCATGAGAGTCAAGTTAAAGGAGTACTGACACGATTTTGCGGCGGCTCAAAATGTACGTTTTTCGTATTCTAGCCATGTATTGTTAAGGCCCTCCGCACACCGGAAGCCAGGAAACACGTACAAAATATTTTAGTTTAGTTTTAAAGTTTTCGTCACCCAGCACTGCAAGCCAGCCCCAGCGCAATCGATACTACGATGACGTATGAGCGCAGTCTATTAAACATCACCGAAATTGCTGTCAGAGTCACTGGTAGTGATGCAGAACTATCGTTAAATCGACTATCGATAGTATCGATAGTTTAAAAAAGAATTATCGATACTATCGATAGTCCATTTGCCGATAGTTCTATCAGTCACAAGAGGCTACTATTCGCAGTACTCGGCTCGTTTCATTTATGAGCAATTTCTTTTGTGAATGAAATTACCTCAGTGAAAATGCCGGAATATGCCCACTAAGAAATTAATGCTCAAAACCAAGCGGTCAAACATTACAGACAAAAGTAAGTTTTTTTTTTATTTTAAACCACAAAACGCAACATAAATTCGAGGTCTTGCAGTTCCGTGACATGAACGGCTTCCTTGCCGCTACCGCTGAACTGTTCGATTTAATAATCATTTGTAAGCCAAGCATTTTGGTGAAGGAACACAAGCATGTGACATGAGCCACGTGATATGAGCTACCTTTCCTTGCTTGCTTTTGTGCGCCCCGGGCGGATGGTTTTGTTTCGAATTCTTGGACGGATATTCCTTTTCCGTTCGCGATTTCTACTTTGATTTGCTTTGTCTTGCTTTGCCGATCCGTACAGGAAAGGATCTAGTAGGTCCGAAGCTGCATAAGAAGTAAACAAAGAAATACTGCTGGCGCTGTCCGCTTCATGTTGTAGTAAATAATCTCGAGCTATAGCGCCGCCTTGCCGATCCCGCCATGGGTATCCCCCACCCATAGACTATGCCCACGGCTCACACTCACTGGCACTCACTCGCACTCACACTCAAAGACACTCACTCGCACTCACCTCCACTCACACTCACTTGCACTCACTCGCACTCGCACTCACTTCCACTCACACTCAAAGGCACTCACTCGCACTCGCACTCACCTCCACTCACACTCACTCGCACTCACTTCCACTCACACTCATTGGCACTCACTCGCACTCGCACTCACCCCACTCACACTCACTTGCACTCACTCGCACTCGCTTCCACTCACACTCATTGGCACTCACTCGCACTCACTTCCACTCACACTCACTGGCACTCACTCGCACTCGCACTCACCTCCACTCACACTCACTTGCACTCACTCGCACTCACTTCCACTCACACCCATTGGCACTCACTCGCACTCGCACTCACGTCTATGAAATGAGTGCGAGTGAGTGCACTCATGAGTGAGTACGCCGACCTATGGTCATGGGCACGTCACCAGTAAAAAGTAATTGCAGTTACCTCAGCCAGAAAAGTAACTATGTTACAGTTGCACTTACTCAGCCTTCAAAAGTAACTTGTTACAGTTACAGTTACTGCAAAAAAGTAACGTCGTTACTTTTCAGTTACTGTACAAGATTAATACTCTGCAAACGAAATCATGTAGTTCTTTCAACCGCAACATACTGTTACGCGCTATTCCGCACATTTAGCGACGCGTCCTGCCGAGCCTGGAGGAATGCACCAAGAAGATGGTGAGGACGACGATCAGAGCAGCGCTTCTGCTGATGCTCTGCCGTCTTGTCTGCTGCTGTCTGTCCTTGCATATATTGCGCAAATATAATTTCGATACTGATCTGGTTAATCTTATCCCTGTGGCATTTTTGGTGGAGGTGCTGGGTACAGAACGGTGGAGGCCTGGCCAAAAGAATCGACGCCGCACGCGATCGTACGTGCGAGTTCCTCCAAGATGTCCAGCAGATATGCGTCGCATATTGAAGTCCTACCGCGACATATTTGACTTTGATGATCGTCCTTTGGGGCAGACATCACTGGTTAATACCGGAGACGCCAGCACGATCCGACAACGTCCTTACCGCGTGTCCCACGCCGAGCGAAACGTAATACAGCGTGAGGTGGACAAGATGCTCACCAAAGACGTCACTGAACCGTCGTGCAGCCCATGGGCATCACCGGTCGTTCTTGTCAAGATGGAAGTTGGCGCTTTGCGTCCACTACCGCCCCTTCAACAAAGTAACGCGCAAAGACGTCTATCCTCTGCCGCGGGTCGACGACGCCCTCGACTGTCTAGACGGATCTGCATACTTCTGTTGACTTGAGGTCAGGATACTGGCAGATTTCCGTCGATGATCAAGACCGCATTTGTTACGCCCAACGGACTTTACCAGAATTAAGGTAATGCCTTTGGGCTCTGTAGTGCCTCAACCACATTTGAAAGGATGACCGACTCACTCCTTCGTGGATACAAGGGGTCAACGTGCCTATGTTATCTTGACGATGTCATCGTGTTCTCGCCGACATTTGAAAGCGACCTCAGCCGCCTGTCGGTAGTTCTCGAAGTTTTCAGGCAACCAGGCCTCGAGCTTAACTCTGACAAATGCCGTTTTGGACGCCGCGAAATCACTGCGCGTGGCCACCTTGTGAGTGCCCAAGGCGTGTAACCTGGCCCCAGCAAACTTCGCGTTGTCAGACTTCCCTCTGCCTCGTTCCACTGAAGGCGCGCGGTTAGTCAAGTTGATCTCAGCAATTAAAGCGCCAGATAAAAGGAATGAAATGAGGCTCACACAAAAGCCCAACACCAGCAGTTGCGTACGCCTCATTTTCTGTAACAGTTTTCTTATTCATTGTCGGGACTTTATTTACAAAACATGCTGGGACAGCCTGGTGCCACAAAGGACTGCTGCACGCTTGTAAGTGAAATGGGAGCTCATCCGGAGACGTGACAAAAGAGGATAGGCCCCTTCGAGACACACTGCTGCCGACACTTTGGGAAGTGCTTTTTGGAAGTACCGCCGCTTTGGGAAGTGAACAGGTGTGAGGCATTGCAAAGCGTCTGTTTCTAGGTGGTTTCTGCGCGGGTGGTCATGAAGAACACGAAAGAAGTTAAGGATGCTGCACCGGTCTCTGAACAACATTGGCTTTCGTCACTTAGGCCGACCATACTGCTCTAATGCGCACCTTTCTCTGCATGGCGGCGGGGAGAAGAAGAACCCTTCGCCGCCCTTTTTAGGGGCGAAGCTCCTTAGGGTGTGGGTAGTAGTAGTAGTAGTAGTAGTAGTAGTAGTAGTAGTAGTAGTAGTAGTAGTATGTAGCGACCTCGCGCCGCCGGGAGGCTCGCGCTCGCCCTCAGCGCGTGCCTCCCGGCGCGCGAGCTCTCTCACTCTTCCATCTGCTGTCTTGTGAGAGAGAGAGAGAGAGCGAAAGGCGCGCGTTGACTATGGAAATGCTCTTTCTTCGATGAACGCTCTGCTCTACCAGCTCGCAAAGAAGGAGAACGCGCCCTCACCCGCGAGAGACGTTGGCGCAGGCAGCGTCTTCTAGCGAGTTTCTTGATTGAAAAATACCGACTGCTCGCGCTGGAGAACCGTTCACCGGCCACCCATATATATATATATATATATATATATATATATATATATATATATATATATATATATATATATATATAGGCACTGGATCTTGACTTGCAATGAAGTGCCGGTGGGAGATTTCACTTGTGCGCAGTTGAACCATAAGGATTCGTAGCATGCGCGTTAACTAAATTAATCCGGAACTCGGCATGATCTACGATGAACCTCGGGAGCTTCGCCCACTCATCATCATTCACTCCGTGGATATTCTGTGAATATTTTGTCACCGACCGGCGGTGCTTTGCTTGCCTTTGTAGAAAAAAAGTCTTCATTTTTGCCTCGAAAGCACGTCAGCCCGCTTCCACAAAAAGAAAGTAAATAAAAAAGAAGAAAAGGAAAGCCATAAGATGTCCGTGTCCTGCACAGCATCGCGATACAAGTAGTAAGATACAGTAATTTTGTGAGTTCTCCCTTCCGTTCAGCCAGAGGCCGAATACCAGGCTGAAGTGAGGAGTCCGACGAGGAAGTTCTTGAGGTGATACTCTATACACACAGAATATTTACAGGTTAAGCACGCAAGGAAAAATTATACACTGGGAACAATATTTACACAATGGGACTTTTTGCCCGGGCCACGCCCCGCCTCGGGAGACTCGAGTGCTGCATCGCAGCTCGCCTGACAGAAAGACCCCTCTTCCAGCGCGCCGTACCGTTTTTGTAAAGAAGGGAGAGGCGGCGCCCCCACTAGCAAACAATGCCACGCTGGCCGTCGCCGGTCACTGTTACGAGAAGCGCTGCGCCCGTCATGGGTTCACCCCCCCCCCCCCCCCCCCCACGTGGGACCCCTTCTGGGAACCGCCTCCTGCGCTCTCGGTTCGCGGTAACCGTTGGCCGGTACCAAACGGCGCGACATGTGTGGTGCGTTTTCTGCCTTGGCTGGCACGCACGGTCCGGCACCAACAGCGCTCTGCTGCCTCCTCCCCCGCTAAGTTCCTTACCCCCTTACAGATACAAATACATTTTTCAAATTTATCTAGATACAGAGATACAGATAGTCATAAATATTTATGACAAACATTGACTTGTATTGATTGACTTGTATTGAGATACTGCCGAGCCCTGCTTTCAAGGAGTGTTGCTGCTGGATATTTTTTTAAAGGAAGTAACTGTAACGGTATTTCCAGTTACAGTTACTGTGTAAAAAGTAAGTGTTACAGTTACAAGTTCCTCTAAATTAAATGTAACTAGTTACCGTTAAAGTTACTGAAAAAAGTAACTAGTTACCAGTAACGCGTTACTAGTAACTACATAGTTACTGGCCAAGACTGCACTGCCTCCTATAATTTTGGTTGTCCGCGGCGTTATGCCGCGCAACTGTTGCGCGCCGCTGTGTGGCACAAACCCAAGGAAGGACCCTCAGATCCGGTGCCACGAGTTTCCGTGCGACGTAGATCGCCGTAAACTATTGCTAAAAGCATTTCTCGACAGGGACTAGGGAGTTTTCGAATAGTGTTTGGGGCCCCAAAGAAACAGCGTCGACACCACTGCGCATGCACGAGACCCAAACTGCCTTTGGGTTTTGGGTTGGGCACGCTATTTCTGGAAGTTAGCGTCAGCCCCAAAGAGCCCCAAAGCTTGCCCCAAACTTTTTAGCGTAAACAAACATGGCGGCACCCGTCAAAGAGGCGGCTCTCGCCTAGGACAAAACTGAGCTGATTTCTGGTTAAGTGATGACTTTATCAATCAATAAATGGTGGCGTAGGTCATCGCTTTCTTCCATGTCACGCATGCAACAAAAACTGGCCGTGAAATAACCCGTGTTTTTAAGATCGGTTGTCGAATTGAGAGCTCGTAGGCTTAAAGGTCCCATGACACCAAAATTTCAAACGCAGGATGCTTGCGTTAATTGGTTTTCCTGCATACGAAGGCAACCTTGACCGAGTGTTAGTGGCGAACGTCGCCTCTAAGTAATTTTAATATGGTTTCAACGTAAGCGGGAATGCTCATCCGAGCTTGCAGCACCTCGCGACATCGCCACTAGTATGACGCGGTTAGTGGGCCATCTGTAACGTTTCACTTTTGTAAGTTGATATCGTGACGTCACAGAGAGACACGGGCGCGCCGCGCTATGGCCTCCGAGATCGGCTGCCGCAGCCGATCGCGGAGGACACGCCAAAAGCCGCATTTTTTGCTTCCTCTCCGTGTTGGTCGCTCAAGCGTACATTGTACACACGCTGTGGTGCAAAGCGGGTGCGACGAGCAGACGAATTCAGCAACTGGTCTGGCGCTCGCGCTCTCCGCAACGTCACCGAATCTTGAGCTCACGCGATCAGTGCCTGCGCTCACTTCCGACAGCCGCCGCGCTAGCCCCGCGACGCTAGTTTCTTGCAGCTTTTGCCGCGCGTTTCGAAGCTTCATTAAAGCTGAACAAAATTAACGATGCTGTGACTAATTAGACTTCACGCTGGAGAATTTGCCACTCCATGCCGTGATTACAAGACACTGTTCTACTCATTAGAACACAAAAGTCCCCAACAAAAAAATGGATGTCATGGGACCTTTAACGCGACCGGTGGCTCGAAGCTGGATTACCTTGGCTCATGATAGCAACTTCTTAAGGGGCCCCTAAACAACCCCGAGGTCCAAAATTTGTTTTAAAGATATAACTGCGCTCCTGTGCGATGTGAACACGCTCCCGCAAGAATTTTGCGAATAGGTGCAATAATGAAGAAGTTACACGGGTTCAAGTGACCGCTTGCGTTGGTTTCGTTTTCTCGGTCGGCCTCCCCACCCTTCTCTGCCGAGGAGACGGTAGGCGCGGCGCGCCGTCGAGACTCCGCCCACTTTTGACACGTGACCTGACGTGAGCATTTGACCTCACTTGACGCTTGCGCTGCAGTACCGGTTGCTCCCGTTCTAGAGACGTTGGGTTGCTCCTGTGCTCACGGCGGTGGGACGGCCAGACGATCTGACAATAGACGTTTCGACCAATCAACGAGATACAACTGCGCAAGGTTGTTCGCGGTAGAACGTGACGACACTTAGGATGCGAGCGCGACTGCTCAGTCGCAGGAAAGAGGCGCGGGAATTGTTTTTGAAATACGGCGTCTGTGTGGCGCGCAGCGCTGTCATATTCGCAGAATGTGATCGCCGCAACCTTCTCTATGATTGAGTTAGCTTTTTTGGGCGGCTTTAAAAAAAGTAGGAGCCTGTTTAGGGGCCCTTTAAGACTCGCAGAACGATGGGGATCACAAGTAAATTCATTGCCACTGCACGCTTTAAATAGCAGTTTTAAAGGGTACGCTTATGAAAGGCAAATGCGTTTATTAATCTTCAATTTTTACTTGTCGTAGCCTGCCTTTTTGGCCACTTTGGCGCTGCAAGCGCAAGACGCAAGGAGCGAGCGCAAAACCCAATTCGAAAACTCCTACTTCCTACGCGGTCCCAAGTTAGCGCACGCTAAGCACTTTGGGGCCCCTATTCGAAAACTCCCTATTAACTGGAAAAGGAAGCACGTGGGAGCCAAATGACATGTCGCTGGAGTATTCACGTCACTTCACTGACGGGGACTATAAGTCCACGAAGCTCAAGCTATTGCTTCCAACGGCTGTTCCGGTGCTTGGCATCAACACCTCTACCACATTATATTAAATGTCGGGAATTAATGTGTGACAGGGATGACCAGAGCCACACCGGGGAAACCTAGCTGTGAGGTGTTTCTGAGCAAACTGTTGCGGCAAACTGGGCCGGAGACGTGAACGCAACTGTTGAGCAGTTCGAACTCGCCTACAAGCCTCTGTCACGGAAGGTGCTACGACTTTGATGCAATGAGGCGCATTTCCGTGGTTTCACGCTTAGGGGAAATCTCGGAGCACGTGGCATTGCGATGCGGCCAGCGCAGGAAACGCGCGGCGGCAGCAGCTCGCGCGTGCGCAGACGCTCCAGGTGTGTAGTCTTTAACCGCGTCGTCTGCTGCGGCGGCGCGCGCTGGCCGCATTGTCGGACAGCGCGCGCCTTTCTAGATACTGCGGGAACTGGGCCGATACTCCGCACGAAACGTTGCTCGACGCCTACCTCTTGGCCTTAATTGGCGATAATGGGGTCCTAGAAACAGCATTTGACGGCATACCATACAATGAATACAAGCCAACTGCATCGCCGACAAGAGCGACGTTTAAGTGCGGATATTTCGGGACCAAACACGTGAAAGGTCCAGCATATGGCAAGAAGTGCAAGAAATGCAACAAAGTCGGACATTTCACGACAGTGTGCCAAACGGGAAGGAAACAACGACGACGGGTGAGCGCTGTTGAGCATTCTAACTCCGACGACGAAGTGTTCATTTCCGTGATTCAGAACGAAAACAGCGCCGAAGAAGACTGGCACGAGACCATTAATTTTGCATGTGGGAAGTCAGTTGACATGACACAGGTGCCAAGTCCCTTGGTCAGTGAAACGCATCGTGCCATACACCCAGCACAAGCTTGGTCAGGAGAATGCATAGCCCCTTGCACAGTGTGAAACAAGCCTGTCAGGATTAAATTCGTTGTTGTAGACGGACAGCTAGGCAGCAATGCATGTGATGTGTTGAACCTTGTGAAGCGTGTGCAAGTGCTAGACAAGCACGTATATACATGGGATTCAGATGCAGACTTGAAAGACGATGCGAGCAAATGTGAGGTCTCCGAGAAAGGTATGCCCCCATGGACGATGTAAAGACTCAACTCGACAGCATGGAAAAGGCAGGAATCATCAAGAGTGTCATGAACCAACCCCAATATGCAGCCAAATGGTAGTCATCAAGCGAAAAGGCAAGCTAAGGATCTGCCTTGACCCAACAGACCTGAACAAGATACTTCTTTGACGGCACTTCTCACTCAAGACACTGGAAGAAATTGCCGCACAAGTGAGTGGATGCAAAGTATTTGCACTACTTGACTTGAAGAAAGGCTTTTGGCAGCTCCCAGTGTCCGAGAAAATGCAGGAATACTTGGTGTTAAGCACTCCTTGGGGCAGATGCACGTTTCTACGAGTTCCCTTTGGAATTACGACAGCACCGAACGTATTCCAACAGGTCATCATAGAAGTCTTAAAAGGCCCCCCAAACGTTGTCAACTCAATGCATGACATTGTAGTTTACGCCAAGACAGCTGAGAGGCTACCCAGCTGGAGTAACCGCCTCTTCTCATAAAAATAGCGCAGTGCAGATTCAGACCTGTACTTGAATGCAACAGCTTTTTCCCATAGCAAAACCTTGTTCTTGCCGAAAGAGCTGAGAAAACATTCTTTCCATTCCATCCAGGGTTCGTTGTTGTTATCAATGATCCGCAATTCGTACCAACACTTTGCTATTCCTGTTAGGAACAGTCGCATGTTCCTCACTTTATCTTGACCACTGTGCTAGTAGTTTACATTGCAGGTATATTCATAAAATCTCAGCCAGGACTCGGGACTGCTGGACTGTCCGTAAAACATATCTGGCGTTACCAGTTCCTTACTCGGTCTGTTGATTCCTCTTTCAGTTATGTTTACAAGCAAGCACATTATTTCATTTTGTTGCCTGTTCTGCTCCTGTTGCATTTCAAGAAACTTATTGATCAAGTCGAAGCCACTGTCAGAGGAAGCAACAGTAGCAGGCTTCGCATAGCTTCCAGTTGGAGTCGGAACAAAACTGTCATAATCCTGAAGTTTCATATTGAGCTCACTTTTCCTTTCGTAAATAATTCATCTGGAGCGAGCTTTGTGTTAGCGCTTATATAGGAGACAAATGCGTCAGTGCTCACTGCTTCTGGAATAGCTTGCTCCTCTTATCTTGAGGCGTTGCAGCCGAGATCCGGACGCCACCGCGTTGATTTGCTGCAATGGTGAAGTCCACCCGCATCTTGTCTTGAATGTCCACACAGGAAGTATGCGGCTGCACCAATTTGTAATAACACACAGTAGGGCTAGGTTATGGTGTCAGCCATCTTCTTTTTCCTGAACCACCTCTCCTTCATCTTCTTCCATCGGAGCCTCTGTAGGCTCTTCGGAACGCCCACGTACAAAAAACACACCAAAGCAGTGCTAGAAAGGCTGTGTAAGGCTGGCGTCAAACTAAATCAACAAAAATGTGTCTACAGTCAGACGGGTCAAGTTCTTAGGCCATGTACTCATGGACAAAGCTCTAGAAATAGACACGGACAAGGTCACAGCAATTGAGAAAATCAAGGAACCGACCAACAAAGCAAAACTGCTAAGACTTCTGGGACTGCTACAATACCTACAGAAGTTCTTACCCAACTTGGCAGAAAAGGCAATCCCTTTGAGGAAGCTCTTAAAGCAGGACAAACTACGGTTGTGGACTGAAGAACAGAGCAGTGCACTAGAGGCTATTAAGAAAGACCTCAAAGAAGTACCTGCACTACAGTATGTACTGCAATGCGAATGGTGAGCTGACTCTCTCAGATGATGCCCACTCAAAAGCGTTAGGTGCGGTGCAGGATCGAAAGCCAATTGCGTTTAAACTATTGCACAAAGCAACTATCCACAAATAGAAAAGGAAGCACTGGCAGTCAGGCGCGACTGCAACAAGTTCCACCCATACATTTATGGCAGACCAGTGCGAATAGAAACAGATCACCGTCCACTAGAGACAAGCAGCAAGAAACCACTTGGACTTGCACCACTTCAGAGGCTCCTCTATGACATCCAACACACAGTTGTCTACAAAAAAGGGAAGGACCTCATACCCGCTTAGCTGTGACTGCAACACAAGCGAGAATGCTGGCACCACTGCTGATGAATTGGAAGTTCTTGCCATACTGCCATCGTCATAAGAAACGATGGCAGAACTGCAGACAGCAGTGGCACAAGATGAAGCCATGCAAAGTGTGGTACAGGTGACAAATCACGGATGGTTAGATGCACGAAAAATTACGTGCACAAAACCTGTTCGCATATTTGCGTGACGAACTCTCCGTGTATGAAGGCCTGTTGTTTCGCGGCGCACGAATAGTAATACCAGACAGTCGGAAGGATAGAGTCATGGAAGTCTATTCATGCTGGACACCTGGGCATCAACAGCTGCCTAAAAAGAGCAAGTGAGACTATTTACTGGTCGGGCATGTCAAACGACGTGCGCAACATTGTACAGACGTGTACAGTGTGCCAAACAATGCAAAGGCGTCCTCCAAAGGAGCCACTGCTGCCAAAAAAAGTGCCAGAATTGCTGTGGGAGTGTGCGGCAGCAGATATATTTGACTACAAAGGAAGACCACACTTGGTGATCGTAGACAGTTACTCTGGCTACATCTACTCAGAGCCGAAACACTGTTCCGCAAGAGAAGTGATTCAAGCAATGAAGGCATGGTTCGTGACACACAGAATACCCAAAGTGGTTGAATCTGACAACGGGACTTGTTACACGGGTTGTGAATTCAACACACTTCAGAAAGAGTGGAACTTCCAGTTGCAAACATCCAGCCCACTAAATCCAAGATCCAATGGCGTGGCTGAAAGGGCAGTGCAAACAATGAAAAACCTGCTTAAACGATGCGCATCAGATGGCAGTGAGATAAAGGTGGCACTGTTAAATGTAAGCAATGTACCACAAGATGGAAACCTGGGCTCACCAGAGCAACGTCTCTGCAGAAGGCATACAAAAACCACATTACCTACTAAAACTGACTTACTAAAGCCAAAAACCATCGAAGATGTCACAGAAAAAATATCACGAGACCAAATGAGGCAGAAGGAGTATGTCAACAAGCACACTTCAAGAGCTCCACCAATACACACTAATGACAGTTTTCGAGTTTGGGAAGGACCTCGAAGATGGAGTCCTGCTACAGTGGTGAACAGGCATGGAGCACCAAGATTCTTCAAACTGCAGACACCACGTGGGTTGCTGAGAGGAAACATGTCGATGATAAGGCCTACAAGAGCACCAATAACAGCTCAACCAAGGTGTTCCCAGCCACCGAGAAACCTACTCAACCGGTCTACGTCACGAATATGCGGTGGCGCTGTCGTTGGGTGCTTTTGCTGGGGCGGCAGCTGCTCACTGCTGTGCAACGAAGAAAGAGACAGCAAACCAATGCGCTGTGCTGCGGTTGGCAGTGTGCTGCAAGCGCCAAGACACGTACAATAAGTTTTTATCCATTTCGTGCTGATGACCATCTTAAACAACGGGACAAAGCAGTAACGCCGGCTCATTGGTTGAGCCAAATATTTTGTCATAGCTAAGCTTGTGTGTTATTTAGCAGTTAGTGCAGCCTATTTCATCTGAGAGAACTATGACTGCCATAAGTTTGTCAAGGTGTAATGTTTGACACCAAGTTTCTTTTGGAATAAACAAAGTGTGGGCACAGAGTGGTGACGCTTATCGCAAAGCACGCACTACACTAGCGTGGCACGCTGTCATATGTACAGAATTAATCCTGGTCGCCGTGTGTTACTGAAGTGAGGAAATTTCAGATACGTCATACAAATTCTTATTTGCTCGAGTGAAATATAAGAGGTTAACTCACATGGCCTGCGCGAAATGCCAATTACAGTGTTGCCTTTGCAAATCACTACCGGCTGCGATAGCGTACACAAGAGAAGTGCTCTGGGTAATGCTGTAGTGGTTGTGATGTGCTTTACAATTTTTTTTTTTATCAGACTGCACGAACAAACTACACATTTGAAATTTGCCCCGCCATTTGAGGACTTTACACCTTCACAATCACAACTGAGCGTATAGGCAGAGCCGTGAGCCGTGGTTATGCGCGCCTTGGTGGCAGTTATTTGAGAGCCTTGCCCATGACACATAATTGCTTTTTCTTTTTTTTCCATTATCACAGCCGTACTTACATAGATGATAGCGTCACCAATACTGCTGTTTTTGTATGCTCGCATAACTAATTGGATACATTTGTTTGCATGTGAGGACTTCGCGTAAGGATTAGGGGCTTGAGTTCGAAACAGCATCCTCAGCTGAGGCATTTTCAAGTTGTATTGCTGTTTTAGGTGGTTCATTCTTGCGCTAGTTAAACATAGGCATGAAGTGAAGCCGACATGATAGCTCACGATCATTCACATCCGTGGTGGCAAGATACATGTCACTTCATTCAGTTTCTCACATCTGGTCATACCTGGTCATACAGAGCTAGTGCAACTTCATGCGGCGGCCCCTTGCAAGCTCTTGTAAACATGCCGTTGGCGCTCCGAGGCAGCTTTCGCACACATTGTGCTGCTAGCGGTGGCGCAACCATGCAGGGCCACGGCGAGCAGTGGGCGGAGCCTCCGCACCGCGACATCGATACAAGCCTTGGTTATATCGCTGGTGCCTACCACTGTTTACCAACATGGAATAGGTCTATACTAGACCAGCCTAAGGAGGTATAGGCGGCGTCTGAAACTCAAGCAGTAGCTGAGCCTGTGCAAAGGAGGGCGACAATGTAGACACCTAGCAGCCACACAGCAATTCGCTCTAGCCACCTTGTAAAACCAGTTGTTAAACTGAACCTGTGATAAAGGAAGATGTAAAGGGAGACAACACCAGCCTCACTCGTTCTGGGAGAGCGCCATCAAGAGCAGCACTACCGACGATTCGCCATGAAGCGCCGCCATGTAACTACTTCAACCTAATAAATTTACTATCTCCCCTTGAATCACCAAGTCGTGTTATCACAGTATTGTACTTGTAAAACCTTAGTAAATTGTGCCCAGTTTCTTCTACTTCATTTACTGTCTTCACCAATGCACGCATCTTAGCGTGTGCGTCCATGCATATGTGTGTATGTGCTGCTTAGTCATCTGTGATATTTCTGGTAGTTTCACTTTATTTCATTCATGGACTATGTCATAATATGAAGACTACTGTGATGAAGCACAGTACACAAGCATAAGAAAGTGCTATGTCGCGTTCTCCAGCGTGCTTTACCAGAAAAAAATCCTGCCTGGATCCATTCAACCATGTGAAAATGTATGCGCAGAGCTACGCGTGCACTTTGTGATTTCAATGAACCATTTGGAGGACTTCATTGCATCGTGTTGAGATTTCGCCACAGCTGCCAGAGTCGAGTTTGAGCCTGAGGAATTTTCAAACACAGTCGAGACAAGAACAACATAATCAGTACTGACATCAAATGGCATCACATCTCGAACTTTCCTCTGCACCACGTGGTACGATGGAAAGACGCCACACCTAATCTGTGATTATGACCAAAACTGTAAACAATAAAGCAATTACACCGGGCGAAGCAAAACCTTTTGCTACATTCTCCACTTCACAACATGCGCTAACCCGGCCTGGGGTGGGAGTATTCTGAATCGTATACACCATTATTATTATTATTATTATTATTATTATTATTATTATTATTATTATTATTATTATTATTATTATTGTACCGGTAGTGGTGGTCGAGTGGCGCTTCAAGCTTTCTGTGCCTCCATATTTATTTTACTGCATTCGAGATCAGGCCAAATCCCTTTTCTGTGTGAGGAGTATAGAAACGTCAGGAGGCAAGCCACTTCTGAAACAAACATCAGACAGCACCAGCAATAGCGTGTATGTCAGGCGGTGCATAGGACAGCCTGTTGAGTAAAAGAAGGTGCTTCAAAGCACGCCGCGTTGTGCCTTAACGTATCGGTGTTCTAGCTACATCTGGGGTAGCTGCTTGCATGCATACGTTTACCTTACATTTTCTAATGGTACAGTTACAGACGTTTGCAGCTACAGTCCAAAGAAGACACAGCAAAAGATCATGCTCGACAATAATTCAAGTATGACAACAGGCCTCGGAAAAACTTTGTAAGAGCTGCTGTACCTCGGAAGCAGGGAGTCGCAATCTAAACATTTCTCAAGAGGAAAGGACCTGAGGCTGGCACTCTTTCGCATTCGACAAATGAGCTAGCTCAGTGAACATTAAATGTATACTTGAATACGTAGCTGTGTCTTTAAAGAAGCATGACTGCAAAGAAGCATCTGCTTCTAGGAAGCTCGGTTTTTTAAGGCATAAATTAAAAGCAGCACCCTCAGACATCAAACTGTTAGCCTACAATGCTTTTATAAGACCAAAGTTAGATTATGCTAGTGTAGTTTGGGACCGACATTTGAAGAAAGATATTAAGAAACTTGAGATAGTGCAGCAGAAGGCGGTTCGCTTCATCTTTAATGCTTACCACAGAAATGACTCACCAACAACGATCATGGCCATTAATAAAATCCCTACTTTGCAATACCGAAGAGCAGTTGCCCGGCTGAAATTTCTACACTCGCTTTATTTTCATAAATTTAACATCACTCCAGGAACTTACATAAGGCATCGAATTTCAAGACAAACTAGACATACACATGCTTACACTCTTGAACCTTACTTCGCGTGTACTAATCTTTTCAAGAACTCTTTCTTTCCTCGGACCATCAATGAGTGGAACGAGTTACCTTTTGAACCGTTCTGTGATAATGATATTCCTGATTTTAATAACTATGTATCCTTCTGTTTTTAACCATATAACACAAGCTCTCAAAACTGTCTACATTCCAATTGATTGAAATTGTCTATTTGCAATTTGTATTATCTTGCTGCCATTTTACTTTATTTGTTTGTTATGGTGTGTTCTACTGCTTTATGTTTTGATTGCTTGAACTTCCTTTTATTGAAGTTACATGTTGAATTACTGTTTATTATGCCCCCCAGCTTGGTCGAAAGACTGCAGTATGCTGTAAACAAAATAAAAAATAAATAAAAATAAAAGATCAAATAAAGTGGCTGCCAGACCTGTACATATTTAGTGAGGGGATTCCTTGGCATGGTGGTCAGTGTGAAGAGGATATTCTCGGCGATGAAGTTCGTTCTATTGAAATGGAGGTTCTTATATTTCGGAAAGTACACGTGACAATGTCCTGCTTGTGGGTTCCTGCAATGTCCTGCTTGTGGGCTCAGTACCTTGACATAATTAGCTCGATTTCAGTAATACACCACCAAGGAAAAGCTGTTTACTCAGACTTCACACCAATAGCGTGAAGCTGGCCTTTTTCTTTGTTCTGATATGTCAGCAATTAAGCTGAGATGCTTCTCCCATCAATTACTAACAGCACTATGTGGCGCTGCCTTGTGGCTCCAAAGGACTGCCGTGTTCCTAGAACAGCGCCAAAATTGGACTCGAGAATTTTCCACATAGCATCTGAAACATTTGAATTAACTGGGCTTGTGCAGGCCACTGCTTCAAATTATCTGGTCAAATTTACATTGGAAGTACAGAACCACAAGAACTCTTTGAGGTGAGTGAGATTTTGAAATAACCAAGTACAAATTATGAAAGCTTTACTGTATATTGTTGTCTTCACCATTCTAAACGTTTTGGATGTTCAATGTACTTCCAGCTGCAGATACAACCAGCTGCACATCTCAACCTGTTTCAGTCCCCATATCAATCCAACACCTGCATAGAACCCTGTAATTTCAAGGTATTAAATTTTATTATTATCTTGGTTTCTGCTCCCGATCTTCTACGTGTGGTGAACTTTGAAGCACCATACGTATACCATTTCTTACTATCCTCAGGGATGATTTTCTGCTATGTAGCCAGAGCGAGCTATGGGCATAGAACTACCTCACATTACAGTATACACGACTAATGTGGACAGGCACTGGTTTTGATGCGCTGCCATGGTGGTCTGGTGGCTATGCCACTTGGCTTCTGATCCAAAGGATCGAATTCTGGCCGCAGCTGGTGCATCTCGAAGGAGGCGAAATGTTGAGGCCCTGTACTGCGCGACGTCAGCGCACGTTAAAGAACCCCAGGTGCTCTCCACTACGGTGCCTCCCACAATCACATTGTGGTTTTGGGGCATGAAACCGTAAAAATCAATCAGTCAACTTTTGTTTTTAATGGCACAAGTGCAGGCCCACTCTTCTGAAAACTCAAACATTGGCCATGACGAAAATTTCTTGATCAGAGTTTCTTGATCAGACATGACAGATTGCCTGTTGTGATGAAATGTCTCAATGGCGCATCAACAACGAAGAAAGGGTAGCAGGAACGAGCAAGCACACACAGTAGAGCAGCAACGTTCGGCCAGTACATGCCTCCCTGTGTATGCCCGCATAGCATGTGGAAGGGAAAAAATGAAACGGGCCATGTCAACTGGGCAGATGAAAAAAGAGGCTGGAGTAAAGAAGATGTGTTGGGCGTGAACGCTCGAGAGGACAGCACCTGTTGGAAACACCCAGTTGAGTGCCAATGTCCGAAGGACCTCAAGAATGACGTGTCTTCTGCCACACAGAAGACATTGGGGCCTCCTCTATGCTCCTTCACCTTCCTTGCTGATTGCGCCTGCAAAAAAGTGCAGCATTAACACCTTTGACACACCTGAACTCGTGAGCACTCTGCTTCTTAAAGCTTTTCTGCACAGATGCTGCATACTGTATATACGACAGCCATTTCAGTGCTTTTTGTATGTCTGCCGTTTGTGCTTTCTGTTCAAATATATGTTTGTGTGCCATTTGAGCCTGTACCTCTCGCTTGCGGACCTCAAAGGCATCTCTCATTGCGTGCTTGAGAAGGCAGTTGCTGCCCTGATGAAGACAAGTCCGCTTGTCGAAACGTTGGCTCTGGAAACATTCTTTGTTCCTCATTGTTTTCAATGGTCTTTCCATCAATTCAAGATTCCGCCTTCACCCGACTTTCTGTTCAGGTCAGGATGTTGAACCATGGAAAATACGAGCCCAGATCGGCTCTGCAGGTCTGCAGCCGAGCATCCACCTCAAAGGGCTTTGGCATGTGTCGGAGAACAGGTGCCACATTCGTCGCTTAATGACAAAGAAGTGTGCTTATATAAACTATAAGGCGAGATATTTGAGGCACCTAAGAACAGCAGGCAGTGTCTTGGCAAAAGCTGGTCACCAGTTTTAAGCTCGGGTCTCACGCAGCATTGGCGATATGGCTGCAGCGCCAGGCATTCCTCTTCACTACAGCCGTCCCCAATCAGAAAAGGAGCCATCCTGGTGACTCAGGGTGAACATAGTATCACAGGGTTGTAATAAGGCTTCCAAGCGTTCGACATGGACAGTTTCATGGCCGCGACAGCATCGGTTCATAGGTAGTGTGACAGGCTTGACAATGTAGTTAACAGGCAATGTCTGGGCAACGACGTGATTGGGTCCATGGTACTTGGAGACAAGCTTGGACGAGAAGCCCAAAGCCACACAAGCGAGTCGGGAAAAAAGTTAAGAGTGCTGGTGGTCTACGTCATGTCGAGATTTTTGTTGCCATTGGTCAGCAGTTGTGAAGAAGCGAACAAGCTGACAACATTCCTCGGCACGGCAGGCAGCTTCAAAGATTGGTGTACATTCAGACGAGTCTAGTAGGTAAGGAATAACCGTGTCAAGTGTGGTCAACAGTTTGTGGCCATACAAGAGGAAGAATGGTGAGAAGCCCGTGGTCGCCTTTGGTGCGGTGTTGTGGGCATACATCGTGAATGGTAAAATACGGTCCCAGTCGATATGATCGGAGGCAACGTATTTGGAGAGCATATCGCCAAGGATGCAGTTGAATCGGAATTTCCGTCAGCCCAATAGTTGGAGGATGGTAGGCGGTGGTGGTGTGATGAATGATGCGACATTCTGCGAGGAGTGCGTGCACAACCTTGGAGAGAAACACGTCCTCTATCACTTAGAAGTTCGCGAGGTGTGCCGTGATGGAGGGTAAAGTTGTGTAGGAGGAATGTCGCTACATCACGGGCTGTGGCAGAAGGCAGAGCGGCTGTTTCAGCGTATCGCGTTGCGCAGTCATGGGCGACGACAGCCTAGCAGTTTTCAGAAACGGTGCTGGGAACGAGCACATACAGGTCAATACCAATGCAGTCGAAGGGCCTGGCGGGGCACGGGATTGGCTGGAGTGGGCCAGAGACACGTGGAGCAGGAAGTTTACAGCGTTAGCACTGAGGACACGATCGAATGTATACTTGCTCACGAAAGAGTACATGCCACGCCAGTAAAACCTTGAGCGAAGACGCGTGTATGTCTTGAAGATGCTGGCATGCGCACACTGTGGATCAGTATGGAATGCGGAAAATGGCACCGCGAAGATGCTGAGGCTACACTGCCCTCCACGTCGCACTGGGCACGAGGGTGCTGTTGGGGGAGATAAACAGGGGAGCTGTAGAGCGCACTAAGCGACACTTAAAAAGGTGCAGAACTGTATCTCTGCAGAAGTGCGCTAGTTAATAGGCTGCCCCACCCTCCAAGGTGTGCTCGGTGCCTTGACTCGTGACTCTTATTTTTTCCTTTTTCTCCTTTTTTTCTTCTTTCTTTATTGCCAAGCCGCTATACACAGCAACCCATCGCAAAGGGAATGGCACCACATCGTCATCATCATCATCGATTCTGATTGGCGCTTGTTTCCTGGCTACCGCAGAAAATGCCGCGTGTTGCTGCCGCTTTTCATGAATCTTGCCGCTCACAACAGCAACGCTTGGCGTGCATGGCATGTCGCATGCGTTTTTGCCGCTAGTGGGGATTGGCCTTAAGCAATGCTCCCAACATGGGCTGCAGAAAACAGCGCCCAACTGATTAACTGAACCACAATCATCATTGCCTTGAATCTCTCTATGCCGACATCGGTGCAAAACGTTGCGAAGCGTTCACTGGGCCTCGGAGTGCTTCGCTAGGCGTTTCTCAAAGTCTCAGACCAAGACGAAATATGGGTGGGCTGGACGTGCTGGGAATCTGGTGATAGGCAATGTGCCAGAACACAACGAATGGTTTCGTGTACCCCGCCAAGCCAGCACCGCTTACCATAGCCGCATAATCCTTAGCAAAGACCTAGAAAAGGCCACGAGAAGCTAGATACCGATCAGCTCCGCTGTGTCTAGCCTTGCGCTATATAGTGCAAGCTATGCCCATTTCTCTCCCCTTATACATACGTTCCCTGTGCCCCTTAGGTGGCTGCCTAAATAGACATAAAGATGAGGAGGGCCTTTGCCATCGCCCATGAAACATGATTTTGCAAACCTGCTTTCAAGCCCTCAACACGTGTTGCACATACCCGCCTGAAGTGGTCATATTCAGGAGATCAATTAATGCCTAAGTAAACATAATTAACAACTTAACTACTCAGATAAACATTACCACGTCCTATAGATGCTGCTGTGGCACATGCGCTATAATGGGCTTCTTATGGCCATGTGGCATCTTTTGTGCCACACACGGTGACGATAGGTTTTCAACAAGGTCCAATGCTAATCTTTTCAAGGGCACCTCCACATGAGAGACATAAGACTTTTGCCTTGATAAGTGTGCAATGGCATAGAGAAGTATAACTAGCACGTAAATAAGAAGTGTTGGTGCTGACGCATTACTTCATGCAGACACTGCTCTCGTACGCATTCTGTGGGAACCGTCACATGCCAGGAAGCAAGCAAATGCGAGCGAAATTGAGTGCTGCGGCCCCAGAAGAATGCATCAATTCGGTCACTTCGTCACATGATTTTCATTTCTTTAACCCCATCACTTCACCATTGTAGCTTGTAAAACTAATGAAAAGGGCAACATCTGATATGAGTGCGGTCAACAGTAAAAAAACACGCTAAACATACTATGTACATCAGTGTTTGTTATAGCGGCATGATAGCAAGAAATTCATGGTAATTACAAAGTATCGCCAGGATTCAGACAAAAGAATACTGTCTCATAGTCGAAATTTTCAAGAATTACATTCATGTCTGTTATGATGTCCATCAAAATGCAACCACAGGCATTACGCAGAAGCCATTGTGCTTGAGCTATTTTGCTGAGCCTAAGCAAACTAGTAAGTTCAGTGCTTGGCAACTGGCACACGACCTGGTGACCGCACCACCAGCCACCAAAAGAGAGAGAGAGAGAGAGAGAGATGATGGGCGGAAGGCAGGGAGGTTAACCGGAAGAGAAAATATCCAGTTTGCTACCCTGCACTGGGGAAGGGGTGAAGGGAGACAGGAAGAGATGGAAAAAGAATAAAGAAAGAGAGAGGTCAAATCGCGCACACACACAAGCACGGCATGTGTCACAGACGGTTCACGAGGCCCGTTGCGCGCAGAAACTTGAGCACAGCCTTCGTGGCTGTGCTCATAGTGTGCTCAAGCCATGCCAATAGCAGTGGCTGAATATTGGCTTGATTAGGCCACAGCGCAGTTATGGCTTTGGCGCTGAAAATAATAGTCATACCACGAAGGCTTTTCCTATCAGCATTGGCGCAGCCATCACATACTAAAGCTGCTGCTTGGCACAGCATGTGTCGGCATATCTCTCGGTGCAGTTTGGTGCAATCCGCGCAGCATTTCCATCAGTGATAGCGATACCCTGCACGCACATGTGTTGAATAGGACTTGTGGGGCCTCTGCTGCCAGAGCATAAAATCCCAATCTCTGACAAGGCATCAAGCAAAAAATATGGCCTGTCTCCCTCCCACTGTTCAATCCAAGTTGTGCTCTCAAGATGATGAGCATGCAGCTAATGATTAAGGTTGATAAAACATACATCATAATGGGTCCACAAGCAGAGCTGCGGTGATGCGATCCGAAGAACACTGGAGAAAAAGGCTTCGTCAGGAAACAGCTTTGGCAACGTGACGTCTTTGGCAAGCTCTGGAAACTGCACACTAATGTTGGCGGGTTCCCTTCTTGAGTCAGCCCCAAGTGTTCTTAAGTAATAGAACTCTGTCTGTTGAGAAGAAAAAAAACTGCGCTTTGGTGTACTGTGGCAACACTTACATGCACTATCACAGACATGCAAAGGACCAAGGCTTTCTTGCCTCATTCGCTCACACATCACTTCTCTGGTTACGTCTGAATTGATTTTGAACATGGACTGTGTGGCACTAATTCTGTTAAAAAAAGTAAAAAGTAAATAATAACTCAGTTTTATAACTACAACACTTAAAAATCCAGCATCCAATCAGAGTATTATAATGAGAAGCTCCCTTATTAGTAACAGACCAAAAAATACATATTCTTAAACAAATTCCAGAGTCCAGTTGCCAATCACAAACTCTCTTTCATTTGCTGAACCGTGTAACTTATCATTGTCTTCTGCAATCTGCCTCCATCACTGTTGAAGACCAAGATGTCTGCTAATGGCAAGTTCCTGAAATGTATTTGCTATTTGTTCCCAATCATCATCATTCTCAGCTTAATTTAAGTCCTCTGCAGGACTTCAAATAGTCAGATGCATATCAACGAACAGATCGCTAAAAACGATTGAGAACAGGGAATGTCGCAGGAGCCAACGTTTCGACAAGTGGACTTGTCTTTGTCAGGACAGCGACTGCCTTTTCCAGAGGCATATGCAATTCGTATAATTGCATGTTTTTTATTTTAACTTGTAGAGCACCTTTGAAGACATGACAGGAATACCTTCAGCTTCAGTGCTTCAGCTAAACAGGCAAAAATAAACTGCTTCTCACTGCTTCTTAGTGCTCCTTAGTGCACCGCTTCTCACTGCTTCTCACACCGCCAAGAAAAGGGGGCAATGAAACATGGAGTGTTGGTGGTTCTTTTCAGCTCCTGAAAAGTTGGTGTGCATTTGCCCAGTAGTGAATGGGGGCAAATGCAACGACACGTGCACTAAGAAGCACGACGATCCGTTTGTACCATGCGAAGTTCGTGTAGTATACAAGATTCCACTTTCATGCGGTAGGTGCTATATTGGTCAAACTGGGCGTTGTGTTAATGTCAGATTGCTGGAGCACTGTGCGGCAGTTGACGTGCAGGCAGTGGTGGAACATTTGGCGGACCATTGCCGCAGGTGTGGCTGTACTCTGGCATTCAGAGCAACACGTGTAGCAACAATCAAGTGACACGAGCTATTATAGAGGCAGTAACGAGCAATGCTAACAAAAATGCAACCGTCAGTGTTCCTTCTATCACCTTGTCCCAGAAGGAGCTTTATTATTTAGGCGTGAATCTTGTCAACATAAGGTGGTGAGATAAAAATGTGCGCAGGGCACCTGCGCCTGTGTGTGCGTGTGAACACGTGTAACCTGTTCAACTTGTATGTGCGTTTCCAGAAGTAAAATCAGTTGATGTCTAGCGCCCGTCCAGTCTAATAAGTGTGTCTCTCCTTGTGTCTGTGTGCGTTCATCTGCGCTAAAAGAATGACTGCGAGAACCGGCAATCAAGTAGCACGCATTACTGCCTTGGCATCATATAAACATTTGGCTGAAAACAAGAAAATAGTTGGCAACCCTCTTGATCTATCCTTACCTGAACACACACTGCCTTTTCATAGTCTATGAAAGCCAGAGATTTGTTGTACTCAGCAGATTTCTAAATTTCTTGATTGATTGTATTGCTGCTATTCATTGTTCAGTAGCCCCTCACAAAGCCATCTTGCTCTCCAGGTTAAGTAAAGCCAAATGTTTTGCCAATCGTATTTGTGATAACCTTCATGAGTAATTTGTGTAATATTGAAAGCAAGCTCATTGGACAATTATTATGCAAGTCTTTTGCATCTTCTTTCTTGTGTATTAATATAATGCTGCTTTGGTACAGTACACTTGAGGCCTTGCGGCACTCTGCACAGGGCATGCCGAGCTTGTCAAATGTAAAGTCCCCTGCCATCTTTGAAGAACTCGACTATTGCGCCATTTTTCTTGGAACATGTCTCACATGGCACTGCGGTGTCCTATTCTGTTTTGATTTCACTGAAAGGGGCCTTGTAACACCTTGTGAACACTGCCAGTCAGTTGTGGAGGTTCCTGTGGACACGTCAGCCAAATATCATTGTGCAGCCAAATAACTGCACTGCTTGTGCCAAGTAATTTGCAGTTTGGTTTCAATGGAAAGTGCCCTGCTCTTCTTTCAACAAATCACATCATGGGGGCACGGACTAAGTCAAATGAGGGATACCTACCGCCAGACGATTTGCGGACACACTTACCGCGGATGCTGACGGTGACTCTGGCGGCACGCATGTTGTCATTGTGGAAACATGAGCTGAGTTAAACAAAAAAAAAGGAGAGAAAACGCTCGAGATTATGGCGTGCGAAGCTTCTTGCCCATTTTTCAAGCCCCCATGCTCTCTGTGTAGCTTCCAGCATGCTCACTGGGACAAAAGCAGAATGAACATGCTGTTGCACCAGAACTACGGCCTTTTCGTCGACACCATCGTCACAGTGGGAGGGTCAAGTTTTCCACTTTTCGATGGACCTTGCCACCCCATCAGCGGAGGCCGGCAGTGTGTCGAGCAGAAGATGCTGCACGGGAATGGCCGCTTGCTCCACTACTTTCGGAGAATCCTTTAGTGGGAACACAGCGGCCAGTGCGTTCCCAGCGATCTGCAACTGGACATTCAACAGCAGACAGAAGCACTACCTAAGGCAGTGCAGCCCTTTTGTCAGGAGGCAGTCACCCCCCAGCCGACTCGGTCATGCTGGCTCGCTTTGTACTCAACAACTTCAACCATTTGCTATAAGGTTATGTTTTCTAAATGCTCATGGTCTACCTTCCCTGCCGCTAAGTGTTGCTATTCCGCACACGATAAAGATCCTGCCTGCCCGCTAGCCACGTCCTGCTAGCCTGAATTCAGAACACTGGAGGCAGCGGTGAGATGCCAACGGACTCCGTATCTCTGCCGGGCCCTCTTTGCAACAGCAGTGGTAGCTTGCTGGGATGCAAACATAACCGCGTATCATCCACCAGCACACCCCATTCACAACATTGGTGGCAGCGGTGAGATAACAATGAACCCCGTATCCTCCGCTGGTCCCCCTTTCACAACGCTCAGATGGTCTGCCAAAACCAGACGGTCAGAAATTTCTGCAGCAGGCAATTCACAAGGCAATCAGCTTCTATCGGTTATGTAAATTGGACATTACTTGGAAAAGCATTGCAGAGAACCTTTAGGGCTGGCTGACATATGTGATGTGTACAGTCCAGACAAGAAGTCTTCTGCCGCCTTCCTTATGAGACTGAAATTGCCAATAACATTCCCCTCCTTATAGATATTACAATGCATGCAATCTGGGGCCTTTCTATGCAAAGTTTATTTTTAGCTGCTGTGATGCTACTGTATTTTTCTAGCATTGCTTCTATCTCCTTGATGTTATATGTCTCAAGTTTGTCTTTGTTGATCAGTTCTAACAGCACAGCAAATTCAATTTGGTCTCTCATGACAGTTGACTTCATCTGTGGTCATTTCTTTGTCTTTTGGAGTTTGAGCGTTTGCTTATTTTTCTTTGACGATTTACCTACGAAGTCAAATGCTGCTTCAGAAATTAATGAGGGCAGGCTGAAGCAAGTGTGACAGACATTCTCAATGGGCAGCTTATCATTTTAGTTTCAGTGTGTTCATAATAGTTTTTTCCTGAGAGAGGCGCTGTGTGCTCTCAGCTTTTATATATATATATATATATATATATATATATATATATATATATACATAACATACATGGAACGACGATGACTTACCTGCTGACGACGGAAAGAGGATTTCTTCGGACATTCGTGTGGTACTCGATGGTCGCAACGTTAGTGCACTGGTTGACACTGGAGCCGATTACTCCATAGTCAACGAAAAGCTTGCCACCAACCTGAGGAAAGTGACGACGCCCTGGAATCGAACGCCAGTTCGGACAGCTGGCAGTCATATCCTCACACCGCTTGGCCTGTGCGCGGCAAGAATTACGATTCGTGGATCGTTATTCAGTCATCGTCGTTCCATGTACGTGTTGGCAGGGGTCCTTCAGTACGTCCCAACTGTGTGGCCTCACCCACGAAGGTCGCTGTAGTTAGTTTTCCTGACGCGGGATGGGCGACCAACCCTGCCCTACACTTGAATAGGCACGTCCAGTTTGAGAAAACCACCGCGGTGATGGGGAACGTGACTGATGTCGCAACAACAAGGATCCATGCTGCCGGGAAATGCATTCCTCGATTTCAGGAGGCCTCTGGCCGAACCAAGGTCGCGGAGAGTTTACTGAAAATCCCTGCAGTCCGAGCTCCCCGTATGAGCACTCTCGGTATACATGTCTGGCTTCGCCGCAGTGAAAACAAAGGGGATGGCAATTTGGTGTCCGCCACACGTCTGCCTTCCTCGGGGTCGGCTGGTGGTCGGTGTAATACGGGTCCGCTTGAACGGAGTGCAGCCTAGGTGGGGACACAGTGTGAAGCCAGCTGAAAGGCGGAACGGGCTGAATAGGTTGCACAACAAGCTGCGCAGCAGGTTGCGTGACAGGTTACCTCAAGAGAGAGATGATGGGCGGAAGGCAGGGAGGTTAACCGGAAGAGAAAATATCCAGTTTGCTACCCTGCACTGGGGAAGGGGTGAAGGGAGACAGGAAAGGAATGGAAGAAAAGAAGAAAGCGAGAGGTCAACTCGCGCACACACACAAGCACGGCATGTGTCAGAGACGGTTCATGAGGCCCGTTGCGCGCAAAAACTTGAGCACAGCCTTCGTGGCTTTCCGCTGCGAGACACTATCGTTCCGGCATTCCAATATGGTTTGCTCGGACAGCGGTTGACCATCAAGGCGTGATAAGTCTGCGGCGAGAGTCTGTCGCTGGGAGCAGTACCCAGGGCAATCGCAGAGGACGTGTGCAATCGTTTCCTCGCTGCCGCAGTGAACACAGGCAGCACTGTCTTCCAGTCCAATGCGATAGCCGAAACTTCTCGTGAATGACGTGCCTAGCCACAGTCGGCAAAGTACGGTCGTTTCACAGCGGGTAAGCCCATGCGGAACTCGAAGTTGCAGTGATGGGTCGAGGAGGTGTAGACGAGTATGTAGAAGACCAGGAGTGTTCCACTGCGCTATCGTCATATCACGCGCAAGCGAGCGTAGTTTTCTTGCTGCATCCGTTCTTGACAGTGGGATGGCTTGCAGCACTCACTCCAATTTCGTGGGCACGTTTCGCAGCATGATCTGCGTGCTCGTTGCCGATTATTCCAGAGTGGCCTGGTAGCCACTGAAACGTGACGTCATGGCCTTTGTCGGTTAATTGGTGATAGAGCTGTCGTGTTTGAAGCACTAATTGGTCTTGCGGCCCGCTACGTAAGACCGATAAAAGGCACAGAAGGGCTGACTGAGAATCTGTAAAGATGGCCCATTTCTGTGGTGGCTCCCCATCGATCACGCAAAGTGCGGTGCGTAGTGCCTCAAGCTCCACGGCAGTCGATGTTGTGCCATGAGACGTCTTGAATAGTACGTCTACTGCTTTGGCAGGGAAGGTCACAGCTCCTGCAGATCTGCCTGCTGTTGTTGAGCCATCAGTGTAAACCTGAAGATGATTCCTGTAGTCCTTATGTAGCATTAGCAAAGACAGCTGCTTTAAGGCCGGCGGTGAGAGTTCCGCTTTCGTCCGAATCCCTGGCACTGTCAGCCGGACCTTTGGACGGGCCAAACACCAAGGAGGCGTCGGAAGTCTCTCAAAACTTGCAAATAAGTCATTGGAGGGAAGTCGGGTTGAGCTTCTGCTTGAAAAAGTGGTTCTCTCAACGCATGCTGGACTTCTTCACGGGCAACACTTGACAAAGAGCTGATCGTAGGGGGCGAGGGTGCCGTCAGCTTCTGGAGTCCTTTGAGGACAATGGAATGGGTGAGTTCCCGGAAGAAACCGACTTGACCTCCGAGAGCTCCAAAGAAGTCGGTCGATAAAGCCGCGTTCACTTGGTGCTCATACGGCAATGCCCGCTGCCGAAGGGTTTTTTTCAATAGTAATCACCTCAGCGAGAAATTCGGTCACGGTCTCGGCTGGTAGCGCACAAGACCGCCGAACAGTTGCTCTTTCACCCCACGCATAAGGCACCACATTTTCTTCTCTTCGAACATGCTGGGGTCGGCCCGGCGGAAGAAACGAGTCACGTCCTCGACATACACTGCGACACCCTCATTCGGCATTTGTATGCGGGACTGGAGATCACGCTCAGTGCGCTCTCGGCGATCAGGGCTCGCATACGTCTCCAGAAGCCGGCGCTTGAATTCCTCCCATCGTGTTAGTGCATCCGAACGGTTCTCATACCAAACACGTACGCCATCATGGAGACTGAAATATGTGTTTTTCAGTTTGCTCACATCGTCCCACTTGTTGTAATTGGAAACACAATCACTGTGAACCAACCAATCTTTACCACTTTGGTGGCCACGTGCTGGCTCATACACGCGGTGGCACGGTGTATACATATTACACGTGTAGTACTGTTGTAGTGGAGAAGAACGAACACACAAAATATGGTGGGACGCTGCCTTGCCAAGAGGTGCGAGCCCAGAGCGGGAGCTGTTGGCGCTGAGACTGATCGCTGTGCCTTCTACTAGATGCCAATAAAACCTCTTCAAGAGTAGTGGAGGTGCTGGGTATTCAAATCTGGAACTTCGAAGCCAGAAGCTGCCCATCGCCTTAACAATGCTTGGAGACAACACCCAGCAATCCACGGCCCAACATCCACCTGTCATCGTAACTGGGGCACTGTACCAGCGCGATCCCCCTTTCTTCAGTGGGGCCGACGACGAGGACGTCTAATATTGGTTGCCCACATTCAAAGAAGTGAGCGGACACAATAGGTGGGACGACCCCTCAAAACTGCAGAACGTCCCCTTCTATCTAAAGAACGTTGCCAGCCATTGGTTCCACAACCATGAATCTGATTTCACCAACTGGACTGCTTTTATGAAGCGCTTCGCCGATGTCCAACTGTCCCGCAGTACTCAAGCTCCATTCTGAACAATGACTATGCGGACGTGCGCTGCAACAGGGTGAAACGATCACGAGCTACACAGAAGATGTCACTGACCTATGCAAGCGCCTCAACCCTACCATGACTGAACACATATGAAAAGCATAGATGATGCTTTTCAAATGTTGTTGGCAAAAGACCCACGCACAGTATCTGAGCTTACCACCTTATGCCAGAGCTTCAATGAATTGTGCAAACAGCACGCGTCTTATATCTGTGGTGGGCAACCCCAGACAATTCTCTCGTCTCTCTGGCTTTCAACAGACAAAACACCGTGCTGCTATCGCAAATCAAGGAGTATGTGTGTGAAGAAGCGGCTTGACAGCTATCACGTTTATCGCATTTGCCACCCACGGAAGCTCCTACGCACTGTTTAGCACTGACTATACGACAGGTAATCCAGGACAAAGTCTCCGAAGCATTGCCACCAGGCCCTCAGCCGACACCTGTCGCCACGCCGCTGTCTTATGCAGCTTCTGCAAAGCCACCACGTCAAATGCCAGTGCCACCTCTTCAACCTGTTCGACATCCAACAACGCCATTTACTGGTGTGCAGCTGTACTACGGAAATCCCTGGCACACTACTGACAACACACCAATCTGTTAAGCTTGTGGGATTCCAGGTCATGTTGCACGCCTCTGTTGTTGGCTACTCGCGGCGACCGCGAGCGCCTGGACCTACCTTGACTATTCTTTCCGGCCACCATGCCACATGCAACGCGACCCGCCACCAGAAGTGCGTGCCCGCGACCCCCTGCCTTCTTCCGATTTTCAACCCTTCACTTCCCGTCGCTCACCCTTACCACGACGCCAGTCATTATCGCCTATGCGTCGCCAGCCAACCACCACTGAGACAAAAAAACTGACTGCCGCAGCTCCGGAGGCACGAGCTGCATCGTCGTGCACCCGCGTAAGTCCTTGCCCGCCTCCCGCCAATGTTATCGAAGTATTCGGCGAAGGTGTATGAACTCTTGCGCTTGTGGATACTGGTACCACTACATCCGTGGTAAGTCAAAACCTTTGCTGTTCTATTCGTAAAGTGACGGCACCACCTTCGGGATTCTCTCTCAGTACTGCAAGCGCACAGTGAATCCAACCTGATGCTGCATGTATGGCCAAAATCTTCAATTGAGACGTACTGCACCATATAGAGTTTCTTGTGCCAGCTTCCGTGTTCCCACAATGTCATTCTTGGGTGGGATTTTTTATAGGGCCAGCACGCTGTGATCGACTGTGCTCGCGCTGAGGTGGAACTATGTTCATTTTCTGATACGCCCTCTGCTGATATGGGCGTACCTGGTATGTGCAAGTTTGCCGTTGTTAGTGACACTGACATCCCTCCTCTCAGTACCGTCATGGTTCCTATTTTCTGTGCTGTGCCTTTTGACGCTATCGTTCTGTTCACACCGTCCGACCTGTTTATTCGTCGCCACCACATGTTGCTGCCATTTGCCATGCTAGCAGTTGATCAGAATGGCACTGGAATACTTGTTCGTAACATGAACCCCTGCCTGTAATGCGCGTAATGCGTGGGCTTGCACCGTAATGAGACAGTTGGCCACGTTCATTCTGTGGACAGTGATGTAATTGTGCTCATTTGCTCTGCCGAGACTGACCCATACCCTCACCTGAACGTGCTGACTCCTCACCGTGCTTCGGATGACATGTCCTCGGATGCATTTTGTCGTTCCATCGAAAGCGGCCTCGTTCCAGATCAACGGGCTCAGCTTATCACCCCTTTCAACGAGTTCAGGACGTCATTTGATATCCCCCATGTGTCTTTAGGCCAAACAAACACGACCATGCATAATATTGACACTGGGACCAACCCACCCTTGCGACAGTGCCCCTACTATGTATCAGCAACAGAATGTCATATCATTACTGAGCAAATTAACAAGATCCTTCAGTGAAGTGAGGAGTGATTGAGCCTTCTTGTAGCCTTTGGTCTTCCCCTGTTGTGCTAGTAAAGAAAGAAAACGGCTCTATTAGATTTTGTGTGGACTTCCAACGTTGCAACAAATTACTAGAAAAGATGTTTAACCTCTTCCTCGAACAGACGACACTCTCGAATGTCTGCTAGGCACCGAGTTCTTTTCTCCCCTAGACTTGCAATTGGGTTACTGGCAAGTTCCAATGGCTGAGTCTGATCGTCCAAAGACAGCGTTCGTTACACCGAATGGTCTCTACAAATTCACAGTCATGCCATTCGGCCTTTGCAACGCGCCGGCAACATTCGAGCGAATGACGAACAGCCTTTTACGGGATTTAAAATGGCAGCTATGTTTATGCTATCTTGATGATGTCGTCATGTTCTCCCCCAATTTCGCCACGCATATCGACCGTCTTCGCACGATTCTTAAGCGACATTTCTTCAGGTTAACTTCAAGGCCTGCATTTGTAATTACAAGTGCGACTTAACTTGACGAAATGTCACTTCAGGGCTATCCAGCTAACCATACTTGGCCATACTTGGCCACGTTGTATCGAAAGACGGAATTCTTCCAGATCCTGATAAACTTCACGCTGTCGCTGAGTTTCCAAAGCCCATCGCAGTACAATCGGATCTTTGTGGGGTTGTGCACTTCTGTCAGTTTGTCCAGAACTTCGCCTCAATAATAGTACTCCTTATGCAACTACTTGCTGGCTCAGGTGCTCTCTAAAACTAGACAAGATCCTGCCAAGAAGCCTTCACAACAGTGTGGCAAGTACTTAATTCGCCACCTGTTTTGCGGCATTACGGCCCGACAGTGGCTATCAAAGCTTACACAGACGCTAGTGCCGTGGGACTTGGCGCAGCCCTCTCGCAACGTAAGCCTGGCTTTCCAGAATATGTTGCCACCTATGCTAGCCGGGCCCTCACAAAAGCAGAGGCAAGTTACACAGTCACCAAAAAAGAGTGCCAGGAAATTGTGCGGGTGATAAGCAAATTTCGTCCATATTTATACGGACAGTCTTTTGATGTTGTGACCAACCATCACGCTCTTTGTTGGTGGGCATCCCTCAAGGACCCTTCTGGTTGTCTTGGACTTTGGGCTCTTCGCCTGCAGGAATCTGACATTCGCGTCGGTTACCAATCAGGCCAAAAGCACTCCAACGCGGATGCACTGTTCTCATCACCAGTGAAATCAAGTGACAAGCCACGCTCATCCGGTGACCTTTCCTTGGTTACACTTATCGTCACATATGTGCCATCTGAACAGCAGAAGGACCCTTGGATCACCTCTCTTCTGAATGTTCTTTCTGGTTCCTCTAGTTCTGCACACACACGTGCTCATCGCTGCAAAGTCACACATTTCGCGATATGGGACGAACTATTATATCGTCGCAATTATTGTACGGATGGCCATAAATGTCTGCTAGTCATCCCCAGCCACATGAGTTCCGATGTTTGCGAATACTTTCATGCTGATCCCCAACATGCTCATGCTGGTGCTCTGAAAATGTATCAGCAGCCCTGCCAATGTTACTACTGGCTTAGAATGTACACATTTGCTTGCAAATACCTTCGATTCTGCCCATTCTGCCAACAACGCAAGGTTTTTCCTCATTCGCTCAGACTCCTGCAGCCTCTACCGTGTCCTGCATGTTCCTTCAACTGGGTAGGAATTGACCACTCCCAAGCTCTGTCTGGCAACAGATGGGTGACCATCTGTTGCCTGCGGACAATCTTGTCAAGCTCGTCAGAATGATCGACAGACGCTCGTTACCAAGAACAAAAGCCCCTTTAATGTTTTCGTCGTGCAATATATACAGTCAGAATGATCACGTGACCTTCGTGATCACCCGGATGAAGGAAAACAAAGATAGCGCGTCTCCTGGCGTTTGTCTCTCTGGAACCGGCGTCCCCGGAACTCTGGCTGGCGTCACATCTTCCCCGTTTTATAAGCATCGTGGGCCTGCCAAGAAAGAAAAGCACTTCACAAATTAGTCATCAATACCGAGTCTTTTCGGAGCTCGTATGACGCGCCCATATCGCGTCGTTCTTTGCTCTGGGCTTGAAGTTTCGTTCGATGAACGAGGCTCTTGGACGTCAGACGACTTGGTAGCTACGATGTCTTTGTCCGTCACGTCCGTTGGCTCGCTGTTTCGTGGATTCTGCTCCGTCTTTACAGGGCTTGTTTCTCCTCCATTTGGGAGAAGGAACAGATGACGCCTGTTTCTGCGTACGGTCTTTCCTTCAGTTTGGACCCAGTAGGATCTCGGTGTTTTGGAAGGACGAAGGACCTTGCCCTCGGCGCCTCTGTCTTTCAGCCATACTTGAGTGCCTGCGGATAGACAGGGAAGAGGTCTCGCAGCATGACGTTTGTCAAAATACATCTTTTGTTTTTGTCTGTATTTTTCGTCTTGCTCTTTCAAAGAAGCCTTTACTACTTCTGGCTTTAGCGCGGATGGCATGCACGGTACTTTTGAGCGTAAACGGCGGCTCATTAGGAGCTGCGCTGGACTGCAGCCGGTTGGACCCGGCGTGTTTCTATAGTTCAGCAAAGCAATGTAGGGGTCCTCTGCCTTCTTCAAAAGTCTTTTAAGAGTCCCTACCATGCGCTCAGCTTCCCCGTTAGCTTGTGGGTAACGAGGACTTGTTGTGACATGCCTAAAGCCGTAGTTTCTTGCAAAATCAGCAAACGGGAATGAGATGAATTGTGGTCCGTTGTCCGATATTACCGTTTGCGGTATCCCATGCCTGGCGAAGCAGCTTTTCAGATGCTGGATGATGCGTTCGAGCATGTCGTCGGGGAACGCATACTGAACGACTCCCTCCACGTGAGCCGAAACGTCTGCTTCCGTCAACTCTCCGACAGAACGCGCCGTGTTCATCACTCTCGCCCGAGAAAGTGTGTCCGCCGTAGCAATGCTTTTCCCCGGGACGTGTGTAAGCGTGAACGAGTACCGCATAAGACGCATCCTGAACCTTTGAATTCTTGGCGGTAGAGAATCAAGAGGATCTCGACCCAGTAGCGGGAGGAGAGGCTTGTGATCCGTTTCAAATAGGAACGTGAGGCCTCTTAGAAATTCGTCAAAGCGTTCCGCAGCCCAAGTTAAGGCTAACGCTTCTTTTTCGATCTGTGAATACCTCTGCTCTGTTTTTGTGAGCGCTCTGGAGGCATATGCTACTGGACGTCTCTCACCAGATGGCTGATCCTGCAGGAGTACTGCGCCAATTCCCAGTGAAGACGCGTCCGCCGATACAATTGTCGAGTACCGGGGGTTGTACCTCGCCAGGCATCTGTCTGAGCTGAGAGTGTTCTTGATCTTCTCAAAAGCTGCCTCTTGTTGAGGTCCCCAAGACCAGTCGCTGTCTTTGTTGAGGAGGCTGCGTAAAGGAGCAGACATTGAAGCTGCATCAGGTAAAAACCTTGCGAGGTGGTTCATCATGCCTAACAAGGATCGAACCTCAGCGACGTTTTGGGGTCTGGACAATTGCTTGATTGCTCTAACTTTCTCGGGGTCTGGACGCACGCTGTTGGCATCGAAGATCATTCCCAAGAATGCGACCTGTTCAACTGAGAAACAACACTTTTCCCTGTTGAGAGTTACGCCTGCTTGTTGAAGTCGTTCTAGGACGTTACAAAGCCGCTTGTCGTGTTCCACTTGGTTCTTGCCGTACACCAGAATGTCATCCATGTAGTTCAGTACGCCGTCTAGGCCTTCTAGGACTTGCGAGAACTTTCTTTGAAAAATTTCTGGTGCGGATGTAATCCCGAATGGCAACCTGCGGTAGCAGTACCGCCCGTACGGCGTGATGAACGTCGTGAGCCTTTGACATTCCTCGGAAAGCTTTATCTGGTAGAAACCAGAATGCGCATCCAGTTTAGAGAAGACTGGCTTTCTGGAAGCTTCCCATAACTTGCTCAATTGTTGGCAGTTGATGACGCTCCCGTCTGACGAACTGGTTCAGTTGAGTCAACGCAGATCCTTACTGCTCCAGACGGCTTCATTACAGGAACGATAGGCGCGCACCATTCTGTCGGTTCTTCGACCTTCTGTATCATTCCTTCTTGTTCTAGCCTGTCCAGTTCTTCTTTGACTTTTTCTTTCATGGGAATAGGAATCCGTCGCGGTGTAGACAGACTGTACGGGATTGCATGTGGCACAAGGCGTATGGTGTATTCTCCCGATATGGTACCCGTGCCTTGGAATATCTTGGGGTACTTGCTTGCGATATCGTCGGCAGTGTCTAATTCACCTAGGAAACGAACAATTCCCAGAGCTTTGATGGCTGGCAGTCCCAACAAGGGCGTGCGCAAGTTACGCACGACGTAAATGGTTTGTTGTGAACTGCTGTCTTTCCAAGATATTTTAGCGTCAAACTTTCCGATCGTACGGATGCTAGTATTGCTCGGTCCTTTAAGATCGGTTGCGTTTTCCAGAGAAGGCGGAAGAAAAGGATAATTTTCACCGACGACTGTCACCTCGGCTCCCGTATCTACTTTCATGCGGAGCGTCTGGTTGTTTATCTTTACCGTGACGAAATGTTCAGATTGTGTGTTCGCACGCTGCTCGACCGTGCCAATAAACTTGCTATCAGCTTCGGCGATGCCATCGAGAGTTATGTCTGTTTGCTTCTTTTTTCGGCATGCCTTTTCATAGTGACCCAACTTCCGGCAAAATCTGCACCTTTCTTTTTGCGCTGGACATTTGTTTCGCGGGTGAAATGGTCCGGCACAATAACTGCAGTTATTTTGATGATAAGCGGGCTTCTGACGGCGAGTAAACGTGCTCTTTGCAGCAGCTTTCTTGGGCTTTACTGCGGCGACGCAAGCTTCTGTGACTGTGCCCTCGTGCTCTTTTAGCTCTGCTTGCTGTTGCTTTACAGTTGCGCTCGTACGCGCTCTTGCCAAGGCAGTGGCCATCGTTAGCCTGGGGTCCATCTGCAGTTCTTCCGAAAGAACCTGGTCCCGTAGTCCTACTACGAAGCGGTCCCTTATTAGGCGCTCCTTCATGCTTTCGAACTCGCATCTGTCTGCTAGCTTGCTAAGCTCGGTTGCGAACTGGTCTACTGTTTCTCCCAGTTGTTGGCGGCGTTGATTAAAGCGAGCACTTTCGTAGACTATGTTCTTGGTGTGAACAAAGTAGTCGTTAAATTTAGACTTTACGAGCTTGAAGTCCTCCATTTCTTCGTCTTTTACGTTTAGCGACCGAAGAATCTCCCTCGACTTTCTGCCCATAGTATAGAGAAGAGTCCTTACTTGAACATCGGCTGTTTTCTCACGTAGCCCAGACGCGAATCTGTAGTCGTCAAATTCGTCCATCCAGGCGGGCCAGTCCGCTGCGTTCTGGAAGTCGAAGGGCTTAGGAGGCTTGATTCCCGCCATTCTGAAGCGTTGTCGCCGGTACGGCTTGTCCTCGTAGACGCAGCTGCCGGGCGTTCGCTTGTTGACCCGCCCGTTGAAGCGCTACTTGGCTACCTCGGAACGCCGCACTTCTGACACCATGTCGAGCTCGTCAGAATGATCGACAGACACTCGTTACCAAGGACAAAAGCCCCTTTAATGTTTTCGTCGTGCAATATATACAGTCAGAATGATCATGTGACCTTCGTGATCACCCGGATGAAGGAAAACAAAGATAGCGCGTCTCCTGGCGTTTGTCTCTCTGGAACCGGCGTCCCCGGAACGCCGGCTGGCGTCACAAATCTAACTAGGTACACGGAGACAGCCGCCCTTCCTTCTGCCGGTGCTCGTGGCGTAGTCAACTTCATTTTATGCCATTTCGTTCTCCGCCATGGTGCACCACACGAACTACTCAGTGACAGGGGGCATGTGTTCTTATCTGACATCCTTAAAGAGCTCCGTCGTTCATGCTGTACTGTTCACAGAATGTTTGCCGCCTACAACCGGCAGACAAATGGTCTAACAGAGCGCTTCAATCAAACACCAGGAGACACGATCACCGTGTGCACCAATTCTGACCACTCCAAATTGGACGTCATTGTTCACTTCATCACGTAGGCCTATAACGCCACGACGCAGCCTACCACAGGCTTTTCTCCATTCTTTTTTCTATAGACCTACTCCACTGGCCTACGTCACAAAAGATGCAGTAGCACTGTCATTGGGCGTCTTGGTTTTGCGTGGTAGGTATCCACCGTCGCGCCTACCGTAGCTGCAGCTGTGTTTTCGCTGGTGTGGGTGCTGCTCACCACTGTGCAGTGGAGGAAGAAACGGCAAATGGATGCGCTGTGTTACAGTTTGTTGTGCTGCAATGCCCAAGGGCATGTACAATAGTTTTTCATCACTTTCGTGCTGGTGACTGTCTTAGAAAAATGGAACGAAGCTGTAACTCCGATTCACTGGTTCAGCCATGCATTTCATCATGCTAAGCTTGTCATAGCGTGGCCTGTTTCATGTGAGAGAAATGTCATTGCCATAAGTTTGTCAAGTGTAACACTCGACACGAAGTTTCTTGGCATAAACAATGTGCGGGCACAGAGCGATGACGCTTACTGCAAAGCACGCACTACATTAACTTAGCACGGTGTGTGTAATTAATTGCAGTCACCATGTATTATTGATTCAGGACTTTACGCTTTCACTATCGCAGCTGAGCATATGGGCAGAGCCACGAGCTGTAGTTATGTGCTCGTTGCTTGGCACGTGGTCCTTTTTTTTCTTCTTGTGTTATCACAACTGCACTTACATAGATGATAGCATCAGCAATATTGCTCTTTTCATATGCCTGAGTAACTAATCCGATACACTTGTTTGTGCGCAAGGATTTCGCATAGGGATTAGAGGCTTTATGAAGTTTAAAGTTTGACGGAAGCCCGTCTGGTCGGGATGATACATGGTTGAAGGTAAAAAACCTGGAGGCACTGCGCCGACCAAAGTAAAAGTTTAAAAAGAAAAAAGAAAGAAAAACACAGAAAAGGACGTTTCGGCTCCCACACGGAAGCCTTGTTCACAGTGAAAAATCTGCACCACTGCTCGAGCCCCTAGATCCCCTGTAGTCGGCTCCTATGTACTGTTGTATCCCTGTTCGCATGGCGTGCTCACGACGCCTCAGGCTCCCTTTAGTTTTGACTGTCATTGACCATTACGATTTGAAGCTGCTGAAGAAACAACGAACTTCTTTTTACGCAGTTCACTGCAACGGCGTTCCTTTGGAGAGATGGGTTTGACAACAAATGAAAATGAGGGGCTGGGCTTTCAGAGATTTTCAAGCTTTCAGGGCTTTATTGGTTACGTTTTACTTTAACATACTAAGCACACTAAAGTAGTTGGCAGAGCAGGGCAGTTGTAATGCTTAGCTTGTTTTGATTAAATTATAAGGGGTTAAATGTAAGGGTGTGCGAATATTCAAAATTTCAAATAATTTTTGAATGGCATTTGCTATTCGATCCAATTGCACTTAACTCCTTTATATTTGAAGTTGGCAATTAGGGGAAAAAAATATGCTATGTCTCGTGACAAGTGGCCCATTCCCGCATGTTGTGCGCTTCACTGCTGTTACAATCGGCTTAGGTCTCCACTAAAAGTTGTGGAGGGAGGCACTTTTCGGCGAGAAAAGACCATGGGGTGCACATACTGCTGGCACTGCCAAGGAGGAACTTCGCTGCAGTCGTTTCAGAAGGGAAAGTGGCATTGTTCTCGCTGCTGTCATGACGAGTGTGTTCACCGCTTTTCTTGGAGCTTGAAGGCAGCCGGAATCCAACACTGACGCATGGGAAGCTACAGGAACCTGTGGACCATCACAGATTCGGTGCGGTGTGTGTGTGTACATTTGTGCTGCTTCTCTTTTGTCAGTGCAGTCGAGGCGAGAGCGGCACAGCTGTGCACAGAGACAGGCCATCAGCAAACGCGCATGCGGGTCTACGGGTGCCCAAGCGTAGGAAAGCACCAGTGCGCTGCAGAAAAGACGGGACTGCCCGCATCGGGAACAGTGCGTTTGGCGGTGTGATTGTTTTACTCAGCGTCTTCGCCGAACTGCCTTTTTCATCCCATCTCAGGGAATCCCTGGCATCAAACCGGGTCCCATCACCCTTTCCAGTGGAGAAGCAGCCGAGGCGGGGCGTGACCTCCTCCCTTTAAGTTCGGAGACGACACCAGAACTGTGATTGGACACTATTGTGCATCACACTGCATATTAAAAACAAGCACGAACGCACTCATCCTTTACCATCATGTTGTAAATAAACATCTCTCTTTTCTTCTAAAACGTCATCAGTCTCCGAGTCCACTCCATGCAACGGCAACCCTTCCTACGAGTCTGGCTTTGCAACTGTCATGCTGGAAGCGCAGAAAGCAGGGAGACGGCTCGGCCATGGAAAAAATCCCAAAGACCGCATAACACCCGTGTATTGTGGCGAAACTAACACTCTCGCATCTGCAGTGAAGCTAACACCCATGTACTGCGGTGAAGTTAGCTCAGCTTTCTGTAGCACAATTCTCTGTTGGACTGTTCTTCAGGACTTTGGAATGACACTGTAGGAATACACTAGCCACACAATAAATTTTTTTTGCTCATGTTTAACAGTACCTTTCTCCATAATTAGATATGGTATTATATAACAAATATTCAACAATTATTTGAAAAATATTCTATTCGATTCACACTTGAACAAATATTCGAGTTCGCTTCGCTCTAAATTTTGCTATTAGCACAGCTCTAGTTTAATGCTTGCATGCCTGTTAATGCTTGCATGCCTGTTAATGCTTGCACGCCTGTTAAGTGCAGTTCATGCGTAGTCCTTGCAGCTGATGTAAATATTGCACCCAGAAATTATTGGACCCAACTAGGCCTCTTCGGCCAATCACACCCACCTGACTGGCCGACGAGGTCCTGCTGTAGCTTCCACAGTGCTGCACGAAACTATTGAAACAGAGGATCTAGGTATACACTGTGCAGAAGCAAACAAGGTCAACGAAAAACACAGAGTTAAGCACAGACTATCAAATGAAGGTTTACATTAAAGGATTACGTATATACATGGAGGTAACAGGAAGTAACAGGGTGATAGAGAGTGAAGATAGTTTTTCTTTCGCCACTAACTTGCTTATCATTCTGCTATTTCCTGTTACCCCCATGTATACCATATGTATTCTTTCAATAATAAACCTTCATTTTGTGTGGGGTCTTCTACTACTACTAACACTACTAGCAGCGGAATCGCCGCTAGCAACCCCGTGCTGTGGGTTCAAGCACTCGACGAGCAGAGAATGTGGCCGTTGCGTTCACGCGCTCACTCGTCTCAGCCATGCATCACCGCGCTGCAGCGCGCCTCAGCCTGTGGCCTGTCTCGAGGCAGGACAGCATGAACCGCCACACGCGGCACTCTCCCAGCATGGTAATTTAATGAACATGTTAAATGAAACAAAACAAAAACAACGCCGAATCTAAAGTCGAATGGAACAGACAAAGGATAACGATCAACATGTGAACACAATAACACAAGCAAAGGACAATAACAATGAACAAAACGCGAACACACAATAACACACAAAGACCATGCAGGGAGGAGAACCACCTAACCCCAGCCAGCGCACCTGCGACCGTGCGCCCTCAGAAAAGGAAAATAAAAGAACATACAGAGATAGTTGTCGATTGCAGGTCGCTGCCGTGGTCACTGGGGCCCGCAAAGGCGCGCAATCCGACCGGTGGCCACGTCGACCGGAGGGTCACGAAAGTACGTGAGCGCCCTTCCAAGTCCCAGCGAGTTCTCCCGAGCATCTCCCAAACCCGAACGCGCGAACGTCAGAAAATAGTAGCTGCCCAATGGCAGACTAGTTAAAACCACATGGGGCGAAGCGGGCAGCCCTTCACAGTGATGGGCCGCCGCCCCATCCAGCTGGGAGAGGGGGATGTAAGGACATTCCAAGCAAAACATGGCGTCGCACAGGACGCACTTCGCCCTGGTCCCCACAGTTGCTAGTGTGTGCTTGTCTGTCTTCTTCATCTTCCTTGCATCAGCACAGTATACCTAGATCATGCATCACCAACTTGGCCAATCGCCCACTCTTAAACAGGGGGCACAGCTGCGGCGCTTCCACCTTTATGTAGTAGTGGGCTGAGGGTATGAGAAGAAAGAAGTGCAATGCTACACATTTCATAAGAGAAGTGTATGCCCACTTATTTCGTGATGATTTCATGATGATAATCCTTTTTTGCAAACAGTCACACACCTTCTGCTGGATTAAATAGCTTCAGTGTTAAAATTCGGGTACTTCCTAGATTGAGAGGGTGATGCCGGTGTTATCACGTCCACCAAACCGCTAACTGTCGACTTAGTACAACGAACACATCAGAAACCGCAGCATGCAACAAAAACAAAGAAAGCTTTGGTCAGGAATCGCATGAATGCAAGGCGACAACCGGAATCACAGCTCCTCAGTTCACTGTTGTGCTTCCTGTATCGCACACCTATGTACGAAGAATTTAGTAAGACCCAATACAGCGCGTCGCAGTGCCAGGCATTGTAAGTTGCCTTTATCACAGGACATCTTCATAGAGTTGGTAGCTGTGCGTTGGGTACCCACAAGCAGCTAAGAAAAACAATTTGCGATTCAAGTGTCTTTTAGTTTTGATGCCTTCACTGAGAATGTAGTACCCTGATCTTCAGAAAAGTCTAAAAATAGCTTCTCTGTTGTTATGAGTCGTGAAAAATGAGACATGCGATGTCCGCAAGTAAGCAGCTCTTTTTTTTTTTTTTCTTGCCGATAGTGATCACTTGAAATTTACAAGCCTTGCTGGTGACCCGAGTATGATTTCAGCCTTTGGGAAGACAAGTGAGAGCTTGCTGACTTTACTAGCACTTCTATGGCTATTTATGCTTGTCGCGTGAGACTCTGAGAAAACACCAAATCAACTGCTTACACAAGCAGCGAAATACAGAAGGCCGGTGAGGCCGTTCGCACGTGTACTCCTCATCTCCGTCCCCGCCCCTTCCCCCCTTTCCACTCTTGTGGCGGTGAAAGAGGCAAGTATTCAGGCTCCCCTTTGCCCCCTAACCAGCTGCTCTGCGCAAGGCCGGTCTGGAGAGGCGCACACTCCTCTCCAGTATGGCCGTGCTCCGCATCGGCTCCCCATGTGATGTGCGCATGCACTGTACTCGGCTACAGGTCAAGAAAAAGGCGGTGTTTGCTCATCAAAAGACCCCCCTTCAGCCAGGGATGCCGCTCTGTCAACGTGACATCACGGAAGACCGCCTCCACGCAACACCGCCTAGACTAGTCTAAGTGGTGTTGCTCCACGCCGCCGCCATCTTAGTTGTAGTTCTCAAAGTACACTGTACTCAAAGCACAGCCTGTATGGCTGTGCTTGCTGCATGCTATACATTAATACAAATCCTTGGCATGGACGATAATGAACACGTTGTAAAACTATGTCCTCACCTCCCGTGGACGTGTTTTATTTAACTTTACCACGTATTTAGCTCTGTTAAAGCACAAAAAAGAAAGAGGTCAACAATGTAAACATGCGGCCTGGTCATGATGTCGTCATTAGTTGATGCGCCTCTGTGATTTCGCATTGCTGTTACCCGTATCCGCTGAATTAATTCCAATAAAAAGAAATGAGTAAGGATGTCTCAGAGCATGCATCATGCACAAGTGGGACGCCAAGAGCACAGAATGGTGACAAGAAATGAAGACTCAGTCAAAGGAAAAATTTTGCGCTTGCTTTGTCGAGGCAAAACTTCACATGCACAGTGTGCTGTTAAAAAAGTCCTGACACAATTTTGTGGCGGCGCAAAATATATATTTTTCGTTTTCTAGCCATGTATTGTTAACACCCTCCGCACACGGAAGATAGGAAACCTGTACAAAAAATATTTTAGTTTGGTTTTAAAGTTTTCGTCGCCCAGCACTGCAAGCCAGCCCCAGCGCAATGGACACTACGATGACATATGAGCAAAATCTCTTAAAAATCGCTGAAATCGCCGTCAGAGTCACTGGACGACCGTGAAATTGTCATTGTTCACGTGCCCCGCATGTAACTGACCACAGACGACAGAGTTGCAGCGACGCTATCACGAATTGCTGTCCTTGCGTGACTTAGACGTACGTCCGACTGTGTTGACACGTCACTAAGAAACCGCCCCTTCGAAATCGAAACTGAAAGTGGGCTTTTAAGGGAGCCGTATTAAAAATATATTCATTGCGTTGCGAGGCACCATGATACTCTTTTTGGGGTTCTCCATGCCAGAGCTTTTATTTACAGCAACAATATGAGAATGTCAAAAATTCGCGTCAGTGCTCCCTTAATACAGGACTTCAGTCATAGTGAATCTCTAGATATGAATGGATAGAAAGCAATCGCCGTGAATAAGGCACGTCCACCTTAGCAGAACAGTGACGTAATTGCGCCGTGGCATTAGTAAAAACTTACGGGCTGCTGCTAAGTGTAGGGGAAATATCGTGAATGACAAGCAATTTCCTGATGCATACAGTATGCATGAGTCGGTAAGTAACTCTGGTGACTGGCATAAAATGACAAATAAGCGGCAGCTTGCTCAGCCCGCCGCCCTCACTCTCGAAGTTCTCGCTGCTGTCGCCATCGCCCTGCCGCTTAAAAATTGCGTCGGCACCTCAGTAGAAGCCAGGCCTATACGAGCTGCTTACGCTCATAAGATGATACATTTTGTATTTCCGCCTTACCTCGTGCTCATAATAAAATCACATACTGAAAACTAAAATCCCGACGGCACAGCGTGGCTGAGGAATCACTGTGCGCAGCGTGAACTGTGCACTGCAAGGTTTGTATCAGATGTTCACACTAGACACTTGGCAGTAAGAGGTCGATTTAGGCATCTTCTAACGACAGCTGTTTTGTCCAGAGCACAAGCTGTATCAAGCCTGATGCTGCAGGTGATGATCACCCGGCAAGGTGATCATGCACACGCTATAAATCGTTGCAGCCACTGATCGGCCCGTCCATGATGTGCCTAACCTATTCTGACGCTGTTGGGTACTGCTTAAAGTGCATAAAAAATAGAAAATTCACAAACACCGACGAACAAGTCGTGAGCTGTACGAGCCGGTCTGTCCGACGCACCGGTTTCTGTCAGGGCTTGACATCCTTCAGGAACATGAGAAATCTGAGGTGTTTTTGTTTCAGGCTCTTCTTGCAGCATCCCGGCACACAGTACGTAAACCCCAACCCTTACAACTCTTTGAAATAAGTAGAAGGAGGCACAATTGGGCAAGTTGGTGACTGTACATCATCATGAAACAGCGCTGATGAAACACAACACAAAAGCGGAAGGGAAACAGACAGGACAAACACTTGTCCTGTGTGTTTCCCTTCTGCTTTTGTTATGCTTCATCCACATTGTTTCCTGAATATATCCAAAATAAAGCCAATAAAGCTCGTTACGCCATTTGCCAATGCAGCAGCCATGCATTTGCGCATACTGTGACTGCCGTGAGTAGTACAAGTTCCGGCATGGACTGCGGCAGCGGTGGCATAGTGAAACACCACAGTGAGATCAGCCTACTTAAAAAACACATCAAAAAAAGATGCACGCAACTCGCCCATTTTACCGCAGGTGCTCACAGAAGTTTCAAATTATCAATCAGTCTTCCTCGGCAACAGCAATACAATTTTGTTTTATAGAAGTTGCGCACAAAGGTGCTTCGTTATATGGAGGTGAGAAAAATACATGGTGCTCTATAGACATCCCAAAAGAAATACTTGGTTATATCAAGAATTTCGTAATATTGAAGTTGGTTATATGAAGGTTTAACTATAACCAATGGTCAGGGAGAGCAATGCCAAAGGATGCAGCTCACGGTGGCAATGAGTTAGGTGGATGAAATTAAGTACTACTTTGTAAAGATAAAATGGAGTCAGCTCACGCAGGTGCCTGGATATGTGTGGAAGATTCCCTCGAGCTGTTGACGTGCTTGGAGCTTGCCTCCCGTTGGGTCCAACAGATGTCGGAGAAGGCCCCAGGTGCTACGAGTGTTAGGAGTCTTGTTCATCTGGTCACAGATGTTGTGCCAGCTCTGCCAGGTGAGTTCAATTGCATAGTTCTCAATATTTGCGCGGGCGCGCGCCAGCCGGCGGCGAATATCGCGGTCCCATTTTCGGGTGGCCAACAGCGCCTCAAGTGACTTCTTGCGTTCCCATAGATGGGCGTAGTAGTGATCGCAGTGTGGGACTGTGTGCTTTAACTCGACAGTTTGCGTAGCGTCCGCCACTTGTTTAACAATTTCGGATGTCCACGCGTTAATGTCGGTAATAGTGGGAGGTGTTGCCTGCTCTTTTCTGTGTGTGCGAAAGAAGTCCCAGTCGATCACCTGAGCCGGCCGTGTGCGTTGCCTCGTGGGCTCTTGTATCACGATCTCAAGTATGAAGTGATCGCTCCCAAAATTTTCATTAGTGCGGCACCAAGTAGCTTCGACTCCGGAGTTCGTAAAAGCTAGATCTGGTGTTGTATCTCGGTGTAGACCCGAACCGAGTCTGGTGGGGTGGGATACATCTGTTATGAGGGTGAGCTGGTGCGTGTGCCAGTCATTCCAGAGGCGTCTGCCTTTAGCGGAGTCGTAGTGGTAGCCCCACGCGCGATGATGCGCATTGAAGTCACCAACTATAAGAAGAGGTCGCCCTTGCGCTAGCTCATGGGCTTTAAGAAAAAGGGGTCCGAAAACATCTTTACGAGCCCGTGGAGGACTGTAGACGTTTAACACAAACAAACTTGTGCGACGATTACGCGAGGCGCGAGGTAATACTTCTAACAAAACGTGTTCGGGCAAAGTAGGATCCAGACTGTGCTGCAGGACCGTGAGATTACGTTTGACGAGGATGGCTACTTGAGGCTTTACTCGTTCTGAAAGGTAACTACTGAAACCGGCAAGATGCGTGTTCTTGCCCCCTTCTTGGAGGGCTATCAGCTCGGGGCGATCACTCGCGGTGAGGAACTGTTGGAGGACCGGGCGCTTACGCGCCAACCCGCGACAGTTCCACTGCCAGATGGTGGTGTTAGCCGAGCTGATTGCCATGATTAGGCTGGGAAGGATCTGCCGTTGGAGAGAGTGCTGGCGCAGCGGCCACGGGTTCAACTACAGCTAGGGATTTTCCCTGGGCCTCTATGGTTTTGCTCAGGGTCTCAATTTGTTGCGAGACTTGTGAACCGATTGTGTGAAGTGAACGTTCGATGTATGCTTCTAGAGCCCTGATGTGAGTGTGGGTGAGTTCGTATTTTTTCTCGAGTCTGTCGAGACGTGTTTGCCAGTCTTCCGCCTTGGGATCGTTGTCGGTCGGGGCCTTGCGTTTGTGTGTGGGTGCGCTAGGAGGCGCGACATCCATAGGTTCTACCGTGGGCAGCAACTGCGGAATAGGCGGAGACGGGGTGTGTGAAGCGGCCGGCCCTGACCGCATTTCTAACACAATGCTTAGGAATCTAGACGACGCCTCTATTCACGCCCTCACCGACTACCTTCAAGAATGCTGGGCCAGCGGTACCATCCCGCAAGAATGGAAGTGCGCCAACCTAGTCTTCATCCCCAAGCCGGGAAAACCGCCGACGTTGGCCAATCTCCGGCCCATCTCTATCACTTCCTGTGTTGGGAAGTTGATGGAACACGTTGTTCAGACCAGACTCCTCCGTTACCTAGAAGACAACCACCATCTAGCAGCCCCGGACATTATGCTTCTTCTCCATCACCAGGTCGTCATGCATCGCACACTAGACACGAAAGTCATCGTTGGTCTGGATGTTGCCAAGACATTCGACAACGTCCTCCACGAAACGATTCTTCAACAACTCCAGATACTCGGCGTCGGACACCGCACATACGCGTACGTGCGAGACTTCCTCACCGACCGCAAAATACAACTCAGCACAGGCACAGCACATTCCTGCACCATTTCTCCTGGCAACCATGGCACACCACAAGGTTCCGTTCTATCGCCTCTGCTCTTCAACATTGCACTGATAGGGCTACCTAAGCTTCTGGCTGACATACCCAACTTACACCACAGCCTATATGCTGACGACCTCTCTCTGGATCACACACGGCAGTGACGGCCAGATCGAAGAGGCTCTTCAGACTGCCATCGATCGGGTCGGAAGATATCTCGATACAGTTGGCCTCAGCTGTTCTGCGACTAAGTCCGAATACATTATCATTCCATCGCCAGGACGACGCGCACCAAAGGTCCTTCCTGAGATTAACCTCCAAGTGCAAGGCAACCCTATCCCTCGAACAGGCCACATCAGGATTCTGGGCCTACACTTACAAGCAAACGGCACCAACACTATTTCGCTCCAACGCATCGACCAGTCGGTGGTACAGATCGGACGCCTTCTTAAACGAGTCTCCAACAAGCACCAAGGTATGCGAGAGTCCAACCTGCTGCGTCTCGTCCAAGCCTTCATTTTCTCCCGCATCACCTACTCTACACCTTACCTACGTCTCACCCGCGCCGAAAGTGAACGGCTAGAAACGTCACTTCGCAAAGCAGACAAGATGGCTCTGGGGCTGCCATTATTCACAGCTACTCACAAGCTTATGGCTCTCGGCATCACTAACACCGTAAGCGAGCTGATAGAAGCTACCCTTACTGCCCAATACGAGCGCCTCTCACTCACACACGCTGGCCGAGCGATACTGCAGCAAGTGGGGATCTCGAGGATGACTCCCAACTATGCTGACCTCACGCCGGAATACCGCCGAAGTCTCTACATCCCTCCCATTCCCAAACGGATGCACCTGGAGCACCACGCTGAGAGACGGGCCGACCGTGCGCATCAATTCGAAAAACGCTTCAGTCACATATACGGACGCCTCTTACCACCCCTCGAAGCCAGCGATGGTGGCAGCAGCCCCCACCGTAGCTGGTACACAGCATGCAGCATCCGCAAAACAGTCATTGCAGCAGAGGAGGTCGCCATTGCGCTTGCGGATCCAGTTACCAAAGTCGTCATCAGTGACTCTCAGCAGGCGATCCGCAACTACGATGTTGGCCGTATCTCTTGCCAGGCGTTACATGTTCTACTATCTAGTCCCCCTCCCTCTACATCCCGTGTACTCCTGTGGGCTCCAGCCCACGAGTCACTCAGTGGAAACACCCAGGTGCACGCACTCGCTCGAGATCTCAGCTGCCGAGCCGAGTGCAGGATACACCGCGCCGCTTCCCCTGACACAAGCATGTCGCACGATTCCCAGCTCACCACATACACGGACATCCTCCAATACTATCGACTCGGAAGATGCATATACCCTCCTGCACACCGCGATTTAACAAGACGCGAGGCCGTCCAATGGCGTAAATTACAGACAGGCAGCTTTCCCCACCCCCTCTTATATAGTAGAATCTTTCCGAAACAGATAGCGACTCCCACGAACACTCTGGAGTCGTGGGAGTCCCTCCTGCGTGTCTCCGAGCCAGCAGACCAGCGCCGGCTCATCCAGCGCGCGGTGGAGGCTGCGGTATCCCAAGGGATCCCCGCCGACCTCCTCTAAGACAGCGCTGCCAGTCTTCAGACTGGTCCCCATTTTCTGTGGGCGAAATAAAGAAATCACCACCACTCACGCAGGTCACAGTAAATTGGAATTTTTTTTCAAGCACATACCGTATAAACCGGACTATAGGTCGAGTGGGAATATAGGTCGACCCCTCAAGTTTAGGTGACCAAAAAAGAAAAAAATAAAACAACCCAAAACTGCCGAAACACATTTATTTGCGAATTGGGCGCACCGCCCACCCATCGTCGGGGCTCCCCTCAACCACCATCGCAGCTGTTCCTATTCGTCAGACGAAGCATCACTGTCTTCTGAAGACGAGAGTTTGTCGCTGGCCGCTTCCCACAGAGAGTCGTCTTCCGTGCCACCCAGCAAGTTGCTGATGCAACGTTTCTTAAAAGCATTTTCCACCATGCAATCTGGCAAGGAACGCCAGGCGGAAAGAACCCAGCCGCAAGCGAAGGCCTCTATACATGCCTTGCACCTACGTCACGACCAGGCGCTGAGGGATACCGTTTCGCCATCGTGGAGGACCAGCCGCGGCAGTGAAAGTGCGGACGCGTACGCGTTTCTGTACTCGCTCTCGTTAGCCGCAGTATTTGAGTTCTCGAATCGCAGGAGAGCAATGAAGAGACGAGTGTGAAAGAACATAAACGTTTTTCACGTGCCAAAAGACGTACACAGTCAATGCGGCCGCACGAAGAAGCTAAAAGCCCGAGGCAGCGCAGTTTGTGGCTGACGCGTATCAAGCGCGCCGATCGCAACGCCGAACACGCTGATACATCCAAGTATGCACGAGGGCCTACAAATGTTTTGCGAGCAGAGTTATGCGCCAGTTCCTGCCTTGAGCATCGTCCGTCGGCTGCCGCCGTAACCGATCGCGAACGAACGTAGCGACAGATGTCCTGGCTCGCGCGCCTCTAGCCACGCGCGACGCACTTTTGCCGAGGCCGGCAGTGTTGGGCCGGCTGGGCTACCGTGGAAGTATTCTAACTAAAAACAACCTTCGACGAGTCAGGGGAACCCATGTGTTCGCGCCGCCGAAAAGGAAGCTCATCGTACTTCAAAGCGCGATCGAGCTTCTGTTAACAGTGGGTGACGCACTCGGTGGAAGTGCTTCGTCGGCGCAGCAAGCTATATTTGCTGGTAGAGATCGCAGATATCTAATTCTTTTGCTCAGCATATCGCATCATTAACACACGCGCGCACGGCTGCGCTCACATTTCGCATCAGGAAGTATGACATTCGTCACGATTTTTTTTTTTTTATGGGACACGGCGAAAAGAACAGCACAAACTGCATTCGTAGGCATTCCATGTAAGATCTTGGAGGACATAAATATCGATGGGACACTGACGTCTGTACACTGATGCAGCGCAGAACAGCGCGCTGAAAGGACGGTGCCTCCTGAAAAGCGAGGCTGGTGCAGCGGCAGTCACGGAGTCTATCGGTACTGCGTGCGTGCCAGTCGTTGCCGTAAGATAAAGATGAAAGCCGTACGGAGAAAAACGAAGTAGTTGACGATGTCCCCGCGCGTCACTTCGAGTACACAGCGTTGGTGCCCGTCGGCGTCCGGCAGCTTCGTGTAGGGATCGACATCGTCGCACGTTCGCGCATTTGCTCACATAAACATCGTGCCGATACCATTAACTCAGGCTGATAATAGTGAGTTTTAGTATATCGGAAAGCAGCAAACGCAAAGATTTAGCGTAACGTTAACGTTACCGTGGAACACACCGCGCATGCGCAGAACGTTAACGTATACGATACCCTTACGTGCCTACGCTATTTTCGGAAGATATCGTTCAACGCTAACGCTCGCAAAGGGACCCGTACGGCTGGCAAGATGGCGGCGTCAGTCGAAGTGAGACCACTCGCTTCAGATCTGTCGGGACATCGGCCTGCATTGTTAAGCTCGTTCATTACCCGCTCATGTTCTTATTTGCCTTAGGTTTGGCTAATTAAGCTTCGCCAGTCGTGTATTGGTGACAATGTGTCGCCGTTTTCAAGATACGCTCTCAGTAAGCGGCACACAAGGCTTAAAATGTGAGTGCACTCGCTTTCACGGCCTTCGAGACTGCGCGTGCCGGCGCTCGAAATCTCAGAGGCCATGTCACTTTGCTCACGTTTACGGTGGTCTCGTTGAGATGGCGGCACTGCCACCGGGCTTTTTTTTTTTCTTTTTGTACATCGGCTGTTTCAAGCTGAGACGAGTAGTATGGTGCATTACTGTATGCATAATGCTTGAAATGACAGTATTGTTTGGCGAAGTATTCCTTCAGTCACAAAGGCGACTTGGATAAGCCAGCCTTCGCAGGCACATGCACGGATGCGCACCCCCTGGGCACTGGAGAAATGTTGCAGGAGCTCCAGGGCACTGATGACAGGTGGAAAATCTCCCTTCTCAAAGCGAGAATTTCGGCGAAATTTCTCGTATACGGCATAGCCTCGACGACATGGACTGCCTGCGTAGCTTCTCTGGTTTCCAAAGTATAAATTAAGCGCTCCTATGTCATCGCAACTTCGAAATGACAGGCAGTACGGGTCAGAAAGGAGACTCGATGGCGGCATTTTGAAACGAAGCGATGTTTTTCGGGTCTGTCGACACAGCACTAACAACACACTTACACGATACTGGCTCAATGATTTTGTGGCGCACTTAGGGATTTAATAAAAGCTGTTTTAAGGTGTAGTTGTCGCCGTACATGCCTTTGCGTTAGCTTTAGCGTTTCGCTCTCTTCCGCTATACTAAAAGTCTAGTTTGTGCCCCTAAGTGCACCCAGCTTTACCGTAACGTTAACCTTAACGCTAAGTCTTTACGTTTGCTGCTTTCCGATATACTAAAACTCGCTAATCTTTCCGCAAGGGACGGTGGCGACATTGCGCCTAGAAATTTAGAGAAAACGAACCAAAACGCAGTCGAATCAACGAATGTATGAACGGCGCTCCTGGGAACGAACCAAGAAGTGGTCCCCATGGTCCTCCAGCATGCCCGTCGCGCCGACAGCGGGGCAGTCGTGACGTCACGTCACGTGCAAGCATAGGCGGCCCGTCGGCGTCTTCAGGTTGTCACCGGATATATACTCCTGGTACCCCAGCCACTGTCCTTGAATGGCTTGTTCAGCGCAACGTCAAGCAGCTGGAGGGTGGATGTCATATCACCTGGTACCAGGACGAGGTCCATTTTTCCACTGCCGAGTACGCGTTTCACAGCGTCGGTCAGGTGACCACGAAACGCATCTAACACAAGCATGCTGCGAGGACGCAGCAACTTTTGGCAGATGGATGTGCGCCGGCGGAGAGAAAATCATTTGCGTCTCATGAATCGACGCACCCACGAGTTTGGTGCACGGAACTGTTCTCTTGTGCGCCCAGCTTCTCGACCGAGCTCCACGGCTTTGTTGCGAATGGTATCCACGGTCACTGGCAGCGAGCGCGCGCGAACTTCTCGCACAAAGTCCGTGAGCGTATCCTCCAGCTGTGGATGAACCGCACTTCGCCCACTAAACAACGTTTTCCGAGGGTTGGACTTCTGCAGCTTCCCTTTCTGTTCACGCTTTTTTCTGGAACGCCAAAGCGGCGCTGAGAGGCCATGTTGCCGTTCACTTCAGCGAACTCAACAACATTTAGTTTAAATGCAGGTGAGAACTGCCTCCTTTGCCGCTGCTCATATTCAATGAACGAAAAAAAAAGAACACTAAAAATCACACGTGTGCCATCTCTTCCGTGTGTACCATCCCTCCCACTGATTGTATGCTTATATATTAAAGAAAAGCACAAAGTCAACTGGCCCAGCAGTTTACGTCAAATGGAGGTCATTAGGAGAAACCATCGTCCTGCAGTGGACACTGAACAGGCTGGTGGGTGATGTTGACGACAAAACACTAAGCAGACAACCAGCTTTTGAAAGAAAGATCTAATCTCTGAAATACAGAGCTGTATATGTTATGTAAGTAATGCATGCGCCGTTCTGCTGCTTTCATGCAAGAAGCTTTGTGTCTTATAGCAAGTACAAATACTAGGCAAAGAATAAGTTACATTGAAATTTATGCTTTTCTAAAATTTAAAGTAACAAGGCATTCATTCCCATTAATTATAATTGCTGGGGTGTTGCGTGCCATAACACCATAGGAGGCATGCCGCAGTAGAGGACTTTGGCTGCCTGGGGTTCTCTATTGCGCATTTCAACTCCATCAAAATGCCGCAGTTGGGATGATGTCTATCGAGTCAGCAGCCCAGCACTGTAACCCTGGCACCAACAATGTAATTCTGCACCAAACCATTGGTCCAGATATACTGTACAGCAGCAATGAACCTTCACAAAATCGACCAACAATAAAAATGTCAACATGTGGCTCAGCAGCAGGCAGTTGCAGGTCTGATGTACAGCTCTTTTGGCTTGCGTGCTCATGTACATTCAATCAGTTTTTTAATCACCAGCATTCTCAAAGCCCTGTAATAAAGCAGATCAACCAAATGCTGTAGTCCCAGTGGCATTTTTTACCAATAAATTATGGCAGAACTGTTTAATTACTGTGGTTCTCATTCCCTCACTTCGTCTCTATGTTTTGCAAATGCATACAGGCTTTGGGTGGCGCTCGAATGAACACATAGGGCCAAGGAGCCACATACACGTCATCATCATCATCATCATCAGCCTGTCTACGCCCAATGCAGAGCAAAGGCCTCTACCATGGATCTCCAATTATCCCAGTCCTGTGCTAACTGCGACCAGTTTATCCCCACAAACTTCCCGATCTCATCTGCCCACTTAACTTTCTGCTGCCTGCTGCCACACTTTCTTTCTCTAGGGATCCGCTCTGTCACCTTTAAAGACCAACAGTTATCTTGCCTTTGCATTACATGCCTTGTCCGCGCCCATTTCGTCTTCTTAATTTCTACTATTATGTCCTTAACACAAGTTTGTTCCCTGACCCACTTTGCTCTCTTCTTGTCCCTTAATGCTACACCTATCATTTTCCATTCTAGTGCTTGTTGCACTGTCCTCAATTCAATTTGAACCCTTTTAGTGAGCTTCCAAGCGTCTTGAGTTTGATGGTAGTGCACCCTGAACAGACACAAATAGGAAGACACACCTGACACACCACAGCACAGGTGTGTCTTCCTGTTGTCCATGTCTGTTAACCGTGTGCTACATCAAACTCAAGATGCTCTACCAACAAGCCCGCATAGCCACCCTCATCGACTTTAAGTGTCGGCCCCGTAGGTGAGTACCAATATGATGCAGCTGTTATACACTTTCCTTCTGAGGGACAATAGTAAGTTGCTATTCATTATTCGAGAATGCCTGTTGAATGTACTCCACCCCATTTTTGCCCAGACTCATGGTTCGGATCAGGGGTCACTACTTGGCCCTGCTTACCACTTCCAGTGCCTGCCACCTATCTCAAACCGCTGTGCTCTTTCAAGGCTACAGAACGTTGCTTTAGTTTCCGGCACATTAATTTTCAGACCCACCATTCTACTCTGCCTGTCCAGTTCGGTAATCATGCTTTTCAATCTGTCCCTTGAGTTACTTAGCAAGGCGATGTCATCAGAAAAACTGAGGTTGTTGAGATATTCTCCTTAGCCCTTACACCCACCTGATCCCAATCCAATGTTCTGAATACCTCTTGTAAACATTGGAGAGAGTGTGTCCCTTTGCCTTACGCCCTTCCCTGTAAGTATTTTACTGCCCTCCTTATGGAGGACTGTGGTGGCTGTGGAGCCACTGTAGATGTCCTCCAGTATTTTTACGTAATGCTGTCTACACCCTGATTATGCACTGCCTCGATGACGGCTGAAGTTTCAACCAAGTCAAATGCTTTCTCATTATCTATGAAGACTATGTATAGGGGCTGGCTATACTCTGTGCATTTCTCTATCACCTTACTGATCATGTAAATGTGCTCTATTAACGAATAGCCTTTAGAAAACCCCACTTTTTTGTTAGGTTGACTGAATGTAAGGTGGCATAAATTCTGCTAGCAATTACCTTGGTAAATATCTTGTAGACAATGGACAGTAAGCTGACTGGCCCGTAATTCTGCAAGTCCTTTGTGTCACTTTCCTATTGATTAGGATGATGTTTGCATTCTACCAAAATTTATGTGCATAGATACAAGAACAGGAGCACTGCCAATTGAGTGAACCTCCTTATGCCAGTCTTCCATTAAGTGCAATATAAAACCAGACTGTAGAATTCTGCAATGGCATGCCTTTCTCAGTACATAAATCAGTGCTCCACTGTCACCATAAATGCAGTGCACTGCAGTTGATTTCTCAAGCTGTACTCACCTCACTCATGAAGAAGTTACGATTCTTGGAATTGGATGCTCGCTGCACAAGCTCACAAAATGGCAGTGTTCTGCACAAAGACATGTATCCACATAAATTTTTCAAATCAATAGATGAAGAGAAAAACTAACCTGTACAGAAAGTTTTTTCTCATAAAGTCCATGTGCCTGTCTTGTGAAACGTGCACCTTGACATCACGGTAACCCCCTCGTGTGCACAAATAGTCTTTGTCCCACAGCGATGTGCAGAGTCCAACAGGGACTCCTCTCAGCACAGCTGGCTCCCTCTGCAGTTTAAAGAGATGCATTCAAGCTGAGTAAAAACACTTGTCAGCTATAGTCTATTGAAAAACTCATGCCACAGACAAGCGGCGTTCTGACTACACTTTTCTGATAAAAGTAGCTGTCGCAACGCCTTTCAGTTAAAAAAAAAAGATATGGCACGAAAGTATGGCCCATACAGAAAAGCCCACTTAATGAGGCGCTGCCATGATGTGCATTAAAAGGTGAACATAGTGCAATGCTGGAGTATCATTCATTTCAGAGCTGAAAAATGCGCAGGACTCTTAGATTTCTTGCTGGCAGATGAAGACAGCTGGTAAAGTGCATCAATAATTAACAGCACACTGTAAAAAAGTAGTACAACGTTTAAATCCCATCTGTGACATGAGTTACAAGGGTGCATCACCTGAAAGTTACAGTTAGCACTGGCTGTCAATACTGCAGCGAGCCCCAAACGATAAGACAGTGTCTAGCGCATGGGTTCTCAAAGTGGGTTCTATAAAATCCAGGAGTCCCCCAAGCCCCCCCTTCGGGGTTCCGCGACCCACCAATGCATTTTCCTTGCTTCCGTGCTCACTAAGTGGCTAAGATGGTGGACAGAAGGTACACAATCTATACTCCCTTCATTATGCGCCCTAAATAAGAAGTATGCACAGCGTGTACTAAAAGCTGACCAGCTGACCTGGTGCTGGCCCTCAACGTGACAGAGCCAAGCATTGATTGATGTGCAGAAGAAGTGACCTTTGCTGCATACAAGTGCATGTACACTGCATTGAAATAAATTCTTTTTTTACACTTGGTTTTATGGACCCAAAGCCACATAAATGTGGCACAGATGACAAGAAAACGGCGTGCACGAAGGGGGGAGGGACTGGGTTCTTTGGGACAAAGTTGCTTCAGCAAATGTGGCCTAGCGTTACATCCAGACATAACTATAGCCACTCTTAGTGTTACGTCCAAACATGTATGGACATAACTGCAACCACCGCTAGAGTTATGTCCAGACATAACTGTGGCCAATGCAAGCCGGTGTTTTTAAACATATAACATAAGCTCTCGAAACTGTCTACATTCCAATTGATTGAAATTGTCTATTTGCAATTTGTATTATCTTGCTGCCATTTTACTTTATTTGTTTGTTATGGTGTGTTCTACTGCTTTATGTTTTGATTGCTTGAACTTTCTATTATTGAAGTTACATGTTGAATTACTGTATTATGCCCCCCTGCTTGGTCGAAAGACCGCAGTATGTTGTAAATAAATATAAATAAATAAATAAAATAAATATGTCCGCCAAGATTGCGTGGAACAGACATAAGTGCAACCTTCGCTATAGTTTATGTACAGATGCAGCAGCAATCATAACCGACATATTACAATGTAAGTACAACCAACGTTGCGATACTGTCCAGATGTAATTGTTTTTGAATTAACATAATGGCATCACATGCCACCGTGCCCGTGTGGTACTTACAGTGCCCAGCTGCTGACCCAAAACATGAGGGTTTGATGGCGGCTGTGGCAGTACTGCGCAATGTCAGTACATGTCAAGGGACCTCAAATGGTCAAAATTTCCAGTCCTCCACTGTGGCATGCCCCTTCATCATATCGTGGTTTCGGCATGTAAAAGCCCACCAACTATTATTATGATGGCACCTGTAGTGTGTTCGTTGACCGTAGGGGGTCTAGCTGACCACTTCTCACAGTGCTCCCACTACCAGTGGCGGTGGCGATGCTTCTGGCAGCACAAGCACTCAAAGCACATAGCAAAATGACAAAGGTATTTCAGTGACATGGCCCATGTCACTGGCAAAATAGAGCCCGAAGTGCACTGCAAAGCAATACGCAGGGCATAACATAAGCAACTGTTCATTGTTATGCCCAGATGTAACTACAGCTGTTGCTGGAGGTGCACGCTGTTGGCATTTCACAAGTTGGTGCATTGGTTTTAGTTTCCACATGCAGCAGTTACCAGGCCGATTCCTCTATGCCTTTTTTTTTGCCCAATGATCGCATTTCCTTGTGGCACTTTTTTATCATACACAGATGCTCTGAAAGGTCTATTACGGTCAAACAGAATGCCTTGCGAATATCTTCACTGCCAGTGACTGACGTCTGGTGTTGTGCAGGTCGCCACTGTGCAGTGGCACATGGTTGTTTATTTTAACAGCGAAGGCATGTAGGTAAAAGGCCCCACACACAACGGAACACTGTGACCTCACTATGGTGTTCCCAATTTGTTCTTAATAGATGTGGATGTAATTCCAGTAATTACTGCTCTTCCATCTGGATGTGTACGTCTAGCAAAGGTTGCAGTTGCATCTGTACAATGCAACCTGGACGTAACTTGACATAACTCCAGCAATGGTTGCAGTTACATCGGGATGTAGCTTTAAACACTGCCAAATTACAAACACGTACAAGCTCCTCAATTTCCTGTGGCTTACTCTGCAGTGTTCCTGAGAATTGTATAGTTTCTAAAATTAAACAGTGCCTGTATTGAAATTACATTGTGATGATGACTGAGCGTGTGTCAGCAACAGCAAAGCGGTTTTGCGTTTTGCCCCCATTGAAATGCGCTCATGATCAGTGCATCGCGGCACGTACGTCATCCTGAAGTAGCGCCTAAGGAAAACAATGAACATGCGACACGAGAAATAGTATATTTCTAGTGTTACGTTGGTGTTACACGCAGACGTTTAATCGCTGCCAAAGCCGGTCCAGATTAGGCGCTGCTACACGGTCATTTTTAACAGCGGTGAGGCCCGATCGGGATCAAGACAATCGCGATGTGCGTGTCGCGATCGCGTGCGAGGCCGGGCTCGCAGAGCGCGATTTGGCTGACGTCAACATCGAATTCAGTTCAATCCGGATTAGTTTACGGCCCGTGCAGCAGAGACCACTCTTGATCGCGATAAAGAAATCCAATTCGGATCTGCGTCGACCGCGATTAAAAATGTCCGTGTAAAAAATGGCATATATGTGTAATGAGAGTAGCAGCACAAGCCGAACGTAAGCGTGCACTTTTAATTGCGATAAACGCTGATCCGGATTATTTTTCGTATCACGAGCAGCGGTAGCTCATACACGGTCCAGTACTTGGATCGAATTTGGTGCTGACTGCGGCCAAACCGCGATCTGAGAACTTGGGAACAAGTCGATGTGCATATCGCGATTATCTTGATCCTGAAATCGGTCCTGATCGCGGCTACAAGTGCCGGTGCGACCCCGGTGTTAGGTGGAATGTGTCTCTGTATTACAATAGTCGTCTGCGTTCTAGAAAATGTATATTCATTGGGTAGTGTTTTCAGTATTAACGTGACGACATCTATGCTCTACGCGTGTCGCTGGCATCAGCATGGTTTACGAAGGGTGCATTTGCTGGTACCACAGCTCATTCGGTTCTGAAAACTGAATGCAAGGACGTACTCTGGGAAATATCTTCGTACAGAACATCTCTTCGTCTACGTCCTCGTAGCAAGGTATAGTCTTTACAGCAGGCATCTCCACGCACCCGCTGTTACAAAAGTCAACCCACTGCCCACATACGACATAACACTAGGGAGCCTCAAGGAGGGCTCCCTACATTACACGATCTCCTGAGGTCGTGCCAGAGAACAGGCTTTCCCCTCTAGGGACGAAATCGACTAGGTACGTTCGTGCATAGTACTAGTGCCTAGGACGCGCTTGGTCGTCAGAAAAGCACCTAGCGCGCCTGCGCACATTTTACTTCGCGCCGTGGCGCGCGGCGGCGCCTCGAGCGCTGTGAAAAAAAAAGAAAGTTCTACGATCCTGGTGGCGCACATGTCACCGCCCCGTTACCACGCCCGTTACAAAGGGGACGCTCATAGCATCCATCCAGCATCCACCCATCCATCCATCGTGAGCATGGAGGAACGAATGGCTGTGAACGTGAGGATTTGTAAATACACATGCTGCGTGTGCGGCGTGTCAACAATCTTAGATGATGATAGTACATGCTGCGCCATCTGCCCTCGCGTTATTGCAATTGACGGCGCCACTGCTACATTCATTTTCGTTTTTTTCAGCCAAAGGTATGGATACCAAACGCGTATATAGGTGTTCTCTGTGGATACTAAAAGTACACGTTCGCGCTTGTCAGCCGCTGGCTGCCAGAAAATGTAAAATCGAAGAAGCTCAGTTCGCCAGGAGCAGCCAGCCACAGAAAAACTACTACAGTAACTACTATAGTGTATTAGAATATGGTAACTACTGTAGAAAAACGAACGCCAACCGGAAGTGCGCCGCGCGATGGGCGGAGCAAGCCGAGAAAAAACATACGCGCGCCGGCGGGCAGCCAAAAGTGCAAAATCGAAGAGACCCTCTAGAGTTTCTCACGGCTGGATGTGTTCTGTGGTTACACACGTCATGGAGTGTGCTGATGCCGAGTTCCTTGCAGAGAAAACGCCGGTCAGCATCATTCCCACATTTAGCGCCGAGAAACTGTACCTAATCACAGGTGACGTGGGTCCATTTGCAGCGGGTACTCCGCTGAGCGTTCCCCTTTGGATGGCCATCAACTTGAAACAGAGACAGCAATGCCGCATTTTGCCACCGGTTTGGCTTTGCAAGCAGTTCCTCGAGGATAAGAAGCAGAACGAGGCAGACTCGGCGGTCTTCACCCAAATGCCGTGCGAACACTACTTGGAGGTGACCCAGATGCTCTTCGATGTTGCAGCCACAGACATTCCGGACGCAAGCGAAGTGCGGACGCTTGTCAAAGACATCTGGGACATCCGGCAGGCTAAGCTGCGCAGCTCCGTTGACGCTTTCGTCAAGAGTGATGAGGTTCACGCACGGGTCGACCACCTCACCCTTATGGAGATGCTGACCGTCCGCCGCCTCCTGTGTTCTGCTCTCAATCACCTCAACAAGCTGCGTCAGGTAACCACTAGGCTGCGCTCTAGAACGATAACTTTACAGTAGCAGTGGGGGAAGGTCAGGAGCAGCGGTGATGCTTCCAACATGCGACTACGCGACCGTTGTGCCCATTTGTGGGAACTAAATCCCCTCCATCGCGTCTACTGCCGCTAGCCGGCGAAAAACGCATGGAGGGGCTTTAGTGGGAACTTGAGCTTCGCACAGTATCTGGCAATCTGTTTGTGCGTTCATGAAGGGCACGTTGTAAGCGGCGAGCAGCTAGCTGTTTGTTTACAATATGACAGAAAACAGAATGGACAAGAATCTGTGCATTGTGTCAGCGTTGTGCTGTTTTCGTGGTCCGGTTCAATTTCTCCAGGGAATGGGGGCCCCAGAGTGCCCCTTTGCAGTGATTGTAGGAACGATTAAAATACTGGAAGCAGGAAAGTAAACCAAAGAAAAGTTGGGCCGCGTGCTGTTGTACACAGGTGCTCAAATTACTTTAATAATGGAGGATTCCTTATGTTCCAGCTATATTGTGAGGGTTGTGGTACATAACGTGTAAATGCAACAAGGTGTCTTGTGTAGCGAAGTATTTTGAAGGAACTTCATTATAGAGGTATTTGACACCCTGCTATCTTGTAACAATATGTATAACCTCGGGAAAGTAGCAGCGGGAAGAATGTCCTGGTAGTATCCTCTGCTTAGCATAGGCTTGCATATCTCTGTGCACGCAACCGAAGGAAGAACAGTGAAGGCAGTGGAAAGGAGCACAATAAACCATTTGTGAAGTACACAGTTGGGGTGGTTCAAGAAATACTGCTGTTATGTGGCCAAACTGGCATATGGGTGAATGAATGTGCTCATGAACTAGTAGAATCTCTACAAAATGTGGGAATACACTGAGAAAGCTGTTTGAAAAGATAGGAATAAGCAGTGGCACATGGCCTCTATTAGTATCAAGCAGAGGTAGAGTGTTACATCCGTGGAGGGAGATAAAACTAGGAGACGGCATTACACGCATTTCTGCTAGGCTTTGCAAGTGAACCTTCATGGATGACTGTGCACGGTGCCTCTAGGATAGGATTCGGCCCTCCACAGTTGGTGGTTGTTTGGACGTGGTAACCTTTAGTGGTGCCGGACTGCATTATTGTACCACTTGCCTGTTGCATGACCGGGGCCCATGTCCCATGATTCTCTCTTTTGAATTTTTTATAACTAGGCTTCATGATCATCACGTGATGCCCTCTCCTAGCATTTTCTTTTTTCCCTCCGTGGTTACAACTAGCAGCTATAGGAAGGAAAGACTACAATTGCCTTTGACAAAGTACTGCCCAAGATGTTCACATTTCTTTGTCTTAACTATCCGTTGAGAGGGCACATAAGCATGAAATATTCTGCTGTATGTGACTGTAATCCTTGTCTTGTCCGTGATATTCCTCGCATTTGCTTATAGCTTTAAGCACAATGAACCAAATTGCTCTTAAATGCCTGTTTTAAAGGGACACTAAAACAGTTTTGTACAAATGTGTTGAGGTGGTAATGCAAGTCCTTTGGGTCACTAGCACACCTGTTGGATGTGCCTGGTGTGCAATCTTTAATATCTTAGGAGGTATGTTATTGAGCCCTCAGCTGCCCGTGGCCATGGGAACATTGCATGGGCGAGCAGTGTCACACAGGGGACTGATCTGTTTGGCTGTCTCTCTAGCATTATGGGGCAGTCTGGTGATAAACATATGTTGTTCATAATATGATTTGTTGTACTTAAAGTAACTCTTGCAGAAAAAGGGAATATACTATCACGCTTTGCTGCTACACTAGGCAACCTCCAGAAGGCAGTGAATGTTGTCTGCCTGCATTACCTGCTCCATTTAAATGTGAACTGTGCAGCCTGTGCTGATCTCAAGGCTTTTTTTTTGTCTAGCACAATGTATTATCTGTGTCGCACTGTGGGCTGCAAACGTGTACACGCGTAAGGTAGCCAGAAAAAGGAGTGGCTGCGACACGCAAGTACGCTGAGAGTCAGGCTGTAACCGTTTGATGCCAGGATTCTTGTGTTAGTGATCGCCACTTCACACTGGAGCACAGCTATCACTCTTCCCATATTGTCAGCCATATTTCTGACACGAATGTGGCATTGTAAAACTATTGTATCTTACTCCTAAAGTCAAAGTTTGAGCACCATTCAACATTTTCCAACTTAATTGTGTGCAGATACTGTTTATGCTAGTTTTTTTCCCTTATTTTTAAGGTTACCCTTAGTATTACATATGTAGATAACAGCACAGGAGGTGCATCACACGTGAAGAGACAGGTTATTTTCATGCATGATGTTGTCCACCAATGATCATTGGTTCGGTCCATATGTCGACCCTTTTAAGTTGGGAGGGCAGCCCAGGTAGCTTTGGGAGCATGTAGTTTCATACGCTGCTTGGTAGTGTTGCTGCTAGTGGGCAGTCAATAATGGCGCAAGTGCAACTCCTATGTGAAGTCACCGAAGGTTCCCCGCAACACTTTTTCAACGTAGCTATAAAACAGTGCCTGTCAGTTGCCGAGGCTCCTGTGAACATGTGGGCCAAATAGTATTGCGCTGCACGCACCCAGGAATTTGCAGTTGGTTTGAAATGCAGCTGGAAATCGCCTGGCCTTTTTATGAGCAAATGTCACCGCCAGCGCTGACTAGGCTGCTTGACTTTCCCCGTCTTCGTAAAGACAGATAAATGCATTGTATTTATTTTCTAAACTCAAAATGAATAACTAAAGTATTGCGGAGAACCTTTCCATGACCCTGAGACCAGCCTATGCTATTTCTTCCTCAAGTGGTGCAGTCAGTGCCCCCCATTGACATCATTTGTGGAAAGCGCAAACGACTTCCAGTTGTGTTGGAAACAATATTGCATATTCTGTGATGCATGTTCACAGATTTCTCCCTGAATGATTGGCATTAACTAGCTTAGTGAAGTGTTGCTGGGTCCCTTTATGGGGGGGGGGGGGGGTCCCAGGTGCCACGTTTGTGGCCATTTTGCTTGTTCACACAAGATTTCAAATAAGCATTCCTAGCTGCCACAAACACCCATGCCCTCAGTACCACTTGGTTCATAGTTCAGTGGATACTGCACTTCTGTGTTATTTTCTTTGAAAACATGGACTCCCCGGTTGGCCGTCAAAGGCCGTAAGGGTCCCAGTTTTTCACACTCTTCTTACTCACCACCTGTAATATGGAATTGAAAACAACTGTGTCCTTTTGTATGTAGCCTACTAAATGGGCATATTTTTTCTTTCCCTAGTTCTTGCCAACTTGACGTGCAGTTTAGACTTGCATGCATTATTGGGATCGCAAAGGGACGCTGAGGAGACGTTGGTAATGTGACCATGTGCGCGGCACACGGTGTGTGGCTGTAAAGGCCCGTGCACACTGGCGGGAAAACGCGCGCGGCGCGCCGCCGGCGGAGAAACGCTTCGGCGCGCGTTTTTCCGCCAGTGTGCACGGGCGGCAGCCCCGCGAAATCCAGCCAGCCAGCCTCCTTCGGGCGAACGAGCGCGAGAGGCAAGCGAGCCACCGCACGTGTACGAAACGACGCTCTCATTGGTCTCCTCCCCGGCGGCACGCGACGCGATCCCTCTCGCCTCCAAGACGGCGAGTGCGCCCGCCATCTCGGAGGCCATGCGACTACAGCAGAGCCTATGCACAAGGCCAGGCGGTTCCACCGTCGCCCCCTGCGTTCAGCGCCTATGCGGGCGCTCCTGCTTCGTTGGGGTGATAAGGCTAGAGCACTGCACGGGCCCGGGCCGGCCCGAAAGCCCGGGCCCGGCCCACGGGCCGGGCCGGGTATGTAATTGTTGGATCGGGCCCGGGCCGGGCCCGGGCCTGGGTCAGGCCCGGGTCCCGTACGTGTCGGTAATGGCGCGTGTACGCTTTTTGGTTTTGTTGCTTTTTGGGATTTAACGTCTCGAACCTATGTGAGACGCCGTAGTGGAAGGCTCCGGGTAATTTAGACCACCTTAAGTGCATCAGCGTGCACTGAAATCGCACGATACAAGAAGTCTAGCATTTTGCCTCCATCAGTATGTTAGATGTAACTTCGGGAAACTGCCTCACAAGTTCCCGCCATTATACTGAGTGAAATACGTTATTGCGTACCGTGTATCAAAAGAAATGGTTGTCAGCGAGCACTGCGGCAAGCGCGAAGCAACGGTACACTGCCCAGATTAGTGCATATAAGATGTACTCATCGGTATCATGGGAAACATTTCGAGTATGCAGCTACGCTCGCATGCCCGCCGCGCCTGCCTCCCCCTTCGTGACTCTGTAGGTTGGTCAACGCGACTCGTGAGTCATTAAAGGGACCCTGAAACGGTTTTGACGATTTTGTGCAAACATGGTGATCCGGTAGAGCGGGTCACTAGGACCATTACAGGACAGATTTTAGCGCTGTGCGTAAAGTGTGTAATTTACAATAAGGTTTTGAACACGCGTATCGCAAAAGGTCGCAGCGGCTCGCCAAAAAGCGTTTTCAAACGCCCCCGTCATCGAGCGATCGAATGAGAGGTCGCTGATTGGCCCCGACCCAAGTGACGTGCACGTAATTTTCAAAACCTAGCTGCGAACAACGTGCTTCTACGACGTACTCCTTCGTTTCAGCCAACGGTATCATCGCGGCATCTGGCGGCGTCACACGAGTCGCCGGCGCTCTATTACAGAGGCTAGCACTGCCGAGGCGGGCGACCTCAGTGAGGATATCGGGGCGCTATGTCACTGCGGGAGGCTCGGCAGAGCGGCTGACGCGGGAGGCGCTGTCGTCGCTAGCGCGCACTCCGCAGCAGATCGAGTTGAGGAGGAACAGCAGTGGTAAGGAGGAAGGCGACAGAAATAAGCCCTTAGCTGCCTTAGCGCATTGTGCTTCGCTTTATTTATGGTGTGAATGATTTCGCAATTGTGTTGCCTGATCAGTGACGCAATGTCAAAAAAACGTTTCAGGGACCCTTTAATACCTGAGTAGCTGCTTTTCCTGCAGTTTAAGCGCAAGAAGCGAAGTGACTCTGGTCACAGGCTCGCCGATCCACGCAGATGTTGCTGATTTTTGTGCTAGCAAGGCAGTTGCAAATATTTACGATTTTGCAATTAGCAAATCAGAACTAGCATTTAAGTCGGATGCTCATCATATCGAGTATGTTTTTGCTGATTCTCACGGCCACCTTCGTCTTCGTCACACTTCGTCAGTAATTCATAAGTTTCCTCATTCGTCGGTGCACAAGCGTATAGCCATGGCGCCCCAAAGCGTGAGGCGCTCCCGAGACAGAAGTGAGCAAGCACCTAAGGAAGGTGATAATCAAGATTATTTACTGCAGTACCCTTTGTAACAGGCGGGTGTATTGGCACCCTTTACCGCATAAATATCTAAGAGGTCCAGCGACACCCCGTGTGGACGAATTTTTCATCCCTTCAAGCATCCATCTTCCCTCGAACTTCTGCCGCTTTTATATTTTAACGGTTAAGTAACACACATCAAAACGGGAGACATGAGCCCCTCCTCTACAGTAAAAAAAAAAAAAAAAACGTATGGCAGCTCCGCTGCTGTGACACCTCAGGACGTGCGTAGCACGGGCACCCAGCGATTCCCATTCGTAGAGTTCCCACTGCTCCGTTGACCAAAGCGTTACTGGCGTCAATGTTTGTGGTAAACAAGTAAGGTTTCCCCGGCACGAGTAGAATTTGTAAGGCAGAGTAGAATTTGTAAGGCAGATTCGTTAAAGGGTCCCTGAAACGTTTTTTTGACATTGCGTCACTGATTAGGCAGCACAATTGCGAAATCATTCACACCATAAATAAAGCGAAGCACAATGCGCTAAGGCAGCTAAGGGCTTATTTCTGTCGCCTTCCTCCTTACCACTGCTGTTCCTCCTCAACTCGATCTGCTGCGGAGCGCGCTCGCGACGACAGCGCCTCCCGCGTCAGCCGCTCTGCCGAGCCTCCCGTAGTGACATAGCACCCCGATATCCTCACTGAGGTCGCCCGCCTCGGCAGTGCTAGCCTCTGTAATAGAGCGCCGGCGACTCGTGTGACGCCGCCAGATGCCGCGATGATACCGTTGGCTGAAACGAAGGAGTACGTTGTAGAAGCACGTTGTTCGCAGCTAGGTTTTGAAAATTACGTGCACGTCACTTGGGTCGGGGCCAATCAGCGACCTCCCATTCGATCGCTCGATGACGGGGGCGTTTGAAAACGCTTTTTGGCGAGCCGCTGCGACCTTTTGCGATACGCGTGTTCAAAACCTTATTGTAAATTACACACTTTACGCACAGCGCTAAAATCTGTCCTGTAATGGTCCTAGTGACCCGCTCTACCGGATCACCATGTTTGCACAAAATCGTCAAAACCGTTTCAGGGTCCCTTTAAGTCGGTGTGCGACATGTGCGCTACTTTTTTGTTGATTTTTATCGGCTGCGGTATCAACGTCGCGTGTTAAATATACCACGATCCAAAATCGTGGCGCGGGTAGCTCGGTGCGTGCGCTAACATAAGATGATTATAGTGGGTAATACAGGTTTTGCGGAAGCTATATACAGAGGCATAGACTGAGTATTCTGTGCCGCACTTGAGATGCTTAACACCCTACATGTTGAAACAAAAGCAGAAGGGCCCAAGTTCATTTATATGATGGAACACATACCTTATTTTTTTGACTGAACAGTTGACACCTTCTGAAATGAAGCCTATACTGAAGCAATAGAATATGCCTGATCCGCGTGAAATGTCCTTCTACGTGGGCGCTACCCCTCTCAGAAGTTGGCTTTTTCTCTACCTTCCGCATTTTCCTGCCCACCGTATTCACCGCTTTTTCCTTTCTGGCACACATCGTCTCCACCGTCACAGCCGCTAGCTGCAAGAGTGCAACCACGACTGCGAGCCACAGACAGCCACACTTCGCTCCCCTGTTCGCGCCGAGGTCTCTGGCCCTCGGCGGCAACCCACTCTCCCGATTCCAGTCATAGCGTGGGATCGCGCTCCGGACACCCGACCCGCCGCGTTCGACGGGGAGCGCTTAAGAAGCCACCGGCTAGTTCAGTTCGGCGCTCTAATATGCAGTTATTTCGGAAGCCCTTAGTCCGGTCTTGATTTAAGGTCTAACACTTTCAAAGACCGAAGACGTTCACACAAAGGCGACGAGATACGCATCCAAAGTGAACAGCGAGGACGGTATCTCGCTCGCTAACGCGTGTGGCTTGATTTGACACATCTATGGCACTGCGGTGGCGGTGAATCGGCGAACAAAGGTGCGGGAGATGACTCCCTTCTCTTTAGCACGAAAATGTAGCGTACGTTGGGGACAGTTGCTGTAAGGTGAGGAACTCAGCGGAGGAGGTGCAGCGGAGGACCGTCGGGGCCGGCAGGCATGCCAGTCACAGCAGAAGACGTACCGCGAACCAAGAGCACACGAGGCGTTCTCAGAAGGGATCTCGTGCGGGGAGGTGAACTCGTGACGGGCACAGCGCGGACGGCGCTTCTCCGAACAGTGAGGCGACTGACAGCACGGCATTGTTTGCACGTGGGGTCGCCGCCTCCCCCTTCGTTACAAAAACGGCACGGGATGCTGGAAGGAGGGTTCTTTCTGGCAGGCAGGCTGCTAGGCAGCACTCGAGTCGCTCGAGGCCCGGGCAGAAAGTCCCACGTTGTAAATATCATTCCCTGTAAATAAGTTTTCCTTGCTTTGCTTTCTCTGTGAACATTTTGTATAAAGTCTTTCTTCATGAACTTCCCCGTCGGACTCATCACTACCGCCTGGTGTTCGGCCTCTGGCTGAACGGAAGGAAGAACGCACGAAATTTACTGTTGCCTACCGAGGAGTCGAAACGACAGGTTTAATAACGCTACTCAGCCTGGCGAATCCTCCCAGGAGTAGTTAGAGCGCGTTTCTCTCTCTCTCTCTCGTTGCATTGCGCAATAAACGAAGTTTGCAGGATAAGTTCTGCGCTATTTACTCAATAGTCCCGGCAATTAATGTAAACTCAATTATAAATGTCCGCCGTTTTTCCACTTTACGTGGGCGTTGTATGTTGTAGTCGTTCTTTGAAATGAAATAAGAACATTGCACGGTTAGCACTGCGTGCATGATACAGCCAGGTATGCCTCCTCATATATCCCCCTGCAATTCCTTCGCAAAAGTGTTACGGGCGTAATTAACCGAAGGTAAACACAGTACCAGTGCAAATCGCGACACTGTCAGAAGTTCTCACAACACTCTCCAGAAACTGAGTGCGGCTGATATCTTCACGGTAAGAGAAAATTGGACAGTGCCTCGTTTATCTCAAGGAATAATTGGTTGAATTGGGCCGGGCCGGGCCGGGCCCAAACCTTTCGGGTACGGGCCGCATTTAAAAACACCGGGCCGGGCTCGGGCGGGCCGGAGCACGGCGCTTTCGGGCCGGGCCGGAAAAAGTCGGCCCGTGCAGTGCTCTAGCTCCCGCACCGCGGAGTAAGTTGAGAATGGCTGTTATTCGTGACACTACTCAACGCGCGGCGTTCCCCGAAGAAATATGGGTGTTTACGATCCAGTTGGATGTCCAGACGGGCTTCGAATACAGAGACAATCGAGCCGAACTTGGCCGCCATTTTTCGAATTTGTGACTCGCGCTCCTATTGGTCCGCGGCGGGAAATCCGGCGGCAGCGGCCGCAAAAAATCGCTCCCGGAGCGATCGGCGCGGATAGGGCTGTTTCGGCGGATCTCGCTGTCGCCGAACAGGTTTCCGCGCTTCTCCGGCCGCCGGATTGCTCAGTGTGAACGCTCCTTATGCCTCGTTCACACTGGTAAATCCGGCGTCTACATTCGACGGAATTTTCTTGCCGCCGAAAACCGCGTAGTTCACACTGCTTACCGCCGCGGAACCGGCGCCGCCGGAAAGTGACATAGCGCCATCTGCCGAGCGCAGGTCGAACCTTTAAAAAAATGCGGCATGGCCCGGATGTACACGCGGTTCCACCGGTTCTACGCTCGTGCGGATCTTGTCCGTTTTGTTTGTGTGCCTGAGAAAGAAGCGGTACTGCTAGGCTGGCTGCGAAATACGTTCTGGTGATGTATGACAGGCGGAAACACCACCAGCGGTGGTGTGCTCGTCCTGGAATACATGAACGCGAGAAGCTTGGTGACGCCGTGAAAGTGCTATTCGTTGTGCGAAATTGTGACGTGGACACGTGGATTCCTACAACGAGTAAGTTGAGAATGGCTGTTATTCGTGACACTACTCAACGCGCGGCGTTCCCCGAAGAAATATGGGTGTTTACGATCCAGTTGGATGTCCAGACGGGCTTCGAATACAGAGACAATCGAGCCGAACTTGGCCGCCATTTTTCGAATTTGTGACTCGCGCTCCTATTGGTCCGCGGCGGGAAATCCGGCGGCAGCGGCCGCAAAAATCGCTCCCGGAGCGATCGGCGCGGATAGGGCTGTTTCGGCGGATCTCGCTGTCGCCGAACATCCGCACCGCGTGCGCGCCTGCCTGTGCGGGGGTGGCGTCGTCTGCGTGTGTTCCGCCGCAGCTTCTTACTGGTTTTAAGACCGTAAAAGGTTTGAAACATTTATTTCGTAGGGCTAATATTGCTAAAGGAAAACTTTCATACGAGGCAGGCGATGAGCATGAAGTTAAAGAAAGTGTGTCTGCGGACGGAAGCGTGGTGGCCGGCCGATGCGCCTCTCAAACGCGGGAGACAAAATACTCCAAAAGTTCGAAGATTGCCAGGCTGGAAGGCAAAAGTGATTTTTATTGTAATCCTCGTTAATTTGTAATTATTTGTTATGGGTATGTATACACTATTATCAATATATTAGTCCCATAAAAGGCTCCACAATAAAGCAGTGAAGGTCTAGCTGTATTCATCACGTGTGAGCATAGTGCTTGTGTTCGCGTGTTGGAAAGAGAAGCTGTGAAGCCACGGACTGCAAGACATGATCTGTTTATTTCCGTTAATCGTACTTTTAGAAAGTGAGAAAACGCGGGGCCTGTGCCAGGAAGAGTCGACAGCGTACGTCCATGTATTTATTTCTAAATAATCAAGACTAAACTAAGCAATACGGTTCTAGCTGGTTTTGAAAGATTCTTTTAGAAACCAAAAAGGAAGAAAGAAAGAGAAACACGACTGGAAAGAAAACAGCAGGACGCCTTTCAGTGGCTTTTGTTATCCGGTGCCTCAAACACTTCGTGCGGCGTCTGTCCGTTTTTAACGAGCTTTCCTTCTTCTTTTCTTTTTTATTACTTTTTTGCAAGAGACACCCCAGTAAATTGACGGCGATCCTTGTTACTGATCGGTGTACCAACGAAAGGAAAGACCAAACCATTCAAATGCGTGATGGGGCTCTAGGGCAAAAAAAAATATATATAGAGAGAGAGAGAGGAAAAGGGCAGCAGCGCGGGCCGTGAACGAAATGTACGGAGCGCCTTAGTCCACACGGCTATGCGTGTCGCAGCCTGGTATCCCTCACATGCGGCTCGTTAAATATAGCGCGAGCCATTGCAAATCGAAAACACATGCCGTCTGCTAGTAGAAGAGTGTTGCCGGAACGCGCGCACAAACTCCCTCCCACTGACAACCCACCTTCCACGTACTCCACGCAGAATGCCGGGGGACAGAATGCCCGTTACATTGCAAACTAGCAACACATGCCGTCTGCTGAGTAGAGAGCGTCGACGGAACGCGCGCGCAAGCGACCGCGCTTCTCCTTCAGCATTAAGCTTTCTGGAAGCTATAAATGTTTGTCCCTGGTGATCTGATATAAGTATTGTTACAGCCGAGGACACAACAAATCTTGTTACTGAACACCAAGCCGTAGTACGACGACATTTGAAGAAAAAAAAAAATTACAGCATATCCACGGAGTGAATGATGATGAGTGGGCGAAGCTCGGGATGTTCATCGTAGATCGTGCCGAGTTCCGGATTAATTTAGTTAACGCGCATGCTGCGAATCCTCACGGTTCAACTATGCACAATGCACAAATGAAATCTCCCACCGGTGAACGCTTCTCCAACGCGAGCAGTCGGTATTTCTCAATCAAGAAACTCGCTAGGAGACGCTGCCTGCGCCAACGTTGTCTCTCGCGTTTGCCGGGGCAGTGTCGAGTTTGCCGGGGAGCGCGTGGCTCCCGGCGCTCGCGGCGAGGGCGAGCGCCGGGAGCCACGCGCTCGCCCTCGGCGCGTGCGTGCCTTCCGGCAGGCACGCGCCGGTGGCTACCTACTACTACTACTACTACTACATACATCGGGGACGCACGACCCACGCCTTAAGGAGCTTCGCCCCTAAAACGCAGGAAAACGCGAATAACTCGGTTCTAAAGCGACCGCCAGCCCTGCGACCGGAGCTTCTATCACCCCAAGGACGAGCGCGCCGCCTCGATGGCGCTCGCGTCGGCAGAGAGTTACAAGTGCACCATATATGCGGTCTCGTCGGATGCTCTGCATCCACGTTTTTAGCACTTCATTCTCACGGCACCATTAAAGAAGTGAAGTACTGCAGTCGCCATTTCACCGACTATAAGGCGATGCTTGTTGCGGTTGGCCGGAAGATGTCTCCAGAAGAACAAATCGAACGGCTGCCAGATAGTTAACGCACGAAGGACGACAGAATGTGACCATTTACGAATAAAAGTGTCGCGCCTACGTGCAGTTCATAATACAGGACCACGTGACTATATCACTGTACAAATTTTTCGTGAAGTTGATATAAAAGTGCTGTTAAATAGATCGAAAACCTCTACCATTACTATAGATACGTCGCGCGCGCGCGTGTGTGTGTCTGTGCGTGTGTGTGTGTGTGTGTGTGTGTGTGTGTGTGTGTGTGTGTGTGTGTGTGTGTGTGTGTGTGTAGTGAATGGTCCGAATTTATTAGGAACATTTTGTGTGTGGGAAAATTGTTGTGCATCTTTGAAGACATTCATGCACCGCTACGAAGCCAAAGCCAGGGGCAGGTGGCGTGCTCGGCGGCGGCACGGAAAAAAAGAAGAGGCTCGCGCGGTGCGCGCGCAGAGAGAGCTCGTGGTGCAGTAGAACACGGCAGACGACTGCGTTGTTCCTGGAGCTCCTGCGGCTGTTCCTGGGCGGCCCGGAAGACGACGCGCCTGCCTGTTAGTGCAGACGCGTGAGGGTGCCTGCAGTGACGCCGCGTGGAGCAGGCATACGCGTTGCCTGCTCATCCAGACTCCTGGAGAGGCTTGCGTCCTCATCCGGGGAGAGGCCTAATTGGAGGCCCTGTGCCGGGACGCCTCCAGCGCGAGGTGAACCACGAGTGCGGCTGGCCACGGTAGAGCAGCTGTGGGCCGCCGCCTGCGGCATCTGACGCTGCGATGCCTTCGCCGTGAGGAGTCCTCGCCTCTGCCGGCAGTCGACGCGACGCCGACTCGCCTCCTGCGACGAGTCACCGCGACGCTGCTGTGCCAACTCGTCCACCGACGAGTCAACGACCGCGTCGTTGACCAAACGAGTGAGGCGGCGTTCCTTGTTTTCTCGAACTCCTCTCGTGGTGGACCGTAGTCCTATATCTGTTATCATTTCTCATTCCCTACACCGGTGTTCATGACGCACGCATCTCCATAGTCTTGTTTCATAAAATGTTTCCTCCCTACGCTCCCGTGTCCTCGCAGTACCTTTCTCGTCTGACGATACACAAGCATTCGTGACGAACGTCCTCTTAATCCTTTACAGTGTGTAACAACACAAATCAATAAGTATGCACTGAGTGGTTGAAGTGCACACTAGCGGCTGGATTTCGCTATCGCGTTCAACTCCTAAAGGCGAAGCGTAAGGGTCCCCCAATTTTTTTCGAGGTCTCCGGAACGACAGCGGCAGATAAGTGTTCTTGCATGCATTGAGCTTGCTTTCCTAGTATAGGTCATTAGCATAAACTGTCATCATCATCAGCCTGTTTAGTCCACTGCAGGACGAAGGCCTCTCCTAACGATTTCCAATCCACCCTATCCTGAGCGAGTTGGTTCCGCTTTATGCCCGCAAACTTTTTAAAGCGAAGCTTTGTACCTCTACCAGCCAAGGGTTCTGTCGTGTCCGTCGTTGTAAACAAAAAGCGATCCCGACGAACCGCTCGCGCTCTGCGCGTGCCTCCCGGCGCGCTACCTCTCTCACTCTTCTATCTGCTGTCTTGTGAGAGAGAGAGAGAGAGAGCGAAAGGCGCGCGTTGCCTATAGAAACGCTCTTTCTTCGATGAACGCTCGACCAGCTCGCAAAGGAGAACGCGCCCTTACCCGCGAGAGACGAGCTTGAGGCAGGCAGCGTCTTCTAGCGAGCTTCAAAGTAATGAGCCAACATGATGGATGATAAGGGCTGCGGGCAAACAACGGAAACAGGCTCGACGCGGTCCGTAAGATTAGATTGCAGCTGTTGCAAAGCTTATGCAGCTGCTTGAAAGAGGGTTGACGTCATTCGAAACCCTTCCAGCCTAGTAACTGCTTCGGTTCATTTCTAGACTACCCCACTATGGGTAGACCACGGAAAGTAAAGACGGCAGAAGAAGAGCGTGAATATAAGGCTCGGCGGAAAGAACAAAATCGTCTCGCTCAACAGCGTCGTAGGCAAAATCCAGCAGCTCTCGCCTTCACCGTGAGGGTGGCGTAAAAAGCTTCGCTTTCCAACCACCTTCACAGGGTGGATTGGCGGGCAATTTTTTTAATTTCATCGCTCCATCTAACCTTCTGCCTGCCTCTGTTGCGTTTTCCCTCTCTTGGTATCCATTCCGTCGCTCTTACTGTCCATCGGTTATCTTTCCTCCTCATGACATGTCCTGCCCAGGTCCACTTCTTTCTTTTAATTGACATAATAATATCGGCTACTCCTGTCTGTTCTCTGATCCATTCCGCTCCTTTTTTATCTCTTAGCAACAATGACCCCTTACAATGTGTAAACGAATGCGCATACCTGGGACAGTTAATAACAGGAACTCCTACCCATAAATTATATTTGTGGTTATTAATTGGTACGGTTTTTATTTTATTTTCGGGGGGGGGGGGTCAGTAACTTGTTTTTGGTTTCTTTTTGCTTTCTTTTTTCTTCCTCCACGTGGCTGAGGTGCACGTACTGGGCTATTCATTGAGTTTTTGGGTACGTATTGTCTTAGGTAAGTGTTTTTAGTACCGAGTGCCTTTGTTCTTTAGATAGTGTAATTCTTGTGCTACGAGCGGTCATGGTCAAAAAGACCGCAAAGTGTTCAGGGTGCGGGGCAGCGGTGAAAATGGAAGTTTGTGCGGAAGAGAAGGCAGAAGAAGCTGACGCCAAATGTAGACAGTGCGAGATCGAGGCAAAAATGGAAAAAAATGATGGCTGCTCGGGGTGAACTTCTGGACAGAATCGCCGAGCTTGAAAATGCCTTGGCAAAAGAGCGTGAGAAAACGAAGGCCATGGGAGAAAGGCTTAGGTCAGCAGAGGAGGGACTAGTCATGGTGGTTAAGATGAACAAAGAAGCAGACAACAGCGAGAATAGTAGGGCGCCGACCTCCAGCGCGGGAGGGGCGAAAGGACCGGGTCTGAAGAACACAGGTGCAAAGAGCGCGGGGCCCAGCTTCCAGGAAGTAGTTTTGCAGGAGGGAGTAGACAATGCAGCAGCTGTGACTCAGGAACCCAGACAGTAGCCAGGTGCAGGTGACTTCAGCTGGAAAACCTCAGAGGGTTATCATAGCCGGTGATTCCAATTCAGTTCGATGCGCCGAGGCACTCAAAGAGAGGGTGAAAGGCGACAAACGAGTATTGGTAGGGACGTTCCCAGGACATAGGCTGGGTTCAGTCATGAGGCAAGCGAGAGAAAAGCTCAGGTCTGGGGCTCACGGACGCAACCTCGTGGTGATTGCGGCAGGGCTAAACGACGTCCTCAACAAAGAATCGTCAGGATTAGCGACTACCTTTGCAAAAGGCGTCGACGACATGCGCACCATCTCCCCCCAGGTGCAGATAGTAGTGTTCACGGTACCGGAAATACCAGTGCGTGACGGCAACCTGCAAAGAGCGGTTGTCGATGCAAACAAAGAGATATGGCGTACGAGTCGAGAGAAGGGTTTCGAAGTAGTGGAAATGAACAGGGAGGTGGATAGGTGGGGGGGTGTCCAAAGAGACAATTCACTTCGATAGGAGGCTTGGTCATGAGGTGGGTTGGTGGCTTGCAGGACGTGCAGTAGCTTTTTTGGGGGGCACGCGGGCCCTTCGGAGTCCGGGGTAGCAAGGAACAAAGGAAACAACCACGGGGATTTTCGGGCAGGTAGCACTCAGAAAAGCCAGAAAAAAAGATAAAAGGAAGAAAAGAGAGAAGGCGCGTGTAGCAATTAGTTACATAAACATGCAAGGTGGCAGAAAAAATGCTAAATGGTTAGAGATTGAGGAACAGTTAAACAAAGAAAACATAGGCGTTTATGCGGTTACAGAAACACACCTTGGAGACCTGGGAGAGCCACCGCATATTGACAAGTATGTTTGGGAAGGATGCAACATGATCGTATCAGAAAGAAAATGTGCGTGTGTTGGAATGCTTATTCATAGCGGAGCCAAATGGGACAGAGTAAAACAAACGTGTTCAGAGCACCTCTGGGTTTCGGGCACGGTAGGTGGAAAGAAAACGTGGCTAGGTGTAGCTTACATGTGGACGGGAAATAACTGTAAGGAAAAGAATCTGGCGATAAAGAATTGCATAAACACCGATATTAGAGAACTTGGTCATGGAGCCGAAATCATCCTCCTATATAGGGGACATGAATGCCCACTTCCACGACCTTGACGGATATACAGACACCAATGGGAGGTTATTGCTCGATCTCTGCGAGCAAGATAGTCTTGTGATAGTTAACACGGGGTCCAAGTGTGACGGACAGATCACGTGGGAGGTCAGAAGCAGGCAATCGAACCCTGATTATTGTCTTACGACAGAATGAATCTATGAAAAACTGCGAGAAATGAGAATAGACGAGGACGGGATGAACAGCTTGGGTAGTGATCATAAGCGCATAGCGTTACAACTGGTATATAAAACTGAAAATAATAATAATCATCATCAGCCCATCTATGTCCACTGCAGGACGAAGGCCTCTCCCAATCCTCGCCATCGTTGCCTGTCCTGTGCGAGCTGATTCCATTTGGCGCCCGCGAACTTCTTGATTTCGTCCCCCCATCTTACTCTCTGTCGTCCGCGGCTACGTTTGCCCTCTCTTGGTATCCATTCCGTCGTCCTAACTGTCCATCGGTTATCTATCCTTCTCATCACGTGGCCTGCCCGTATCTATTTTTTCTTCTTAACGTCGGTTATTATGTCGGCGACTCCTGTCTGTTCTCTGACCCACTCGGCTTTCTTTCTATCTCTTAAAGGGTCCCTGAAACGTTTTTTTGACACTGCGTCACTGATTAGGCAACACAATTGTGAAATCATTCACACCATAAATAAAGCGAAGCACCATGCGCTAAGGCAGCTATGGGCTTATTTCTGTCGCCTTCCTCCTTACCGCTGCTGTTCCTCCTCAACTCGATCCGCTGCGGAGTGCGCGCTAGCGACGACAGCGCCTCCCGCGTCAGCCGCTCTGCCGAGCCTTCCGTAGCGCCATAGCGCCCCGATATCCTCACTGAGGTCGCCCGCCTCGGCAGTGCTAGCCTCTGTAATAGAGCGCCAGCGACTCGTGTGTACGCCGCCAGATGCCGCGACGATACAGTTGGCTGTAGAGTTACTGTATATATTCCTCTTGGGGAACAGAGTTGCGTCTCTGACAGAACTCGCCGCTCGCGCCCCCCATTCGCCTAGAGCGCTCACGTGCCCAAAATGCATCCTTTTGAGGGAAAGCCAACTTCACGGCAGCGCGTGCGCTGACGCCCGCCACGCCACCATGGCCGCTACCCTCCGCCGCACCACCACTGTCCGATGTTCGACCGTGGCCTCGGCAATCGACGACGGCAGCTGCCGATCGCGGAGGCCATGTTTTGACGTTCAGGCATAGCTCATTTGGCACAGCTGTGATCTAATAACGTTGCCTGTGGCAGCGTGATGTGTGGTTTAATTTTGCTGGAAACTATTTTCTCAAATATGTGCCAAAAAAAAAAGGATGTGCCACTCGAAGCAAAATGATTAAATGGTCGTGGTCGGTCGTCGGAATCGGCCCAGCGGGTTAGGTCGGCAGCTCGATGCGACCCAATATTTATTTCAGCTTAGCAGTACGTTTTAGAATGCACATTCCCTACATACGCCTCGCATAAGATATGTTTATATGGAGCAATGATAACCCTCATTAGTAATATTTTTGTGATAGTGAAATCGTAAACGTTCAGGATAAGTAGGACTTCATGCCCGCTTGGTAACAGCTGGCTAGCCGGTGACAAAAATCGCACCTCAAAGAACAAAAACGTGCGCGTTTGAATATGCATAAGGATTCACTTTGTATAAATCTAGCACAGACTGCTACGCAGCATAAAATTTTGTAAGCCGTGTCCAGTTTCCATTACGCCGGATATACCTATGGATCTGCGAAGATTCGCCGTGAAGGTAATCTTTTTTACTTGTGTTATCTGCACTCATCGTTTTTCAATGTACCTATTTTGTATTTTAAAGCCTTGCGTCACGTACGACGTGAAAAGAGAGATTTGTTCAGCTTATACATTTTGTCCAGAATAGTGTTTTCATTTGGTATTTACAAAAATTAAAAACGCTTCTGCCGATAGTGAGGGCCATCGAACAGTTTATAACCACTTATGTCTAAATTGGTAAATTGATTGTTTGTTCGAATCAGCTTTTTTTCTTTTTTGGAAGCGAAAGTCTTTCGGCCAGCGACGCGGAATGAACGAGCGAGAAAGCGCACGCCTCTGCTGAACCGCGCCGTCTCCTACATTCGAGAGGAGCGGCTTTGCCGCTTAACGCGAATGGACGTGTAAGATGGCGGACCTATGCGCAACTCTGCTCCCGTAGGGAGCATATACAGTAACTCTAGTTGGCTGTAAAACCCCTCCTAGAAAAGTAGCGCCAACCACTTCTCTCCTCCTCCTAAATTATCCGCTTCCCTCTCCCGCCCGGCGCGTTCTCGATGGTGTCGCCGCCTATGTGGGACCTGCCACAGCAGACGACGGCTGACGCGCTATCGGCGGAAATATGCGGAAAAGTTCGTTGGAGCCCTGCGGAGCAGTTCTCGGGTCCATAATTTGCTTAGTCAGTCAGTAAATGGCGTTGATAATGCATTGTTTAAATCGCGCAAAAAAGAATACAAAAGCGCACTTATTTAAGACGTAAAAGGTCCGCTCGTATAGGGCCTGTTGGTAAAGCACGGCGCATGCACGTGGTGTAAACAAGCGCGACTTATACCCCTGACAGACGGGCGAAAGTAAAGTCCTTTGTAGTGAACCCCTTTTTCTACTCTAAAGGACCCTCTGCAGAAAGTAGTTGTGCCGATGACACACGGCAGCACGTGAACTCCTTTAGGTGGTTCCTAAGACGAACGCCGCACAAAATGGCGCTCCTCGTTAAAGCAGCAAGATAGTGAACATATTTAAAAAAGTTCTGCATTTAATTACCTTTAGCGATTGTGGATCGTAAAAATATCATTTTATTGCTGATGGCTAATAATATTGATGGTTCGTTTCACACAACGACGAAAAAGATAATGATTGCCGGAATCCCGCATGGCGGCGATGTGTGCGTTCGAGAGTACAGTAAAAGTAAATCTTTGCGGTCCTACAGATCTCATTACACGGATTAAAAGCTAAAGCTTATACGCAAGGCAAGAAAATAGTTGCGGGGTGTTGTAATTTTGTGAGAAGTTCTCTCCCGTTTACGGGTCGCGTACGCTGTTGGCGAGAGTATACGCCTTTACGCTCGAAAAGTAGATCGCCGATCTACCTTTCTGCAAAGGAACTTTGCCAGGAAGGAGATACTCCTTTGTCGTGTGTCACTGGGGATGAACGCCTTTCCGGCAGATGTCCCCTTACCTAAAGTACTTTAGCATGCCCGTGTGTCAGGGGTATTAGCGCGTGATTACGAAGGTTCTAGGTTTCCAGTGCGTGAATTTATGTGAACGTGCTGATTCGTAGGATACATGCAGAATACCCCCGCTCGGCTGGAGTGTGAAATATTCCAGCCGTCTTGGCTGAACAATGTTTATGAAATAGGTCGCTTCTTCGCGCTGTTTGGATGATGCACGAGTGCCGGAGCGTTCAAAGTGCACATTAGACGCTCCCAGGTGACCTCTTACCCACAAACATCTATTACGACCTCCCTAATAGCCAGATAATTTCAAGACCTTAAAGAAGTTTAACCACAACACACTAAATCAATACATGCGGGAGTACATTCACGCTAAACGACTGCATTCGACGCTAACTTTTGGTCGACGTGAACACATGGCCCTAATAAAGTTGCTTTGAAGTCACAGGCCAGCGCAAGGTGCGAGCACTGTCGACGCAAAACAACGCCATAAAACAATGTGAGGCCATTCTAAGAAAAGTGAACTTCAGCGTGTTAAAACCATGCACAGCATCGCCAGGCCAGCCTCACGCACCTTCGGCGCAGCACTACCTATGAAGTAGAGAGAAGGTGCATCAGCTGAAGCGTACTAAAAGACCACGCACAGCACAGGGTCATCAAACGCAGGTTAGAGTCATGAAATGTGGGGCTTACTTTACGAAACCTTGCGCTTTTTACAACCTCCTTGAAGTCAGTACGCCCGATCCTGTCGATTTGCACATTTCTTTGTACGTCGCGTTTGTCGGTATGCAAACAACAACAACAACAAAGAAAAACTTAAAAAGCTTTTCCCGTAACATTGTCCACGGCCGCTCGGTTAGCAACGTGCGTTTTTATCGAGCGGCCGTGTCTCGTCGCTTGCGACAAGCGAATGCGCAGCAGCACGGCCATAGAATACAGCAGTCCTCCTTAACACGTTCCTCCTAACATTGTAACCACACGTACTCAATCCGCTCGCGAGCAAAGCACCGTCGTCGCCCGGGTCCGAAAATGGGCACCGGAGCGCGGTGGGAAGAAAAAATAGAGAAAGAAAATACGAAGGAGCGCTCGTCTTTTTCCAAGTGACACGAACCGGCCAATCGGGGAGCGGAAAAGGTCGGTACGCAGCAGGTGGCCGGGAGCAAACGCCGGGGGGAGCGCGGTGGAGAAAATGACAATGAATGGCGCTACTTTCCTTGAGGGGCTTTAGTTGGCTGAAACGAAGGAGTGCGTTGTAGAAGCACGTTGTTCGCAGCTAGGTTTTGAAAGTGTGACTGGTTCGGGGCCAATCAGCGACCTCCCATTCGTAGTTCGATTGGCGGGGGCGTTTGAAAACGCATTTTGGCGAGCCGCTGCGACCTTTTGCGATACGCGTGCTCAAAACCTTATTATAAATTACACACTTTACGCACAGCGCTCAAGTCTGTCCTGTAATGGTCCTAATGACCCGCTCTACCGGATCACCATGTTCGCACAAAATCGTCAAAACCGTTTCAGGGTCCCTTTAATGTAACGCCTATCATTTTTCGTTCCATCGCCCGCTGCGCCGTTCTTAACTTCCTCTCTAGCTTCTTTGTAATTGTCCACGTTTCTGACTCGTATGTTAGTACTGGCAAGATGCAGTAGTTATGTAGTTTCCGCTTGAGTGATAGTGGTAGGTTTCCGTTCATGAGTTGGGAATGTCTCCTGTATGTGCGCCATCCCATGTTTATTCTACGGTGGACTTTATATGGGTGGGTTCTCCTGTAACTAGCTGTCCTAGGTACATATGTCTTTCTCGTAACAATATATTCTTCTACGACATCTAATGTATGGGTTTCGATCGTGAATAGACGTTTTTTCGCCGTGCCACTTAGCATTATCTTTGTTTTCTGCATGTTCATCCTTAGTCCTACCTTAGCGCTTTCTCGGCTTAAGTCTTCAATTATCTTTTGAAGTTCGTCGCCATCATTGCTAAAGAGTATTATGTCGTCTGCAAATCGCAGGTTACTCAGATATTCGCCGTTAATCATGAGCCCTGTCTCTTCCCAGTCTAGCCTTTTGAAGATTTCTTCCAAACATGCAGTAAACAGCATTGGAGAAATTTTATCTCCTTGTCTGACACCTTTCTGTATTGGGATTTTCCTGCTTTTCCTAAGGAGGAGTAGGGTGGCCGTAGCATCTTTATAGATGACGTAGAATCAAAGTTTGGCAGCTCGTATTTAAATGACAAGCAAATAAAAAATATAGACGCAAGAGTAGAGGAAGAAGTAGGCAACATACCAGGCAAGGACTGGGGGTATATTGAGCTAGTACATGTAATGACGAAAGAAATAAGTAAAGAGAAGAAAACTGTTTGCTGGAAAGGAAAGAGAAAGCCGAAGAGATGGTGGAACAGGAAAATCCGGGAAGGGATCGAAAAGCCACGCAAAGCATCAAGGGAGCACAGACAGGCAAAAAGCGAGAAGCGGCCGCAAGTCGAAGTCAACGAAAGATGGGAAATATATTTAGAGAAAAAATCCATTGTACAGAAATTGGTCGAGGCAAAAATTAGAGGTGAAAGCGAACGCTGGGTGACAGAAATTCATGACAAAAGGAAGGCCGCTCCTAGGATATTTTGGAGCCACATAAAAGCGCTAAGTAAAAAGTCTGCCACATTGCAACAACATATTGTTGATGAAAGAGGAAATCAATTGGAAGGGTACGAAGCGTTGGGTTACATTCACAAGGTAACAGCCGATTCGTTTAAAAAGATTGTCCAACAGATTTCCCCAGTGGATAAAACCATGACGGACAGCGAGACTAAGGAAGAGCTAGAACTTGAGAATTTCAACTGGAAAAAGGCCGAAGGAAAAATTCCAAAGCGCACTGCTCCGGGTTTAGATGAGGTCCCCGTTAGCCTCATTAACGAATTAGGACAGAACACTAAAGAAGCACTATTTAAAGCCGTAGAAAAATGCTTACAGGAGAGGCAAATACCGGACAGCTGGCGAAAAAGCAGAATGAACCTAATCTATAAAGGCAAGGGGGAAAAGAATAACATTCGCTCGTATAGACCGCTAACCATTACATCGGTACTATACAGGATGGCTATGCAAGCAGTAAAATTAAAAATAGAAGCGTGGGCAGAACGTAACAATATTTTGGGAGAACTTCAGAATGGATTTCGAGTAGACAGGCGACTAGACGATAACCAATTTGTTCTTACTCAGTGTATATAAATATCTAAAATAGAAAGCAGACCGTTGTATGTGGCTTTTCTAGACATCACTGGGGCGTATGACAATGTTAATCAGGAAATACTGTGGGAAATAGCGGAAGGAATGGGCATAGGCGACGATTGTGTACAGCTTTTGGGGGAGATATATCGAGAAAATAGAGTTTGCATAGAATGGGAAGGAATCAGTAGCATAGAGAACGTTGATATTATAGCAAGGGGCTGAGACAGGGATGTCCTTTGTCGCCGCTGTTATTCATGCTGTACATGGTTAGAATGGAAAAAAACGCTAGGAGATAGCAACATTGGTTTTAATCTGTCACACAAACAGGGCGGCGTGATGATTGAGCAGATGCTACCGGGTTTATTTTATGCTGACGATATCGTCTTATTCGCGGACAGTTGAGATGACATACAATGGCTGGTGAATATGCGGAAAGCAAGGCGAGGCTGTAGGACTAGGATTTAGTGTAACAAAATGTGGATTGATGGTTTTGAATGGTCCCATCGACCAGGCGGTATCCATACAGGGCCAAGAAATACCGAGTGTAAGCGAATACAAGTACCTTGGGGTATGGGTAAATGAGGGTGATAGATACATGGAGGTACACGAAAAAGCCTTGGCTAGCAAAGGGAAAGAGGAACGCTGCAATAATGAAGCACAGAGTGTTATGGGGATATAGGTACGAGGTGCTTAGGGGTCTGTGGAAAGGCGTAATGGTACCGGGGCTTACATTTAGGAACTCAGTGGTGTGCATGAGGCCAGAGATACAATCAGGAATGGATGTGAGTCAAAGACCTGTGGGACGCCTCGCGTTTGATGCTCACGGGAAAACGACAAACGAGGCAGTAAAGGACGATATGGGATGGGCGAGCTTTGAGGCAAGGGAAGCCCAGAGCAAAATAAGGTTTGAAGGGAGGCTTAGGAATATGAAAGAGAGTAGGTGGGCAGTGAAGGTGTTCCGTTATTTATATAGAAAGAGCGTTGACACGCAGTGGAGAAAAAGAACTAGGAGTTTCACCAGTAAATATAAGGCTCTAAGAGAACTGACAACAAAGAGCGTAAAGGGAAAAGTCAGAGAGGCGGAGAAGATTTACTGGATTGTCATCATCATCATCATCAGCCCATCTTATGTCCACTGCAGGACGAAGGCCTCTCCCAATCCTCGCCACCCTTGCCTGTCCTGCGCGAGCTGATTCCATTTGATGCCTGCGAATTTCCTGATTTCGTCCCCCCATCTTACTCTCTGCCGCCCACGGCTGCGCTTATCCTCTCTTGGTATCCATTCCGTCGTTCTAACTGTCCATCTGTTATCTAGCCTTCTCATCACGTGGCCTGCCCATGTCCATTTTTTCTTCTTAATATCGTTCACTATGTCGGCGACCCCCGTTTGTTCTCTGACCCACTCGGCTGTCTTCCTATCCCTTAGTGTAACGCCTATCATTTTTCGTTCCATCGCCCGCTGCGGGGTTCTTAACTTCCTCTCTAGCTTCTTTGTAATTCTCCAGGTTTCTGATCCGTAAGTAAGCACTGGCAGGATGCAGTAGTTATATAGTTTCCGCTTGAGTGATAGTGGTAGGGTTCCGTTCATGAGTTGGGAATGTCTCCCATATGCGCGCCATCCCATGTTTATTCTACGGTGGATTTCTTTTGTATGGGTGGGTTCTCCAGTAGGTAGCTGTCCTATAGGTACAGATATTTCTTGCGAATAAACAAACACTCGCCAAAGTTGCAACTAAAAAGAATTTATGACGTTTCGAGACCACTACGGGTCTCTTGTTCACATACAATAAGCGTGAGAAAATTGGGCCGTGCCTTTATATGCGTAGTAGATGGCGCAATGATCTGGTGTAAGTATCGGGTAGATTTCCACGTGTCTGATTAAGTGTGTGATGCGTCGACTGGATTAACAATGATTCCAAAAGAAGGCGGGATGACAGTGATTTTTCGGTACCGATGACATTCGCTGAATTCCAGTCAATGTTGTGACCCGTGTTAAGATGATGTTCAGCTAATGCGTTGGCGGCAGCATGTCCTTTAGCTACGTCATTCTGGTGCTGCTTGATACGTCGCTTGAAATTGCCTGTTTCTCCAATGTATGATGCGCGGCAGTCTTGACAAGGTATCTTATATACAACTCCAGGGTAGCGTTCACGTTCCAAAGGATCTTTAACGCGGACCAGTTGGCTTCTTAATTTGTGCGAGGGCACGTGTGCGACTTGCACGTCATAGCTTTTGAAGATTCTCGCAAGTGTTTCACTTACGCCAGGAGCATATGGAATGGGTGCAGTTTTCTTCCGATCGCTTGGTTTGTTTTCAGGAGGTTCTCTGGAGCGGAGTTCCTGCTAGTTGTCGAGGGTAGCCGTTGCCTGTGAGGTCATGTTTTACTTTAGCGCATTCCTGCCTTCTCGCAGAATCGTCTGAGCAGAGACGGAGCGCACGCTTGAAGAGGGATGCCGCTACAGAGCGTTTGTGGCCTATGGGATGCGCCGAGGCAAAGCTGAGGTACCTGCCCGAATGTGTGGGCTTTCTGTGCACGGTTGTAGAGAAACCGCCGGAAGAGCGCTGAACAAGGACGTCGAGGAAGGCAATGCGTCCGTTGCTCTCTTCGTCTACCGTGAATTCAATAGACCGTTCAATAGAGTTCAGGTGGTCCAAGAATGGTCGCACTTGAGAGTTTTGGATTACTTGAGAGTTTTGAATTCTTTTTAGTTGCAACTTTGGCGAGTGTTTGTTTCTTCGCAAGAAATGTATGCCCCTCGCCAGACGGTGTTCCGTCGAACCCTGGACTATAGGTACAGATATTCCTCTACGACTTCTAATGTATGGGGTTCGATCGTGAATAGACGTTTTTTCGCAGTGCCACTTAGCATTATCTTTGGATGGAAAAAAAAAAGAAACCGACTCTGACAACTACCGAAAGGGCAAAAACGAAATAAAGAGGGATGGATTGGATTGGATTGGATAAACTTTATTTGTCCAACGGCTAAAGTTTGTGCCCGGGGCTAGGCTGCCAGAAGTCCACCGCTCGAGGAACATCTTTCAAGGTCCTCGATGATGGCTCTGGCCCGATGGACGGCCCACTCTTGTTCTTCAGGAGCCCCGCTGAGGAGGGCGGCTTGCCATCTCTCAGAAAGGCACTCTGCATCACAAGGTCCTGCTGTTCTCATCCTCCTTTCTTCCTCGTGGCGTTGGCACTCCCAAAGCACGTGGGCCATATCAGCCCGTTCGTGCTCACACCATGGACAGCCGGGCGATGGGTGCAGCGCGGGACACAGGCGGTTCAGGTGGTAGGGGTTGATGAAAGTGCCCGTCTGCAGCCTCCTAAAGTCGACTGCTTGGGACCTGTCTAACCGACCGTGGGGTTGAGGATATTTTTGTCGTTCTTTTCTGTAGTGCTCAAGCACCTCTCGGTAAGTGGCCGGAAACTCCTTGGCGTCATGATCAGCGTCCCTCTGGTCCGTTGCGATTTCGACGGCCGCAACAGTGGTAGTGGCGGCGATAGCGGCGGTGCCAGACTCGATAGGTGCCTCTCCTGCGGCGCACTCCCGCACAACAACGGTGGTGGCTGCCCTCTGGGTGACTGCGTCGCTGCGGGTAAGCTGCCTCGCGACGAGGTGGGCGCGCTCGTTGTGGTTGGGCGGGATGCCGGCGGGTCTTCGGCTGTTGGCATTGCTGTTGTTGTTGTTCCGATGGTTGCTAATTCCAAGGTCCCCCACGTGCGCAGGGAACCACTTGAGGGCCTTGTTTGTAATAGTGCCTGAGCCGAAGTCTCTTGCCCTGGCGTTGAGCATGCGCGCCACTTCAGCGGACACCCAGCCTTTGGTGTAGTTCCGAATCGCTGTCTTGGAGTCACTGATGATCAAGTCGTCTTCCACACCTCCGTGTAGTACCGCGAGGGCTATGGCCATCTCTTCCGCTGTCTCGGCAGACGGCAGCCTCGCCGATGCCGCGACTCGGACCCTTCCTTTTGTGTCCACAACCGCCATAGTGAAGGCAGGCGGCGCCGCCGTTTGCTGGCCTTGTCTTCGTTGTTGCCGCTGCTCTCGTTGATGTCGTAGTAGTAGCAGGGGTGACGGCGTTTGTTGCTGCGGTTCGTCTCGCACGGTCGGTTGTACCAACGGTAGTGGAGCAGGCGGTCGTCCCCCGTCGCCGTCACTGTCGCCGGCGGGCCGCGGGTACTTGGCCGCATCGACGAAGAGGACGCCCTCTCTTCTCCCGTGCGCCTTAAGGATGGCTTCCCCTCTTCGTTTACGCCTTTGCACGTCGTGCACGGGGTGCATGTTTCTAGGCATGTTTTCCGTCTGTATGACGTCCCTGACTTCCTGCAGCAATGCTTCTTTCAGTCCCCGCGCTTCGTGATATGTGATGCCTAGCCGGCCAAGAATCCGTCTTCCAGTTCTCGTGCCTGACAGCCTCTCTAGCTGCGCGATTCTCTGGGCCTCGGCGATCTCCTCGAGCGTGTTGTGCACACCCAGCTCGAGCAGCCTGTCGGTAGCCGTGTACTGGGGTACACCCAGCGCGGTCTTGAACGCCTTGCGGATCGCCATGTGCAGCTTGTCGGTTTCGCCTCTACTCCAGTCTGCGTACGCCGCAACGTATGCTATGTGGCTCAGCGCGTACGCCTGTATCAGCCTCGTTACGTTGTGCTCCTTCATTCCTTTTCGTTTGTTCGCGACCCGACGCACAAGATGTGTGGCAGCGGCCACTTTCTTCTGCAGTCGAGTAACGAGTTCGCGGTTGGCACCGTCCTCTTCCAGCCACAGGCCGAGCACTCGTATCTTGGACACCGTTGGTATTTGAGTCCCTTCCTTCGTCGTGACGCAGATGCCCAGACGACGGGCGTCCACCACGCCCTGCGGAAGTGGTCCTTTCTTGCGAGGTCTGTGCAGGAGGATCTCCGACTTCTCGGGAGAGCAAACGAGTCCCGTGTCTTCGAGGTGCCGTTCCACCTCCCGGACCGCCCGCTGCAGCCTGTCCGTAGTCCGTAGACCGCCCGCTGCAGCCTGTCCGTAGTTCTCCGTAGTCCACACCGTGATGTCGTCTGCGTAAATCGTGTGATTGATGCCCTCTGTCGCGTCGAGACGTTCCGGCAGGCCGATCATGATGAGGTTGAAAAGCATGGGGGAGAGCACGGAGCCCTGCGCTGTACCCACACCTCCCATTCTGACAGTTCGCGGCGAGGCCCCGTTGATTTTGACCGTCGCCTCGCGGCCGCTCAGGAAGCTGCTGACGTAGCCGTGGAACCTCGCCCCGAGACCGAGTTGGCTGATCTTGTCCAGTATGGCTGTGTGCTTCACAGTGTCGAAGGCTCTCTTGAGGTCTAAGCCGAGCAGGGCGCGCACATGAGTGCTCGGAGCATTCACGACTTGTTCTTTGATCTGCAGCATGGCGTCCTGCGTTGAGAGCCCTCTTCGGAAGCCAATGATATGGGTGCCGAAGGCTTCCTGCTTCTCTAGGAGCGTCGTCACCCTGTTGAGGCAGACGTGCTCCATCACTTTCCCAACACAAGATGTAAGGGATATCGGCCTCATGTTTCGGACTTCTAGTGGTTTTCCATGCTTAGGTATGAGTATGACGTCCGCGTTCTTCCATTCTTGCGGAATTCGGCCGTCCTTCCAGCAAGTGTTCATGTATTCACAGAGCTTTTCGATGGCGTCGTCATTAAGGTTCCTCAGGATTTTGTTCGAGATCTTGTCAGGACCGGGAGCCGACTTTGTCTACAGTAACTGGAGGACCGCTCTGATTTCCTGCAAGGAAAAGTCCGCGTCCAGTTCCTCGTTAGGAGTCCCACTGTACTTGGGGTGAGTCCGCCCTTCCGGACGAGCGAGGTGCGTCTGCACGATCTCCTCCGCGAAGGCCTCTGGGTCGTCTTTGTATCTGTGTCGGAGCTTGGCCATCTCAGTTCGGGTCGCCGTTCTAGTGCTGCTTGGGTCTAGAAGATGCCTGAGAATCTTCCAGGTGCGTCCCGCACTCCGTTCATCGTGTCGCATAACTCCTGCCATTCCTGTTGGCGGGCGCAGTGTGCCTCGATGTTCTGGTTAATCTCTCTGATCTTCTTACGTAGTTTTCTGTTGAGTTTCTGCTTGCTAGCTCTCCGTTGAATGGATTTCTTCGCCTCAATGAGATGTGCCAGCCGGCTGTCCACTCTTGTCGGCTCGGGAACACCGTCGCCACCATCTGCACTGGATCCATCTTCTTTCGGGGGTTCTTGTCGCCGTCCACTCGATCTCTTTGGTGACTCTCTCTACGTCAGCAAGCAGTCCCCTGCACCATTCTCCGATATCTTCGATCGGGCCCTCCTCTTTATCTTGTTCCCTGTTCTTCCGGAATTGCTCCCAATCTGCGATTCTGGCCTTTAAGCAGACGTCAATCTCGCAGTCGTCCTCTCCCACAGTCACGCACAGCACCCTGTGGTCGCTTCCGAGATCTTCGAAGGAGTTCGACCAAGCGATCGCGCCCGCGCCCGACCACATGGAGAGGTCGGGGGAGGTGGCCCGGCACGCCCCCTGCCCAATCCTGGTGTGCGACGCCGGTTCGTTGAGCACAGTCAAGCCGAAATCATCCACCAGTCGGGCTAGTTTCTTCCCTTTCGGCGAGTCGGCTCCGTATCCCCACTGCGTGTGCGGCGCGTTGAAGTCACCACAGATAAGCAGAGGAGCGGACGCCGCTTTGGCCATCGCCTCACGAAAGAGGGCGTCGAAAGTGTGCCTTAGGCCACGTTTCAAGGGGGAGCTGTATACATTTAGAACGAAGAGGCTGGTCACTCTTTTTCCTCTGCTCGGCAAGATTTCGATGAAGATGTGATCTATGTCCGATGCTTCGTCGACCTCCAGTTCGTGTTCGATGAAGGCTGTTCCTCTCTTAACCATGGTGCACACCCTAATGTCCCTCCCTGTGCATTCGTAGGAGGGACCGCACGTGACATAGCCTGGTAGCTGGGCCCGGTCGTAGGGTTCTTGCAAAGCAATCACGTCGGGAAGTTTGTTTTTCGAGAGCGTTTTCATGTATTGCACCATCGTTGCTTTCTTGTTTTTAAAACCCCTGCAGTTCCACTGCCAGACTATGCGTCTGCCGCGGGACTTGCGGGACGCAGCCATCATTGTTGTGCAGAGGTGTTGGGGGGGCACGACTGGCCGTGCGTCCCTCCTGCCCCTGTGTGGGCGGCGTTGGTGTTGCGTCCTCTGTTAAGAATGGCTGGCACATTAACAACTTGTGCTACCCCGGCCCTTCCGGACTGCTGGGGTTGTTGCTGCGTTTGCGTCGACTTGCGTTCTATATCTTCGATTCGCTTATTCATGGCTGCAAGGTGGGCGTTGACCTCCACGTACTGCGCGTTCCGTTGTGCGTCGGATTCGTTGAGCCTCGTCAGGAGCATCTCAAACATTCGCTCTGTTTTGTCCGTTAGTTTATTGACGATCTCTTCGATCGCGTTTATTTTTCCAGCTCCTGGCCTTGGTCGTTTTGGCACTTGTGCGTGGCGCCGCGTCTTCTGCAGGTTGCGCACCGCTCGGGCTCTTGCGCTTAGATCCTGTCGTCGCCTGCGCGTCTTCGCTGAAACACATGTCCGTCTGCCCTTCTCCTCCTGTCGCGGTCGCATTGTCTTGAACGGCGGCGCCGCGAGGGGTGGAAGTGATTACTCCAGAGGATCCTTCCATGCGCTTCAGGATTTCGTTCAGCGTCTGCTGGAGCTCGTCAATTTTCCTCGCTGAGGTTTCGTTCTGTTTTCTGGCCCTGGACAGCTCTTCTCTAAGTTCCTTATTCTCTCTGTCCAATTTTTCCATTCTCGCCGACAGGGCAGGGTCAGGGACTCCTCTCGGGTATCCAGAGATGGGTGGGCTCTCGACACACTCTCTTCCCGCTGCTATGCCAGACCAGGTGACCTTGCGTTGCCCACTCTGTTTCCCAGGTGCGGCCCGTGCGTCGTCTGCAGGGGGGTGGTTCTGATAGTTTCGGTTCCGGCTTCTACTCCGGCTTCGACTTCTGCTCTTGCTCCTGCTGCGACTACGGCTCCGTCGTCTTACCGTCGAAGGGGATCTCGATCGACCTCGGCCGTTCACCTCCGCCGTAATATACCCCGCTGCTGACGAGATCCGCTGGGGTGACGTATTTCTTCCGTCCACGTCAAGGGCTCGTTCTTCTCTTGTTCTTGCCCGCCACCGTCGCTGCTTGACGATGTGCGGCACCTTATACTTGTCCTTGCATGTGCGATCAGCCGTGGGGTGACCTTCGCCGCAGATCCGGCACTTGGGCGTGCACTCGTGTCCGTTGCTCGGGTTCTTCATTCCGCAGATCGGGCACAGTTTGACATCAGGTCTTTGGCACACGTCGGGTCGGTGGCCGAGCCTGCCGCACTCCTTGCAAAAGTCTATCTGTTTCCGGTACAGAGATACTCGTAACATGATGCTATTGAAGTAGACCCATGTGGGGACTCTGTTTCCCTCGTACAGCAATATCACGTTGGTCGTACTGCCGAGCCTTTTGGCGTAAGTGAGAGAGGGGTTTCTCGTGTTCACCAGCGCATTCAATAGTTGGTCTTGCGTATACATGAGGGGTATGTTGCGGACAATCCCCTTCGCCATTTGCTCGGGCGCCGAAACGTACGCGTTGGTCTCATGTTTCTTTCCGTTGATTGTCAGGACCTTGATCTTGGCTATTTTTGTCGCTGTTTTTTCGTCCGGTGTACTTATCACCAAGATGTTTTGCGTGGGGTTAGGACAGATCGTGATCACCTCCTCTTCGGCAACTCCCGCTTCTTGACGTATGGCCTCATCGAGACTTGTGCCAGACGTTTTCCTTATATCAAGGCCGTCTTTCGGCCGAACAACAATCTTGATATCATCCCTTGGTAACCTGGGCATCTTGCTTGCTCGCAGAACTTTGCTCACAATGCTACGGCCGCCTCGGCGCGTCGCGCTTCGTGAGCGCGTCTCCTCCTTTGCAGCAACCTCGGTGGCGTTCGCGCGGCGTCTTCTGCGCGTGACTTGGATCCATCCGTCTGCGTCTTCGCTCGTGGATACATTCCTTGCTTCTTCGGATGCATTGTCAGGGGTTTCCCCAGTTCCTGCCTCGTCTATGTCCATCTCGGTGCTATGTCGTCCAGTCCCCGACGCCGACAACAGATGCGGCAGGCCTAACCGCCGTTAGGCCTAGCCGCGCACAACCGTGGTGCAAGTGGGTTTTGTGCCGTAAAAATAGGTAGAGTTCACGCTCACCCAAAATGTTGGTGTCCTTGGGTTCGCGATGACATGCTCTTTCCGATGAAGTGCCGGTTTCAGGTGTAGAGCTCAAAAAGCCTGCGGAAACACTCATAAATCGACGCAGCCGATGCGAGATGCGTCCGCTCTCATCGGCGACCGCAGCGCCCTCCCAAGAGGGATGCATTTTACGATAATTCAAGAGGAAGCGCTTTATTGTTTGAAGCCAGATCGGGCTGCCTTAGAACGCGTATTTATAAAGCGGAATTCAGTAAAGAAGAAGAAAAATGCACATGCTGTGAGGAATATAGGGAAACGACGGAGCATGTTCTGATTGAATGCGGAAATATCCACCCGGGTGTACGTTTGGGCACCACCCTACATGAAGCCTTGGGTTTTAGGGAGAACAACGGGAAGCTGAACATACCCGCAATTGAAATAAGTAAGAGACGGTTAGAATACTGGTGTCGGAAAACTAGAGAGAACGCACAAAAATAATTATAGGGAAAAATATGGACTTTCGGCCATAAGGGGCAGGGAACTGGGCTATGAATTTCCGTTTTTTGCCATAGTATGATCGATTTGATTGAAGTAGATGTAAAAGGCATGAGGACAATTTAAAGAGAGAAGTAAAAAGAAAAGTTCTTAAATTTTCTTACGAGCCTGGTGGCGCACATGTCACCGCCCCGTAACAAAGGGGACGCTCATAGCATCCATCCATCCGTCGGTAATGTCTGCGGGTATATATATATATATAGCTGCGGCCGCGCCGGCCTCGCCAACGCTACCGCCACTTTTGGACTGTTTGACGGCGAGATGTAGTCGACAGCGAAAAAGAAGACTGGTCCTCCGTGCCTGGTTGCGACAGAAAAACACCGAAAAAAGCTTCTCTCTTCCGTGCCTGCGAAGAAGCGTTTGATACGAGGGTTGCAGGATCGAATGCCGGCAGCGGCATTTCGATGGAGGCGATATGTTGAGGCCCGTGTACTATACGATGTCAATATACATGTTACAAAACCCCAGGTGGTTGAAATATTACTTCGCCGTCTCCCATAATCATTATGGCATGGTTTCGGGGCGTAAAACGCCAGAAATCAATTAATCAATCATTATCAATGAAACCTTTGCCAAATGGGCTCGGACAATCCCAAAGGCTGACAAGGTGTTGCAGGAGAACTTGGCAGTTTGTTGTAGTGGTTGCTCATTCGAGGAAATATATACTGGAGAGCGCAGTAACTGCGCTCATAGCTAGAAGATGGAGGGAGAGGGCAAGAGGGATTAAAAGATAAGGACAGGGAGAGCGAGATTTATCATTTGTAGAAAATATGCACGCAAAGGTCTCCAAGTTCGTTTTATATGCGGCCACCTCGGGCGTTGTCGCTCGAGCGAACACTGAAACCTTGCATTATAGTGTTCCCGTCAGTTTTCCGTTTTTCACCCCACTTTGAATAAACGATGTCACTGCCATATTTATTGTTTCACTGTTTGCAATCATAGTAAATTGCTTGCATCAGTTCGAAATGACATGCCACGTCGTGAAACAAAAGGAACGGCTGTGTGCCCGCTGTCAAGAACTGCCGATATGGCTAATGTGGGTTTTGAGGCATGCGCCGTTTCCGCACGATGTAAAAGCAGGACTTAATTACAAGGCAAGATGGTGTACGCTTATACAGGACAAGTAAATGCCGTTCCTGAGCCGCAAAAATATCACAGGCACCGAATAAAAAGTAGAAAAGTGAATATTAAATATAAACGTCCAAATATAGAAAACACTGCCAAGAGCATATTTACGGCTCTGGGAAGGGTGAGTGGGAGATTTACGATATAATTTAACATTGGAACACGCACCCCCAAAAAAAGCCACCTTTTAGTAAATAACTACGAGAATACTGGCCTGGACACGATCAAAGACGAGAGCATCATTAAGTCGACCGACTTAAGAACTGGCACATGTGTACAACATTTTTCAGCTGGATGTTTTCCCAGGAAAGCTACATTTAAGCTGCTTTGAGAGGTGCTACGCTGTAGGAAGTCTTAATTAGTGAGAGGCTTCATCAAGTGCATATATGCAGTTTTCCTTAGTATGTGCACCACACATCGCTCTGATTCCGTCTAGTGCAAGTGCTTTAATGGACATCACCGAAGAACAAACTGCTCGGTCAGACTGAGCTGTACGTTGGTACGCTTGCTAAGGAAAAGAAAGAACGCACACACGCATTTACAGTTCTAAACTGGAAGTAGCTCTTACTGTGCGAGGAGCGCTTCGCAGTGCGTCGTCTGCTCCATTTCCCGATGGATGGATGGATATTACGAGCGTCCCCTTTATAAAGGGGCGGTGGCCGGGCCACCAAGCTCTAGCTTTATTTCTTTTTCGTTTACAACCATTTCTTTTCCCGAATCACACATATTTTCACAACTAATTTTTTACTTCGTCTATTTATTTTATCTATTATCGTTCCTCTGTGATGAAACAATCTTACCCGAACTACCTTTCGCTTTTGTTTGCTCCATACTTTTGCGCCACCAATGCTCTAAGCGCCTTTTACTTATATCTATCGCCGGCATGTTCAGCTTTCCCCTGTTACTCCTGAAACCCATGGCCTCCTGTAGGGTCGTGTCCGCAGCTACACCTGGGTGGACATCTGTACATTCAATCAAAATATGGTCTGTCGTTTCCCTAGCTTTTCCATAGCACGTACATGTATCCCCTTCTTTATTGAATTTTGCTCTGTAACTTCGGGTTCTCAGGCAACCGGACCTTGCCTCAAACAGTAAAGCGCTTCCCTTTGAATTATCGTAAAATTTTTCTCTCTTGATTTCGTCTTTCCCTTTTCGGTAGTTGTTCAATGCCGGTTTCTTCTCCATTCTAGCTATCCAATCCGAGTTCTCCGCCGCTCTGACCATGCTCTTAACGCTCTTTTTCGTCCCATCCGTTTCGTTACTGGATGTATACTTACTGGTAAGCCTCCTAGTTCTCTTTCTCCATTGTGAATCAACGTTCTTCCTATACAAATACCTGAATACTTTCGCTGCCCATCTACTTTCTTTCATATTCCTTAATCTCTGTTCGTACCTAATTTTACTCTGAGCTTCCCTTCCCTCAAAGTCAGACCATCCCATATCCCCCTTAACAGCCTTATTTGTGGTCTTCCCATGGGCGCCCAGTGCGAGACGTCCGACCGTCCTCTGATTCACGTCCAGCCCTGATTGTACCTCTGACCTCATGCACACCACTGAGTTTCCGAATGTAAGTGCTGGATGGATGGATGGATGGATGCTATGAGCTTCCCCTTTGTAACGGGGCGGTGACATGTGCGCCACCAGGCTCGTAAGAAGATTTAAGAACTTTTTTTTTCTCTTTTAATTTTCCTCATGCCTTTTAAATTTACTTCAATCAAATCGATCATGCCATATCAAAAACGGAATTTCATATCCCAGTTCCCTGCCCCTTATGGCAGAAATTCCATATTTTTCCCTATAATTATTTTTGTCCGTTCTCTCTAGTTTTCTGCCACCAGTATTCTAACCGTCTCTTACTTATTTCAATCGCGGCTATGTTCAGCTTCCCGTTGTTCGCCCTAAAACCCAAGGCTTCATGTAGGGTGGTGCCCAAACGTACACCTGGGTGGATATTTCCGCATTCAATCAGAACATGCTCTGTCGTTTCCCTATCTTCCTCACAGCATGTGCATTTTTCTTCTTCTTTACTGAATTTCGCTTTATAAACACGCGTTCTAAGGCAGCCCGATCTCGCTTCAAACAATAAAGCGCTTCCTCTTGAATTATCATAAAATGCCTCCCTCTTTATTTCGTTTTTGCCCTCTCGGTAGTTATTGGCACTCGGTAGGCTGGCACTCCTGCCTACAGCGCCCCTTGCGGCATCGGTGTGTTTTGGGATCACGTTTGCGCCGTCGTTGCTCACACCTCCAAATTCTAGCCACCCTACCGCGGGGGCTCGCGTTCTGCCGCGGGCGGCGCGCCTCGCGTGTTTTAGGTAGAGTTACTGTATATTTATGCTAGCATAAAGAGTTGCGCGTTTGTTTTCCAAACGCCGCCAGCTGCGAAGCAACCGAGCATTGCAGAGAAGGTGACGTTCAGGCCAATTTTTGTGCTTCTCAGCGCCGCCGCAGCGGAACTTTTTTCTGCGTTGGAGCGCGTTCCGAGCATTGATTTCAAGACGCGCATGTTGCGGGACAACTCGAAGCGCTGAAAAAGTGGTATTTTTATATTACGTTTTCCCAGTGGCCAGAGATTAGCCCCGCAGCATTTCTGTCGGAACTGTTTTGCCGTGAAGCCGTGAAAATTGGCATTGCGTTATAGTTTTATTTCGGTGTTAGATAGCCTTGACAGTTGTTTGCAAGCGCGCTTCTGTGGCTACCGGCAGGACATCTCTTACGTACAACATGAACCGGCTTGTTACGGCTGGATTTCGCTTGTATGACAAGCGATCATTTCTAGATTTCCAATAACCGAGTGACCGACCATGTGAACCATCGCGCGACGGCCCATTTCGTATCGCGTCGCATTCGTGCGGATAATCCTATACATGCGGTTTCGGCTTGAAAACTGCTCAGTGCGATACTAACCACTAAGGAAAATGAATGCTGCATTTGGCCGGTGTGCCTGGAATAACCAATGTGTACACACGCTGTCAAGTCAAAAGTTGCGAGGAGTGAAGCACACACACACACACACACACACACACACCTGACAACATTTTATCGTTCTGCATCTCGTGGCGCGTGTTGAAAACAGCAACGCCTTTAATCTGTCTCGTCACTAAGCTGTCGCTGCGTTTTTATTTGCTATTAGGCTTCAAAGCGTTCTACGAGCGTCGGAAAACTTCCCATGCTCGATTGCGGATGCCGCCTGCAAAAACTGAGCGTGGCTTCGCCGCATAGCTTTGGTTGCTTGCTGGCCAAGATGGCGGACCTACGCGCAACTCTGCTACCTACGGCAGCATATAGAGTAACTCTAGTTTTAGGGGCGAAGCTCCTCTTAGTCTAACCTTGTCACGCGTCACGCGTAACCGGCAGTATCTCCCGAACAGTATAATAGATGGCGCTGTCTCATAGAAGACATACAAACTGCAGTTGAGTGATGATATTCTAGATGGCGCTGTACACAATCTGTGTCGTCATCACCATTTCTCGTCTCATTTCCTAGATGGCGTTGGTCCAATAGAAGTGTGTGCAATAGTGCGCTTGTGTGAATCGCCACTAGATGGCTGTGGAAGTGCCGCTACTCTCCGATTGGCTGCTGCGCGGGCTGTGCCTGGGTGCGCGGGAAACGAGTGCCTCTCTCAGTCTCCTGGATCGTCGCCGTTCCAAGACGACGCCCGCCCGGCCCATCGACGGAAACCGATTTGGCGCTACAGCTGCGGCGGCATCGTAGCCAGTCATGGGCACGTTACCAGTAAAAAGTAACAGTGTTACAGTTACAGTTACCTAAGCCAGAAAAGTAACTATGTTACAGTTACAGTTACTCAGCTTCCAGAAGTAACTTGTTACAGTTACAGTTACTGTTAAAAAGTAACGTCGTTACTTTTCCGTTACTGTACAAGATTATTACACCGCAAATAAAATTATGTAGTTCCTTCAACGGAAACGTATGAAGGCGTGCGTTGAAGTTGTTCGTAGCGCCCCGCCACGGTGGTCTAGTGGCTAAGGTACTCGGCTGCTGATCCGAGGGTCGCGGGATCGAATCCCGGCCGCGGCGGCTGCATTTCGATGGAGGCGAAATGTTGAGGCCCGTGTGCTGTGCGATGTCAGTGCACGTTAAAGAACCCCAGGTGGTCGAAATTTCCGGAGCCCTCCACTACGGCGTCTTTCATAATCAGAACTGGTTTTGGGACGTAAAACCCCACAAAACAACAACAAAACAAGTTGTTCGTAGCAAAGCGCCAGATGAAAGGATTTGAATGGGCTCACTCAAAAGCCCATCACCAGCAATCGTTGCGTACGCCTCATTTTCTGCAACAACTTCTTTATTTATTGTCGGGAATTTATTTAGAAAAATAAATGACAGATCCCACGTGCAGTGGGAATCAAGCTTGAAATGCGAAGCATGCATCATCATAAAATGGATCTGCATTGTTGTCTCGCTATACCGATTTTGGGTACGTATGAAGTTAACGAAACGGCCGCAAGCGCACCAAGACTGTGGCAAGTAAAGCATGCCGCTCATGACACGTATGTCATGATTCTAATGTTCTGACCTGTCATTTACCTTCGTCATGCAATCGTGTTGTGCCATAGCAATTTTGGTATACACCCATTAACGAAACGCGTGGCATATGTAAATCATGCCGCCCATGACATGCATGTCACGATTTTCATGTTTTTAGGACGTGTCACCCATGGCCGTCATACATTGTCTCGCCATACCAATTTCGCTTTTTATCAAGTTAACGAAACGGCCGCAAGAGCACCAAGACCGTGGCACGTAAATCATGCTGCTTATGGCAGCGTGTCATGATTTTCGTGTTATGACGTGTCATTTATATTCGTCATGCAGTTATGTTGTGCCATACCAATTCTGGCATACATCCCATTAACGAAAAGGCCAGGAAAGCACCAAGACCGTGGCACCTAAATCATGCCGCTCATGACATGCACGTCATGATTTTCATGTTATTATCTGTCATTTATGTTCGTCATGCAGTCATGTTTTTCATACCAATTTTCTTATACATCCCACTAACGAAACGGCCAGGAGAGCACAAAGTCGTAGGCGGGTAGATAGATAGATATGCTCAAAGTCGCCGAACTTTGCTAAGAAATGCTTCGCATTTAGTACGTTGGGACAGCCTCATGCCACGAAGCACTGCTTCGCTCTCGTAAATGAAATGGGAGCTCAACCTGAGACGCGACAAAGAGGATAGGCCCCTTCGAGGCATTGCTGCCGGCATTTTGGGAAGTGCTTTTTGGAAGTACCGCCGCTTTGAGAACTGAGCGTGTGCGAAAAGTGTCTGGTTCCAGGTGGTTTCCGCGCGGGTGGTCATGATAAAATGGTTGGCCAAGCAAAAAAAAAAAAAAAAGTTAAGGATGCTGCACCGACGTTTCAACAACAGTGACTTTCCTCACTTAGGCCGACCATACTGCGGTGTCGCGCACCTTTCTGTGCATGTATATTTTCTTTCCGGTTAACCTCCCTGCCTTCTGCCCATCATCTCTCTCTCTCTCTCTCTCTTCTGTGCATGGGGGCGGGGAGAAGAACCCTTCCCCGCCCTTTTTTGTCGCCGACCGGCGGTACTTTGCTTGCCTTCGCAGAAAAAAAACAGTAATTTACGTCCTGGAAACACGTCAGGCACATCTAAAAAAAAAAAAAAAGAAAATCCAAGAGATGTCCGTGTCCTGCACAGCATCGCGATACAAATGATACATCGTAAAAGCATTCCACTAGTGAGATACAAATACTTTTTGCAAATTCATCTAGATACAGAGGTGCATATAGTCATAAATAATAAAGAAAAATCGCAATAATCTTGTATCACGATACTGCCGAGCCCTGCTTTTAAGAAGTGTTGCTGCTGGATATTTTTTAGAGGAAGTAACTGTAACGGTATTTACAATTACAGTTACCGCGTAAAAAGTAACAGTGTTACAGTTACAAGTTCTTCTAAATTAAAAGTAACTAGTTACAGTTATAAGTTACTGAAAAAAGTAACTAGTTACCGGTAACGCGTTACTAGTAACTAGTTACCGCCCAAGACTGATCGTAGCTATCCCGCACCGTCTCGGGATCCGCCAGGCGCCGCGCTCGATTCGCCGCCGCTTCTCGGGCTCACCTTTCGGGGTCCGCTGCTCGGAGTGTACGTTGCGCCGCGGCGTCATTGGCGCGCACCGTCTCGGGATCCGGGGCGATCGGAGAGGGTATTTTTGCGAAAGTGTTCGGAATCGCCGCACGCGATTGGCCAGCGCTGCTCCGGTGTCGTCCCCGCGGAACACCTACCTATAACCAAATTAGAGATGAGAAACTGTACCTTTGACAGTGCAACGAAAAATAAGGGTAGCGGTGGCGTCCTAAACTAAAATATGAGGTCAAAAGATTGTGCTGCATGTACGATCGTCATCATTGTTTAGATGTAATATGGCCGCTTTGTTTCTGGCGCCTACGCCCTTTGGCCTTATTGAGAGCCCCTAGCAGGAAAATTTCAAACTAAAATATGGGGTTAGGTTAGTAGCTCCACTCTACGCGCAGCTTGATGGAACGCGCCGCGGTTGGTTTTTTTCGCCACCTGTAGCGACTTTTGGAACGTCGAGCCTTCCGGGGCCCCGAGATTTCGGTGTCGTCAAATTGACGTCAATTCCCTGTCAATCATTTTCAAACCGAGCGTGTCGTCTGCTATGCGGAGAACAATGCCCGAGGCCGATCGCTCAGCGAAAGGTTTACGAACGATTTACGAACACTTTGCGAACAGCGGCCGCGGCAGCGGCTCCGCTTGTATCGAAACGGCGGCTGCGGCTGCGGAATGGTGCGTCACAGAGGGAAATGACAGTCCACTTGGGCGCTGAGTCCTCGCATTGTCGTCGCTGAAATAGGACGCGGAGCAGCTGGAGGTTCGCGGTGTATTTGGGGATTTGACAGAAAGTGAATTCCGGCGTCAGTTTCGCCTGTCGAAGCTAACAGTACGTTGGCTGTGCGCCGAACGTGATCCCGAGAGAGAGAACAACTTTATTTTTGGAAAACAAAAGAAATCCTCGCCGCCACCACCTCTGCTCGTCTGATAGCCTGGGGTTGTTTCTCCAGGCTTGAGTCGTGGAGAACGGTGTCCCACGCTCCAGGCGAGGGAGTGGTCAGGAGATCGGAAATCGGGTGCCAAAGAGCCCGTGGAATTTCGACGGAAAGAGCTGTGCATGTTGAGGTTCTTTGCTCCGGGAAGTTTCCAGCGCGCTGTCGGTAGTGAAGAGTTCGTCGGGCTTTCACAGTCGGGGTGCACATGCAAAAATGCTCTGCCTCTGAGCACCCGCGGGCCGAGATGCACGTTTTTGTGCGAGGACATGGCAGCAGCAGACGACGAAACGAAATTTAGATATGACGCCACTTACGCGCACGCTTCTTGTATTTCGCACCCGCGACACCGCTTAGCGAACCTGCAGAGAAAGATATTGATGCTTAAGAGCGTGTTTACATCTGAGAAGGAGAAAGTAGTACCGTTTTTAAAAGGAGCAGCTTTCTTAATTTTTCGGGAGAAACATTTTGACTTTCAGAATCAGACGACAAACGGAGTACGTCATCATCCGAGGAGCGCGCCGCTTCCCCATTGGCCGCGCCGGCCACGCTCCTCCCGTTCTCAAAGCATTGCTCAAAGCTATCGCGGACCACCCACTTTTTGACGTCAGTGTTCGGAAAGCGTTCTCGAGCGAACAGCCGATCTCCGATAGCCCCCCTGCTGTTTCCAGCCAAGGAGGTAGCGCCACCTGCCGTGAGCGGTGGCAAAGGTAGGTTGGGGGTTAGCTGCTCTCAGCCGCGCAGAGAAGCTAGAGCGAGTAATCCACTGCATTACTAAGCAGTAATCCACTGCATTACAAAATTACTAAGCAGTACACGCGCTCCTCGTGCACGATACTTCACTAGTTGCAATATGTGCGTGCATATATCCTACGCATTCGTAATGATTCAGCCATTAACTTTTAGTGCACATGGGCGTGAAAACAAGAAACGCGATGTCTAACACTCATGCGCTTATGCTTTCTTTTAAAGCAACTCTGAATTATTGTATGATACCCACATCTCATCCATTACAAGCTCTCACACTGCTGGTACTCATCTGCAAATATTTGTTAAATAAGTAAAAAAGAAAGCTCGTATATTGACAGGGCTTCTGAATTTTTCGAAGCAGCATTTTTTACACCTACTCGAGATGCACTGTGTAGTGTGGGCGCTTTGTGAAATGTGAAAGGATTATAGAAATAATAAATGCTAACTCATGGAACGTGTGCTGTACAGCATTAAGAGTACAATATATCATTGCTTGTCACGTCTTATGATAGATTTATTGTACCATCGAATACATTAAAGATTCTTAAAAAAGGGCCCGGACAAGTGACTGACACACAGATGCGCAGCGCAATGACGCATCCACGCGCATGACTGTCTTCACAGTTTTCGCTATTTCTGCTCGACAGAAGTCCATCGAGGGCAGCCTCCTTACCCCCCTCCCCCTTTCCCTTTATTTTTTCTTTTTCGTTTTTTTTTTCTTCATTGTTATCACAAGGCAAGAGACATTCCAGAAAAGCCTAGCTGCCTCTCCCAAAGTATTTTTTTTTTCTGCGCCTCCCGGCTGGCTGTTCTGCCAGGGCCGTGGTCCTGCGCGCCACACCCTCTCTGTGCTCAGCCGTTGTCGACAGTTGGACGGATAGCTTCCAACAAAAGAACGCAGTTTTAACGTCATGGATCGAGGGGGGAACAGAAATGAAAGAATGGAAAGTAGAGGAACAGAGTAGTTGAGGGCTCCGAGAATTTTGACCACCTGTGTTCTTCAAAGTGCACTGACATCGCACAGTATGCACGGGCCGGTAGGCTGCATCGAAATGCGAAGTGTCAATGACGAATTTTCAGTCGCGTTCTGATGTGACTTTCGCGCCTACTGCTCAGCATCTGCAATGATACCTTGCTCTTCGGCATCAAAAAGACAGAAAACGTGCGCGCTGCAAATGAATACCACACGTGTGCTGGTAATGGACCACTTGCATAAGTACGACTGCGCATGCGCCAGAGCCGGCGTCGTCTGCTTGGTTGGAAAACAAACGGACTGGAAGCGCGACGTGCCTCACGCCTCAATGGTTCGCGCGCCTCATATGCCTGAAAATGCGCAGTTTTCGCCTGCAGCAACTATTTCGATAGAAAGAGAGAGTAGTAATTTCTCCGAAATTCCTCCCGCGATTGTTGCTTCAAAGAGAAAATGGCGTGGACGGCAGCGGTGAAGCGAGGCATGCGATGGTATCCAACCGCGTTGTATTATCTGTGGCGCGCACTTTGTCACCGGAAAGCACGATGAAACCTTTAGTGTTCATTTTCTTTTTTTAGCGATCGACTGCGCATGCAAATCTAACTGGATTTACAAACGAGCTACGAGCCTTCCGTAGTTGTGATAAACAGTTCACGACATCAATACCGGACCCGTAAACGAGAACGTATACATCTGCATAATGACAAAAGATGTTAAAGTGTCGGGTATTCCGTGCCATAACCACGATTTGATATTGAGGCAGGTTGCATAGCGGGAAACTCGGTCCAGATTAATTTCGACGCAGACGTTCTTTATTTATAACGCGTGTACTCGTATCAAGTGCACGGGCATTTTAGCGTTTCGCGCCCATCGAATGCACATCGGCCGGCGGGCATCGATGTTAACAGCACAATGAATTTCCTGCTAAGCTTGCACGCGGTTCCGTAATGACCACGTGCAATGACATTTGTAATGACCAGAGTCGCCACTTTAACGAATCATGTCACCAGCTGATGCCTGACTTGGAGGAGGCCAGACGCTTATAAAGCCACAAATATAAGACTACTGTGGTTAAGTTTAACATTCTTAATCTTCTTTTCCAAAACCTACCCGCGGTGCGCGCTGCAAACGAACTCAATGCCGGTGCGAGGAGAGCGTCGTGTGTTGCACTGAGCTCGCATTCCGGCACCTCAAGAAGACAGTCGTACGACCCGTTTGCGACAAACGGCAAGGGAATGAGGTTTATAATGACATTGAGGAAAAGGTAATATTTCATTAAGGAAAAAATAAACATTGTGACGTTCACAAGACGTGAAAAAAGCTCGTCGTGCGTGGTGCCGCCGTACGTAAGCAAGGCTGGAGCACGGTTTGTTTTCCAACCAGGCGGCGCTTCCAGTTTTTCGCGCTAGGTGGCGCTCCGACTTTTGCAAGTGGTCCATTATTTGCGAACACTGACGCGGCCGCGGCGTGTTTGCACTAACCCGCGGAGCAAGCCATACGTTGCAGGTGTCTTACGTCGCGTTTAATAATCAGAAAAAAAAACGAGATAAAAAACAAATGGCAGCCTAATTACTGGCCCCTGCGAGAATTTAACAAACACGGCCACACGCACATCGTCGTCTAAAGATTTCATGTCTGCTAGGCACATCCCTTCGACACTTGAAGGCGCCGTCGCACTCAATAATGCCTCTTTCATATATCATGCCACTAGCGAGCGTACAGGTTCGTCCCAAACGATAAGCAACTCTTCTTGAAATAGCCGTCAACCTTTTCCTAAGTCTGCGGAAACCGCAAACAACGCACGGTTGTCGCTCGCCGCTGCTCTTTCCATAGAACGCACTCGCAAGCCCCCCAACCTATTAGTGCTCGCCGGGGACACGGGTAGCGCTGCATGTCCCGGAGCAGCAGCGCCGCCTAACCAGGTCTCTAGGTCTATATGCTCCCTACGGGAGCAGAGTTGCGCACATAGAGTTTCCTACTAAAATACTAGAGGGAAAACTGGCGCTAGTGTCTATGGGAGTTTCAAACAAGGCGGTTGAGCCAGCATGGGAATGATGGGTATGACATGGATTTGCCTAGTCTTTGTTCTTCTGCCTTCATATGGCTTTGCCACTTCGAAAAAATAGGTCGTTTACGACAAAATATTGCCCCAAAACCGAAGACGTTGGAATAACTACGTGCGTGCGCAGATACCAGTTGCTTTTTCGCGGTTAGAAAAATAGTGAACGCTCAGAAATTTTGAAATATTGTGCGAAATGGCTATGTTGCCTCCTCTGCTTGCACCCAGATTTAGCAGCGTCCATACGGGTTTATGTTCCAGATGTATTTGAGTTTGAACTTAAAATAAAGATTGTTGCTCTTGTAAGTGACGTGCTGACATTTTCAATTGTGTAAAATGTAGATGTGTCTTCTAAATATAACAAATGGGCTTTCGCTCGCTTCATTTAGTGCAGGGCAAGTGCTCCACTGTATTTTTACAAACTATATGCGTGGCCTCTATATGTCAAACCCCTGCGCAAGGCCGTAGCAAGAACGCAATATCGCCCATCGCTTGGTGGTTGGTCTTGTGAAAATAAAACATGATGTTTGATAAACAACTGTGCCGTCAAATTCCGTCGGAAACTGCGCCTGAGCTTCGATTTGAGCTGACTTTTTGAGCGTCGTCCGCAGGCGCGTCTGCCTATCGCCCACTGGGTGTCTACTACGCACGATAACTGTGCGTCTGCTTGGCGCATTCGGTCAGCGTTGAATTAATCAGACAGCGGAATTGAAATGATCTAGTACAGGATATACGGACAGCCTCGTCACAAGGGATGTATGTGAGCCGTGAAAGGGACCCTACGCTTACAGATTCTTTCGCACCTGATACAAAAGGGGAAAAAAAAGCAGCAAAATCACGTCGATAAGGTTCACGAGACGCAGCGCAAATAGTTCTAAAGCTGGGTAAAATACCACTGCAAATAATATGTGCAGCCATCCATCAACAAACACAACGGCGTAACAGACTGCACGGCACCTCATCATTGCAAACGACTTTAGTACATGCCACAGTCTGATGATCTCTAGCGGCAAAGCGTACTCTACAGCGGCTGCCTTCGTCACGTAATGAAAAAGTGTAGTAATGTCACTCGTGTCACCGATGCTAAAAAACAGAAATAAACAAATCCACCAAAGCGTTTGAAGCCGCAGACACGAAGACTAGACAAATCCATGTCATACCCATCATTCCCATGGCATCTTCACGATCGCAGCGCCAGTTTTCCCTCTAGTATTTTAGTAGGAAACTCTATGTTGCACCCACGGCCGGTCTGGACGCGCGCGCTCGCTCTCTTTTACGGCCTGCGCACGGGGGGCTGTTGCTACCTATCGCCGCAACTTGGCGGGGGCGCTCCGAGCCAACCCTCTCTAAACCAGCTCCCGGCCGTTGCGGAGGCTAGCGCGCGCTGGGAATGCTCGGCCTCAGACTTGCCGTGTCACTTTCTGAAGCTCCTCTATATGCTATGCATGGTACCAATGCGATGAGAATACGGTAGCAAGCATATATATGGCAACTCTGGTGCTTTCCGCTTTTCCGAGGGAGAGGCACAAGCCACTGATTCGCCCGCTTCTGCTGCTCGTGAGAGCGCTTACCGATGCGCGTCGCGCTCAGAAGGCTCGGCCGCATGATTCGTCACCGACCGTCAGAACAAATGACACGAAACATTCTTTTTTGAAAGAAATTGGTTTCCAAAACGTTTACGTCAAATGCACATATGCCAACCATTAATGTACTTGATAAAATATGGTCATTTTTATTCAAGCTGTCGCAATTCTTGCTTTATTATTAAAATAAATACCTCGAAAAGGGGAAAGTCACACTCCCCACAAGTAGCCGTGAGTCGCAATCACAGCAGAAGGAACATAATAATAATAATAATAATGTTACGAGAAAGACACAGAGGACGGCTATTTACAATGTATTTACAGGGAGGCTTTAACCAGGCAACAACCAAGATGGTGGACAGTCCGCGCATCAGCCAGTCCCGTCTTCGTCTTCTTCTTCATCGATGGTATGAGCCATACCCAGATACTATGGTCGCTTCGTAGCATTACCCCCGGTGGTAGAAGCGCCGTCTCGGCGTACTTTAAACTCGGTCGTCAGACGGGAGGTAGTAAGGCTTCAGTCTGGTCACGTGAACTATGTCGGTGGGAGGAGCTGCAGTAGACAGAGTCGGGGAGACGGGAACAATCTCATAGGTAACGTCCGTTACTTGGCGGACGATGCGGTAAGGACCCGTGTATCTTGATAGCAGCTTTTCGGACAAGCCAACACGTCGATAAGGACACCACAGTAGTACTAAGGAACCGGGTGAGAAGGCAACGTCGCGATGGCGGCTGTCATAAAGGCGCTTCTGGCTTGCTTGCGAGGCGCACAGCCGCGAACGGGCGACTTGACGCGCGTGGTCGGCACGAGCGATGGCATCACGAGCATATTCGCTAGGCGGCGCGGTAACATCCGGAAGTAGGGTGTCAAGTGGTAAGGTCGGTTCGCGGCCGAAAAGCATATAAAATGGAGAATAACCGGCGGTGTCATGGCGTGAGGAATTATACGCGAAAGTGACGTACGGTAGGGCCAGGTCCCAGTCGCGGTGGTCAGACGAAACGTACATGGAAAGCATGTCCGTGAGGGTACGATTGAGGCGCTCGGTGAGACCATTTGTCTGGGGATGGTAGGAGGTGGTCAACTTGTGCTGCGTGGAGGAGGATCGCAAGAGATCGTCGATTACTCGCGACAAAAATGCGCGGCCACGATCTGTGAGCAGTTGGCGAGGGGCACCGTGGTGTAGTATAACGTCACGCAACAAGAAGTCGGCGACGTCCGTAGCAGTGCTGGTCGGAAGAGCCCTAGTGATAGCATACCGGGTTGCAATAATAATAATAATAATAATAATAATAATAATAATAAAACTCGCACCACACCACGCTGAGTCCCTGGATGCATATAAATTCCCAAGCTCTCACGTGTCCAGACGCGGTCTTCAGCGTGCAAGTAAAGAGATGAGAAAAATCTTTTTATGCAATAACGTACGCCGCAGGCGAAGAAAAATAAAGAACTTTCACAGAAACCGTTCAGCATCATACAGAATGTTGTCCTTGGTAATAAAATAATATAATGCACAAGAAGAACTGAAAAATAAAAAAAGCACTGCTGGTAAAACACTGTCGTGATGCTTACAGCTAGTTTAAAGTAGTCACATCGTTCACAGCCGTAAATGTTTCCGAGTGGGCTTGTGAATATAGCCAGAAGGCTTGTCATTCTGATCTGTTAACCTTTTTGTGTAGTTCACAAAAAGAATCCGGAGAAACTTTTCAGAGATGATGTGCGCCGACACTCTGGCGTGACTCTTGTCCACACCTTCCGGACAGTCCAGAAGCGGCGAATCTTCAAGATATGACTGAACAGTAAATTGCAGTGTCTCGAGGATTTTCTTTCGGTAAAGATATTTCACTGCCTTCTCGAAGAACGTCACAATCTCATATGATGGCTCCGGGAAACATTTTGACAATCACACAATTGAGCGGTTCGCCACAGGCTGAGCAAATCCGTCTCATTGTAGAAACTAAGCAGAAGGACGCACTTCGGGACATCTGCATCAGCATGCCCTCTATCATCCGAAAACTGCGTTATGTTTATGAAGGACGCCGTGGTGGAAGTGTCCGGGAATTTCGACCACCTGGTAATCTTTAGGGTGCACCTAAATCCAAGCGCACAAACCCCAAGCATTTTCACCTCCATCAAATATAAGATGGTCAAGTTTGACCAACCAGCCAACCCATTCTTGTTTCTAGTAGCACTGAGTGTGCCTCTTCTTTTGCCGAGTGCATGAGTACCTAGAAAGCCAGACTGTCCCCCACACGCACCTGTACTGCTTCCACCACTTTCTACATGCGGAAAAAATAATCAGTACCGTAAAGTGGCCGGGAACAGCTGGTTTACCATACGAAGCGCATGCAGAGCAACGCGCTTTGGGGGGTTGGCTCGCGACGCCCTCGCGCGGAACGCGCCGTCGTTCTGTATAGAAACAGATCCATTGTAGTCGTGGCAGCTGCTCAGGCCGTAAAAGAGAGCGAGCGCGCGCGTCCAGACCGGCCGTGGAGCGAGCGAGCGCGTCCAGACCGGCCGTGGTTGCGCGTAGGTCCGCCATCTTGCCCATGCATTCGCGTTAAGCAGGAAAGCCGCTCTTCTCGAATGTAGAAGACGGCGCGGCTCAGCAGAGGTAGAGTGTACTAGAAGCTTTTGAGTGGCGCGACCGCGGCGCTCTTCCCTTGCTTGCCCCTTGCCCAACTTGCGGCGAAAGTAGCGGCGGCGCTGCCATCGCATCTCCCCAGGTTTGCTCGGCGGCATGGTAGCCTCTGTAGTCGGCATCTCTGTTTTGGTCGCGAAATGGCAAAAAAAAAAAAAAAAAAACGAAGTTTAAACCATTGTTACGCGCCAGGTTGCACAACTGGATATCCGTGTGTGCAACGAAGTCGCAAGTTATCCCTTTTTAAGGCCCCGAAAGACGTGAAATCTTGTGATTTCGGTGGTCTTCTGTACCCTTCTCCGAAACATTGTCTTTATTAGTGAACTTGAAGACATTTTCACTGGTTGCTTTAGTAAGAGTGACTTACCCAAAGATAGCATCTTGGATGACCTGGCAGTGATCAACAGGAGAAGCATTGGGGGTTCTGGTTGCAAGTCATTAACTGCTAAGTTGATCAGCTTTTACGTGGTCAGGCGTATGCATTTCTATATAAAGGGTCTTAACAAGTGGCGGGATGAGAAACGAAGAAGCGCACAGCAGCATCTGAAACTTAGGCTATAAATTGCTGCACTGGCATAAAAAAGATGCCAGTTTTCGTGCATATGTTATTGCACTCTTAATATTTTAAAGGGGCACCAAGAAGAGAGATTTTTCCGAGAAGAGGTTTGTAAGCAAGAAAGCGTGCAAATTCTGACGCGATATCTAAAAATAAAATTTGATCTTGAATCTTTTTGTACTAAACCTGTGATGGTTAATTTAGCAGCTTTAGGGTTCTCAGAGGACAATTACTCGAACTAAACCGATTCGTTGTTCCGCTTTACATGTCGGTTTAAACGATTTTGCAACGATAACACCTTTTTAGGGGCGAAGCTCCTAAAGCCGTGGGTCTGTCCCTCCTAGCTCGTCGTGGTACGTGACCACTCATTGGCTCGCGCCGCCGGGAGGCTCGCGCTCGAGAGCTCGCGCGCCTGGAGGCTCGCGCTCGGCGCGTGCCGCCCGGCGCGCTACCTCTCTCACTCTTCCATCTACTGTCTTGTGAGAGAGAGAGAGAGAACAACTTTATTCAGTAAAAAAAAATCACGGAGGTATAGCGGTCAGGCGGTGCCTCGCCGCCAACTCCTCTGCGCGTCTGATGGCCTGTAGTTGTTTCGCCAGGCTTGAGTCGCGGAGTACGGCGTCCCACGCTCCAGGCGAGGGAGCGGTCAGGAGATCGGGCGGGGGTGGGTCATCGCGGCAGTCCCAGAGTATGTGCGCGAGTGTGGCAACGGACCCGCACTGTGAGCAGTGCGGGCTGAATAAATCGGGGTAGATATACGGCTGAATAATAGTGGGCATGGAAAAGAATGCGTCTGGAGGCGGCGCCACACGATTTCCTGGGATTTCGTGAGTTTGGGATGCGGGAGAGATTTAGTTTGGCGAGCGAGGCGATAATGTTGGGTGATGTCGTGATAGGAAGTCAGAGGCTCACTGGGGCTTTCCTCAGGGTCTGAAGCACTGCCCACCGCTCGGTTGACGAATCCTCGAGCTTGCCGGTGGGCGGCCTCATTCCCCGGGTTTCCTGCGTGCCCTGGAACCCAGACGAGGGAGATGGGGGGTGGGTCATCATCGTCGTCGTGACGAGCGAGCGATCGCAGGAGGCGCATCGTGCCAGGGGCAACGGATCCGCGTGCAAAGTTTACAATGGCGGTTTTCGAGTCGCTGAATATTGTGGTGTATCCGGAGGAAGCTGCAAGAGGTATAGCCGCTTCTTCAGCTTCGGTGGGGTTTAAGGCACGGACTGACCCTGCTACGCGTAGTGTGGTGTCCGTGTCGAGAGGGGTGAGGGTGGCCATAACGCTGAGTGCGTACGCGTTCGACTGCGAAGCGTAGCGGGCCGCGTCTACGTATGCCGCGTATGGTTGGGAGGCGTATGTTTCGTGCAAGGCCTGCGCCCTTACTCGCCTTCGACCATCATGGTGCCCGGCCAGCATGTTCTTCGGTAGTGGCTTGACGAGGAATCCGGATGGTGAGGCGCAAAGGCCGATGCGATCGAGAATCCAGCGGCCTGTCTTGCTTCCACGAAGGCGTTGTATCTGTGCTGAGCGATGCGCCTCGATTAACTCGTCCAGGGTATTGTGAAGGCCGAGGCTGAGTAGATGTGACGTAGATGTGCTGTGAGTGAGGCCGAGGGCCGTCTTGTAGACTTTCCGAATGAGTCGGTTGATTCGTTCCTTTTCGGCGCTCAGTAGACGGAGGTACGGCAGTGCGTACGTAAGCCTGGATATCACGAAGGCGTGGATGAGTTGGAGGAGTTCCTTTTCTTTCATTCCTTGCTTGCGAGCCGACACACGAGCGATGAGGCGGGTCGTCTGCGTGACTGCAAGGGTCAGGCGTTCGATTGCCACGGAGTTGTGTGAGCTTGACTGAACATAGAGCCCGAGAATGCGCATGTGGCTCACTTGCGGTATGGGTGTGCCGTTCACGCAGACGCGGATTGTCGGCAAGGGAGGATGCTTGATCCTGCGACGATCGGGGGGCCGAATTAGCAGGAGTTCCGACTTGCTCTCTGAACACTTGAGGCCCGCTTGCAATGCGTGGCGAACGACAACATCGGCAGCGCGCTGAAGAGTTTCTTCGATCTGGCCGTCCGATCCTGTGGTTGTCCATAACGTGACATCATCTGCGTAAATGGTGTGGCGCAGGCTCGGGATTTCGTCGAGCAAGGAGGGGAGTGAGCGCACGACTACATTAAACAGAAACGGAGACAGGACTGCCCCTTGAGGGGTGCCCCTGTCACCGAGTGTCATTCGACTTGAGGATACGCCGCCTGGCAGTGAAAGCTCCACTGTGCGGTTCGAAAGAAAATCGCAGACGTAGTTGTACGTGCGCTCACCCGGGTTGATGGCAGCAAGGCTTGAGGTTATAGCCGCGTGTTGCACCGAGTCGAATGCCTTGTGCAGATCGATAGCAAGCAAGGCACGGGTTCCGGCATGCGGCGGTGTCCGAAGAATGTCGTGATGTATTTGCACGAGTGCATCTTGCGTGGAAAGGTGAGCACGGAAACCGAGCATCGTTGGCGCAAAAAGATCGTTCTCTTCCGCGTAGGTTTGCAGTCTAGCCAGGACGACGTGTTCCATTAATTTTCCAAGACACGAAGTGAGCGAAGTGGGACGCAGGTTGGCAATGTTCACCTTCTCAGGTTTCTGGATGAATACAAGCGTCGCGTGCTTCCACTGTTGGGGTATGTGGCCTGATCGCCAGCACTCATTCACGTACTGCGTGAGTGCGGACACTGATTTTCCGTCAAGGTTTCGAAGAGCTTTGTTTGTTACGCCGTCGGCTCCAGGTGCCGAGGTTATGCGCAGTTTAAGCAAAGCAGCGTACATTTCAGCTTCACTAAAGTCGGCGTCAAGCTGTGGATTTGGATTGCCGGCGTAAGGGGGCAACTGGCGTCGGCTGTGGTGCGCCTGGCGAGGTGAGATTGACTTAGCGATCGGCGAGTTCATCAAGCAGTTCGGCATCCGTGCCAGGGTAGCGATGGATGAGCCGCTGCAGTTGCTTTTGCCCAGAAGACTTTGAAGTGGAGGGATCGAGCAAGTGCCGCAGTAGGTGCCACGTTTTCTTGGATCCCATCTGCCCATTGAGCCCATCGCACAGCTGGCCCCATTGCTGTCGCGCAAGGGCGACGCTGTGGGTTTCAGTTTCGCGCTAAAGAGTCTCGATGCGGCGTTGTAGCTGCTTGTTATGACGCTGCCGTCGCCATCTGCGCAAGAGGCTTGTATGTGCGTCCCACATGTGTAGGAGGCGAGAGTCAGTCGTAGGCATGTCAGCAGTGGTCTCAACCGCGCGCGTCGTGGCTTGTACGTGATCTTGCAAGGATTCGATCCAGTCGTTGAGGTCTGTAATGGTGTCCGGCGCCTTTTCTTCACGAAGCTTGCGGAATTTCGGCCACTCTGTGATGCGAGCCGTAGGTTTCGTTTTTCTGCTCACGGGGGTCTCGATTGCGATCGCGATGATGTAGTGGTCGCTGCCTGCGAGGAGGCCCGTGTTGTCCCAGGACGCGTGCGTCACGTTCTTGCATAGCGTGAGGTCTGGCGATGTGTCGCGGCATACACTGTTTCCCACACGCGTGGGCGGCTGCTGCGGGTCATTGAGCAAGGTAAGGCGCAGGTCTGCACGAGTGCCCATAGTTTTCTGCCTCGGGTGTTTGTGTGGAGGTAGCCCCAGTCAGGGTGGCTTGCGTTGAAATCGCCGAGGACGAGCAGTTGCGCATCACCGGCGAGTGCTAGCGTTTTGCGAAAAATACAAGAGAAATTGTCTACTTTCGCTCGCGGGGAACAATATATTGTTACGTAAATAACACAAGGGAAGACTATTTACAACGTGTATTTACAGTAAGGCGCACAGCAGAACCAAGATGGTGGACAGCCGCGCACCAGACAGTCGCGTCTTCTTTGTCTTCTTCTGTGGACGATATGTGCCATCCCATAGGTGGTATGTGCCATCCCACGCTGGCTTCGTAACATTACCCCCGGTGGCAGAAGCGCCGTCTCGGTGCATTTTAAACTTAGTCGGTAGAAGGGGGCTTGTATGCTTTGAGCCTGCTCACGTGAACGATGTCAGTTGGTGATGTCGCAGGTGTCAATGGCGGCGAGACGGGGATGATCTCGTAGGTGACGTCCGTGACCTGACGTACGATACGGTAGGGACCGATGTACCGTGACAAGAGTTTCTCTGATAAGCCAGCACGTCGGAATGGATACCACAGAAGGACGAGCGAACCGGGTGGAAAATGAACGTCGTGGTGTCGGCGATCGTAGAGCCGCTTCTGGTTGGCTTGCGAGGCAGACAGCCTCGAGCGGGCGATCTGACGTGCGTGGTCAGCACGAGCGATTGCATCACGTGCGTATTCGGTAGGCGGCCTTGCAGCATCCGGAAGGAGGGTGTCGAGTGGTAACGTTGGTTCGCGGCCGAAGAGCATATAGAAGGGTGAATAACCGGCGGTTTCGTGACGCGATGAATTATAGGCGAAGGTGACATAAGGTAGCGCCAGGTCCCAGTCACGATGATCAGATAAAACATACATTGAGAGCATGTCCGTGAGGGTACGATTTAAACGCTCAGTAAGCCCATTTGTTTGTGGGTGGTGGGAGGTAGATAACTTGTGCTGCGTGGAGGAGGAGCGCAAGAGGTCGTCGATCACTCGGGACAAAAATGCACGGCCGCGATCTGTGAGCAGTTGGCGAGGGGCGCCGTGGTGTAGGATTACGTCGTGCAGTAAAAAGTCAGCGATGTCAGTAGCAGTGCTCGTCTGAAGAGCTCGAGTGATGGCATACCGGGTGGCGTGGTCTACAGCTACAGCGATCCATTTATTGCCGGAGTTGGACTCAGGAAAAGGTCCGAGGAGGTCCACGCCAACACGGAAGAATGGTTCGATCGGGACAGCGAGTGGTTGAAGCAGTCCAGCAGGCAGTGTGGCAGGTCGCTTCCGTCGTTGGCATTTGTCGCAGGAGGACACGTAGCGGCGGACAGACCTGGCGAGGCCACGCCAGAAGAATCGGCGCCTCACACGGTCGTACGTGCGAGATACGCCAAGGTGGCCAGCAGTTGGTTCGTCGTGAAGCTCATGGAGGACCACTGAGCGCAGGTGTTTAGGTACGACGAGAAGAAGCTCAGGGCCATCCGGCCGGACATTACGGCGGTAAAGTGTGCCATTCAAGAGGACGAACATGCGCAGGGAATCATCGTGGGGTGCAGTTTCAAGGCGGTCAATGAGAGAGCGCAAGGAAGGGTCACGACGTTGTTCGTCGCCAATCTGGAGAAACCGAGATGTAGACATGACGCAGGGGCTAGACTCGATGTCTGATCCATCTGGAGGGTCTACAGGGTAGCGCGACAAGCAATCGGCGTCTAGGTGGAGGCGGCCAGACTTATACGCGACTGAGTAGGAGTACTCCTGAAGGCGTAACGCCCAACGGCCGAGTCGTCCAGTAGGGTCTTTCAGTGAAGAAAGCCAGCAGAGAGCGTGATGGTCAGTGACAACACGGAAAGGGCGGCCATACAGGTAAGGACGGAATTTCGAAACCGCCCAGACAAGGGCAAGGCATTCACGTTCCGTAATCGAGTAGTTACATTCAGATTTCGAAAGAAGACGACTCGCGTAGGCAATGACACGTTCAACACCTCCTTGTTGCTGCGCCAAAACTGCACCGATGCCGTGCCCACTTGCATCCGTGCGCACTTCTGTGGAGGCAGTTGGGTCAAAATGAGCAAGGATGGGTGGAGTTGTCAGAGCGGCGATTAGCCGGCAGGATGCGTCCGCTTGCGGAGGACCCCAAAAAAACTTAACGTCTTGCTTGAGAAGGTCAGTGAGGGGGCGTGCGAGTGTCGCAAAGTTTTTGACGAAAGGGCGGAAGTATGAGCATAGTCCCACGAAACTGCGAACATCATGGGCAGAGCGTGGGACGGGGAAGTTCGTGACAGCACTGACTTTAGCTGGGTCTGGTCGAACTCCGGAAGCGTCAACAAGGTGGCCAAGCACAGTGATTTGACGAAGGGCGAAGTGGCACTTCGAAGAATTCAACTGAAGGCCAGCCCGCCGAAATATTTCTAAAATAGTTGACAGCCGCTCGAGATGTGTGGCGAAAGTCGGTGAGAAAATGATTACGTCGTCCAGGTAGCATAAACACGTTGACCATTTAAAACCTTGAAGCCCAACATCTCCTAATCTCATATCAATAAAAAAAAAAAAAAAACCTTGAAGGAGCGTGTCCATCATTCTTTCAAATGTTGCTGGTGCGTTGCAGAGGCCGAACGGCATCACCTTGAATTGGTAAAGGCCGTCAGGGGTAACGAATGCGGTTTTTTCGCGGTCCATGTCATCAACTGCAATTTGCCAATAGCCAGATCGGAGGTCCAGAGATGAAAAGAATGTGGCACCATGGAGGCAGTCAAGAGCATCGTCAATGCGAGGGAGGGGGTACACGTCTTTCTTGGTGATTTTATTGAGGTGGCGATAATCAATGCAAAAACGCCAGGAGCCGTCTTTCTTCCTGACTAATACGACAGGAGATGCCCACGGACTAGACGATGGTTCGATGATATCCTTCGCAAGCATCTTGGCCACTTCTTTCTGAATCACTTCTCGCTCAGATGCGGACACACGGTAAGGCCGACGGTGGATGGGCGAAGAGTCACCTGTGTTGATTCGATGGGTGACGATCTTTGTCTGGCCCAAGGGTCGATCATATATGTCGAAAATGTCGGCATAGGAAGCCAAAACTCGACAGAGAGCGTCAGCCTGGTCGGGAAGAAGATCAGATCCAATCATTTTTGTAAAGATGCTGTTGTCAGGACCTGGTTGCCGTGGATCTTCAGCTGGAGCAGGCTTGCTTACGGTGACAACGTCAACGTCATGGTCGGTTACAGGAGCGAGTAGGGCAAGGGACATCCTTTGCGGCAACACTTGGGGAACCAGCTCAAAATTTAGGATCGGGAGGAACAGGCAGTTATCGGCGATTGTGGCTACAACATGTGGGACAGCAACACTTCGCGTCAGTCGCACGTCGGGTAAAGGAGTGACGATGTAGTCGCCGTCAGGAACGGGTGGCGTCGATGACAAACACACGTATGTGACGGCTCGCGGCGGTAGACGAACAAATGTTGTAGGGCTTAAGCGGCTGACGGGCACTTTTGGGGCATCTGATAGAAGAGGAAGGTCGAGGTGTAGGATACCTGACGAACAGTCAATCAAGGCGGAGTGGGCGGAAAGAAAGTCAAGGCCCAATATCAGGTCATGTGGAGAGAGAGAGAGAGAACAACTTTATTATGGTCATGTGGACAGCGAGCAAGAACGGCAAAGAGAACGACGGTGTGACGACCGGCAATGGTTACACGCGCAGTGCACATTCCTATCACCTGAACAGCACCACCATCCGCAACACGTATTGTATGTGTCGTAGACGGTGTCATAACCTTGTGCAGACGGCGGCGTAAAGGAGCACTCATAATGGAGATGTGTGCACCAGTATCAATGAGGGCGGTTACAGGAATATGGTCCACTTTTACTTCAAGAAGCCTATGGTGCGTCGGGAGCGTCAGTAGAGGATTTTCGGTCGACGAGGGCACTGCAGCTTCACCTCCATAAGCTGCACGATCTAGTTTTCCGGCTGCGGTCGTCCAGAAGAGGTCGGAGAGGAAAAGCGGCGAGGTTGAGGGGAGCGGGATTGGCGACGTTGTGGCGACGGGGAGCGGGAGTAGCGGCGAACAGAAGTGGCATCAGTATCAGAAGGCTCCTGGGGGGTGAGCGACGAGTAAGCAGTAGGAGCAGCCGAACGCCTGAAGCCGGTAGAGCGCATATGGGGAGGAAAGGTCTGGTGAGGTGGATAGGTCCAACGGCGACGGCAGTAACGAGCGATGTGTCCAGCCTGATGACAGGAGAAGCAGATGGGCTGGTCGTCGGGCGTTCTCCATTCCGCTGGGTTACGGGAGGGCCAAGTAGGAGTGAAGGGGCGGCGAGCAGGTCCTGTGGAGTAAGGGCGTGTAGCAGGATGAGTCACTGGGCACGCTAGTGGTAAGCCGAGGTTGGCGAACTCCTGCCTGACCACAGCCTGAATGAGGGACACCGACGGCTGCGATGGGTCACTGGAGTGCATCGTGAAAACAGGTGGTGAAAGAGGTGAAACAGGTGCTGGAGAGGCTGCTTCGAGCTCGCGACGAACGATGCGTGTAAAATTGTCAGAGGCGGGCGGCTGGCGCATTGCCTCGCATGATGAAGTTGCGGTCGTGTTGGGAAGCCGCGTGAATTTGTGGGTTATACGGCGACTCTTGGCGTGTTCGAATCGCCGGCACTCCTTGATCATCGCTTCGACGGTGTCAACGTTTCCGTAAACTAGTAGGTTAAAGGCATCGTCTGCGATACCTTTCAGCACGTGAGAAACCTTCTCGGTCTCAGGCATGTGCTCGTCAACCAGGCGACAAAGGGCGAGAACATCCTGTATATACGCCACGTACGACTCGGTAGATGTTTGTGCACGAGTCGCAAGTTCGTTCCGCGCGGCAAGCCGCCGACCTGTGCTGTCACCGAAAAGGTCGCGAATCTGTTCCTTAAACGAGTCCCAGCTGGTAATGTCGGCTTCGTGCGTCTCGAACCACACCCTTGGGGCGCCAGCGAGGTAGAACAGAACGTTCGCAAGCATAAGAGTCGGGTCCCACCTGTAGCTGGCGCTGACTCGTTCATAAAGGTTGAGCCATTTGTCGACGTCAACACCATCCTGGCCAGAAAAGACGCCAGGATCGCGAGCAGGAGGAAGAACCACGTAGGTGGACGTCATGGGTGCCGCGGAAGGTCGGGAAGGTGGTGTGCGTTCGTCGTCTGACATGGCCGGAACGCCGATGAGACGACCGTTGCGGAGCTCCGTGATAGATACAGCGTACCCAGCACCTCCACCACAAAGATGTTACGTAAATAACACAAGGGAAGACTATTTACAACGTGTATTTACAGTAAGGCGCACAGCGGAACCAAGATGGTGGACAGCCGCGCACCAGACAGTCGCGTCTTCTTTGTCTTCTTCTGTGGACGATATGTGCCATCCCACGCTGGCTTCGTAACAATATGTTTAGAACGAATAGCGACCGATCCGTACGGTTTCGTGGTAGGATTTCTATGAGTGTGTGTGGGATTTCTGTGCATTCTATATCATGCTGTGTGGCCGTGAGACTGTTGTGGACTAGCGTGGAAGTGCAAGGGGATAACTGCGGACCGAGCTGCTGGTAGGCCGTGTAGCTAGGAAGGGTGGCTTCGGCGGACGTTTCTTGTAACGCGATGACGTCCGGAACGGATTCGGTGCTAGCCTGCTGGTCATTCCGCAATTTCTGCACAAGCTGCTGTAGATGGCTCCGCTTTTTCCGGTACCCCCTACTGTTCCACTGCCAAACATTCAATTTTGTGTGCGCCATACTTAGTTACCTGGGGTGGCCCCTTTCTGCGTTGAGGGCCAACTGTGCGCGGAGGGGAGGGCGAGTCCGATGCGCTGCGTGCGTGTTCGCGATTGCTTGTTCTAGATTTGCGAAGCGGGCGTCTATGGCCTGTTGCATGGTATTCAGACGCGTCTCGAATTTCGCATCCATCGCGTTAAAGCGGGCTTCGAGCTTTGCGTCACTGACCTGAAACGCATCGGCTACAGCTTTTGTGATTGCAGCAGTAATGTCAGCGTCTATTTGGAGCGACGCGGTCGAAGTGGTTGCTTTACGCTTTCCCGCAGCGGCGGCAGCTTGCGGCGGCAGGGGCGGCGGCAGGGGCGGCGGAGGCGGCTACTGTTGTTGCTGCTGCTGCGAGACGGTTGTTAGAACCGGTTGAGGGAGAGAGTTACCCAATTTGGATTCAAGCGACTGTATGTACTGAGTTATCTTTACCATTTGGGATATGAGTGTGGAGATTTGGGACTGCTGCGACGACAACTGCGCCTTGAGGCATTCTCCCTAACCAGCTCCCTCACCTTTGTGTCCGGCGAAGGGTCCTGTGACGAAGACTTGAGCGAGCACGGCAGTCCTTTGCCCCAGGCCACCTTTGTGGGACCGGACGAGCACTGCGATGAGCCCTGAGCCAAACCAGGGGGAAAGGCGACCGACGTCGAAGGGCCCTGGGAGGACGATGACACGAAGTGGTGGCTTGTGGACCGGGATTTCGAGCGGGACCGGGATCTGTTGCGGGACCTGGAACGACTGGCCCGTTCATGCTGCGGTGGTTGGCCGAGAGGCGGGAAAGATTCGTCTCGGGATGGCAGGCACCCGGTTCGCAGGATGGACGGTCGTTGAGGTGACTGGGCGCGGGTGGAGTTTGTGCCGGACGGCGAGGGCTTCTTAACGAAACGATATTTGCAGTTGGAGCTGTTGGTGGTGTGTCCCCCGTTACAGACGATGCAGCGTGCTTGACACGTCGGTTCTGTGCCTTGTGGAGGGGGCGGGTGGTCTGCCCCGCAGCGTCGGCATCGGTTACTTCTGGGAAGCGGACATACATCCGTTCTATGGCCCGTCTTCCTACAGTTGAAGCAGGCTTCCCTGCGAGGATAGTACGGGTGAAGTCTGAGCAAAACCCCGTGATAAAGGATCCAGTGTGGCAGGTGGTCTCCAAGCATAGTGACGAGGACGTGGTTGGTGCGGCCCATGCGTCTACCGCCTACTATTTGCAGGGTTGGATTACTGTCCCGCAGGTCCTTCAGTATTTCCTCATCTGGGAAGTTGTCAAACGCGCCGAAGAGGATACCTCTGAAGGCGTCATCGGGCGGAGGGGCGTAAATGTGAAAGTCCACGTTTGCGTCACCGATCTTTATGGTCGTGACTCTAAGGTACGTCTGGGCTCGTTTCGAGTCTTGAACACTAATGGTGAAGGTGTTGTTGGTTGGGTGGACTCTCACTTGGTCTCTCGTTGCCGGTGGCTGGTCGGGCAATGACGCCGCCTTGAGCAAAGCGTCGTATAATTGCCACGGTGGGATTGTGGTAAGGGCGATGGGGGTCTTCGGTCTGCCCACGATGTGGCTGGTGTCGGCGGGCATTCGGGGCAGCGGGCCGCGTCTTCTCTGCGTAGGAGGGCGCGGTTTTGGGGCGTTTTGAGGGAGCGTCGCTTGTTCTGCGTCCCTCGGGTTCGGCGTTGCGCGACGGATCTCCGATCGACGCTTCTCTTGGGCTCGCCGGCCGGGCGGTGGCTCCCACGAATCGTCGTTCAGTTCCTCATCAGGAATGTCTGTCCCTTCTACCGTGTAGTGCATATCGCCTGATGCAGCCGGCGATGCGGCGGTGAGGCGGGACGCCCACTGCAGCGAGGCCGCGGAGATGGCGAGGCCCCTTGGGCCTAGTTCCTTGTGAGCTCGCTAGGCCTAGCTTGACCAGGTACCCAACGAGGGCTTAGAAAATCGAAATTCTCACTTGGAAATTTCGTCGGAAAGTCCTTGAGCGTGGGGTCCCGAGGCTCAGGGAAACTTCGCGCGTCCGTTCGTGCCCAAAGTACGTCTGTCGGAAAACATTTCGGTCCGAAAATCGAAAAATTGCAGGAGCGCAATGCAGGCGCGTCTGATCGCTCCGAGTGCTTGCAGCCCCCCCCCCCCCCCCCCCCCCCCCTTGTGAGAGAGAGAGCGCGGAAGGCGCGCGTTGACTATGGAGACGCTCTTTCTTCGATGAACGCTCCACCCGCTAGCAAAGAAGAAGAACGCGCCCTCACCCGCGAGAGACAAGCTTGACGCAGGCAGCGTCTTCTAGCGAATTTCTTGATTGAAAAATGCCGACTGCTCGCGCTGGGGAACCGTTCACCGGCCACCCATATATATATATATATATATATAGTCAAGATCCAGTTCCTCTATATATATAGAGGCACTGGATCTTGACTTGCAATGAAGTGCCGGGGGGAGATTTCACTTGTGCGTAGTTGAACCATATGGATTCGTAGCGTGCGTGTTAACTAAATTAATCCGGAACTCGGCACGATCTACGATGAACGTCCGGAGCTTCGCCCACTCATCATCATTCACTCCGTGGATATGCTGTAATTTTTTTTATTTAAATGCATTTTAGAAAGACAACCTAAGCTCTGCCATTCTGTTTTGTTTTATGTTAATTATATTGTGTATCCTGGCTCTATAATTTTATGCTTTTTATAATTTTAATTGCAAATGTATTGTTTGTATAAGTATACGAACCTTGTATTTTCACGTTATCAATTGTTAATTAATACGACTTTGCTTTGCAGCGCTGTTGCTTATTTAAACTCTCGAAATCTTGCGCTGCTATGTTTCACTGAAGGCGTTTTTCTGCAGTATTACGTATGTGCATTTTTGTGGGTCCTAGAGCAATAAACGCATTCCCAGATTAAAATAAAGGGAGCTTTGGAAAAACTGCTGTTCTTCAGACAGTGACAATGTCAATAAAGCCTGCTTTTGTTGTGAGTGAACGCAACCACAAGCAACGCGCCCTTTATTTGATTTCAACATTGGTGCTTTACGTGGAACGGGCGAGGAGTTCTTCGTCTTATGTGCAACACATTCCTTTTCGAGGGGGAGGGGGGATGAAGAAGGCTTCCGATGTGTACCAGCTAGCTGGTTTCTCGTGTAAGTGGTCACTGTAAAAAAGGGGGGGAAACGGGCTCGTTATGCGGTACGATGTGCTACGCTATTTCAAGCTGCAGTAGTCTGCGGCAACTTCAATAACAATAATATCAAATAATATTTATTTGCACTAAAATTTTTGTAGGGGGGGGGGGTATAACTAGGAATGAAAAGATCATCCTGGGCGCGACGGAGAGGTACCAACGCGTACGCGGAACGCCTGCCAGCCATCCGCCCGGGAAGATTGGTCGACGCCAGCGCCACCGCATCATTCCACGCTGAAACGGCCGCGCCCAGGCAGGCGCTCGCGCCACTCAAAAGTTCTAGTACACTCTAGCAGAGGCGTACGCTTTCTTGCTCGTTCATTCCGCGTCGCTGGTCAAAAGACTTTAGCTTACAAAAATGAAAAAGAAAGGTGATTCTAACAAACAATCAATTTAGCAATATAGACATAAGTGATTATAAACTGTTCGATGGCCCTCACTATCGGCCGAAGCGTTTTTATTTCTTTTGTAAATGTCAAATGAAAACACTCTGGACAAAATGCATAAGCTGAACAAATCTCTCGTTTCACGTCGTACTTGACGCAAGGCTTTAAAATACAAAATAGGTACGCTAAAAAACGACGAGCGCAGATAACACAAGTAAAAAAGATTACCTTCGCGGATAATCTTCGCAGATCTATGGGTATATCCGGCGTAATGGAAACTGGATACGGCTTACAAAATATTATGCTGCGTAGCAGTCTGTGCTAGATCTATACAAGGTGAATCCTTATGCATACTCAAACGCGCATGGTTTTGTTCTTTGCGGTGCGATTTTTGTCACCGGCTAGCCAGCTGTTACCAAGAAGGCGTGAAGTCCTACTTATCCTGAACGTTTACGATTTCACTATCACAAAAATATTACTAATGAGAGTTATAATTGCTCCATACAAACATATTTTATGCGAGGCGTATATAGGGATGTGCATTCTAAAACGTACTGCTAAGCTGAAATAAATGTTGGGTCGCATCGAGCTGCCGACATAACCCGCTGTGCCGGTTTCGACGACCGACCACGACCATTTAATCACCTTCCTTCGAGTGTCACTCCTTTTTTTTTTGGCACATGTTTGAGAAGACAGAGTTTCCAGCAAAATTAAACCACGCATTACGCTGCCACAGCCAACGTTGTTAGATCACAGCTGAGCCAAATGATCTATGCCTGAACGTCGAACCATGGCCTCCGCGATCGGCAGCTGCTGTCGCCGATTGCCGAGGTCATGGTCGAACATCGGACAGCGGTGGCGCGGCGGAAGGTAGCGGCCATGGTGGCGTGTCGGGTGTCAGCGCACGCACTGCCGTGAAGTTGGCTTTCCCTCAAAAGGATGCATTTTGGGCACGTGAGCGCTCTAGGCGAATGGGGGGCGCGAGCGGCGAGTTCTGTGAGATACGCAACTCTGTTCACTAAGGGGAACATGTACAGTAACTCTAGTTTTTCCTAAAGTCCTTTAGGTTTTTCGCTAGTGTGCACGGGCCTTTAGACCGTGCGGCGCGGCCTAAAGGCCCGTGCACACTAGCGAAAAACCTAAAGGACTTTAGGAAAAACTAGAGTTACTGTATACGTATTTAGGCGCGGCTTAAAGGCCCGTGCACACTAGCCAACGTGCACACTAGGCAGTGATGCCAACTCTAGGGATTTATCCCTAGACCTGGGGTACCTCCATGTCACTCAGGGATTTGGCGTCCTCGTTGTGGGATCTAGGGATTTCTGGGAGGCAGTCTAACGAGAACTATTTTGGCAAAAAAAGACAATAATGTTTGCTGCTTTATTTGAACTTAAAGGGGCCCTGCGACACAAATTTAGCAGGCCGTTTTTATCACCGTTTCTAGAACTGTTGCACGCGGGGATGGCGCAGAGAGAGTAGAAACGCCGAAAGCAAAGTAGCTATAATTGTATTTCAGCGAACAAACAGCCCAAAATCGCCTCCTGTTTGAACTGAGGCGACACACAACGGACATTTTTGTTACAGGAAGTGACATGGAGTGACGACTACAGTGGCTACAGTGACGACTACAGTGCAGACCGCGCCGCCGGCACTGACGCCACTCGGCGATGCAAGGGAAAGGGAAATCCAGGGGGCGCTGAAACCCGTTTACAGGGGCTTTATTTACACGTTCGCTCGGTGCGAAATCGTCTGCTCGCCGCGCAGAAAACACATAGGCCGAGTTTGGTGACGTGCGCTTATACACCGCAGCGTTCGTTCTGTTTCTGTTTTTCTGCTACTTGCACATGTATACCGTTTTATTCTTTTTTTTTTCTTTTTGCTTTTGTGGAAACTAGCCCTTGAGGCTTGGTACTTCCCTTCCAATACGACTGAAGACGTTCGTGAAGCGATTATTATTTTTTTATCCCGTTGTGAATTTTGTTCTTGCAGACTATTTCGGGTGTCGTGCTTCGTTTTATATAACGGCGTTTAATCGCAGGTGCATTGATATTTGTGACATTTAGCCGAAGTGGTGTAGTGGTGCCGATATCAATAGTCCCGGCGCTTGAAAAGGAACTGCCGAAATATGATCTGGTGAGAATGGTATGTCTGTTTAAATGTTTATCTGCTTGAGTTCTTTATTTGGCTACGTTCTTCTATAAACGGATAAGAAATATTTTTATTCCGCACATGGTACAATATCAAGGAATTCTTTTATGAGTACATGCTTGTACAACCTTTCTTATAATGGAGCATATTCAAGAACACATAGTATTACAACGGGAACAAACAGCGCTAGACACTGGACGGCGGGGGAACGACAGACAGGATGCCTTAAAAGTATTTCTTGAAGGGATGGTTGGTAAATAAATTTAAGAAAAGGGGCCTTTCCTATCCGGGTTCGAAAATCCATCTTAAAGCATGCATTTTGGTAATTTTCTCCTTACGGCAGATGCATAGCAGTCTTTTTCTTTTTCCGGGACGTTAAGGCTTCCGGTCTTTCTCTGCAGAGCGGCCGATTTTTCAGCCTTCTAATTCTTCGTTTCATATGCAAAATTACTTCATCCAGTAGCGTCACTTCGTCCTCCAAGTGCTGCACATCTTGCGTTTCAGCTTTTACATTTCCAAAATCATTTGGTTTTTTTTCTTACATTTTTCATTCCTCTTTGCAACATTTTTTTTACTTCTATCAGCATTATTCTGAGATATTTGCAGGCTAAAATTCCTGTGCACATTTTGTGGTAAAGGCTTCTAACGAAACACACAAACGAAAACTCGGTATCCTGCCCCTGAAAATACATGTCCATAATCTTACCAGCCTGGGGAATGAATGGTGATCCAGACTTGCCAGGCAGTGGCGAGGCTGTCATTTTTGGGGAGGGGGGGTGCAATAATGGCAGGCACAACACCAAAGTCCCAGCCTCCATTCTCAAGACGCACAGCTTCGCTGTCATGTATAGTAATGGTCAATATGACGTGACACGAACTGTTTGCTGAAAGGAAGCTCGAAATATTGTTCTTGCGCTCATATGTCTCTCTGCCCTTTAAATATTTCATGCATTGTTGCAATACTCCCTCTCTTTTCGGCACAAGGAACAACTACTATACCTATTAGGAGGAAAACCTGAGCTCTATGTTTGGTTTGCGTCCATGATATTTGTGCAGCGCTTACACAAAAAGCAAAAAAAGAAAAAGACGATCAGATGGCTACAGCGCCCGCATCCAACTGTTTCTTTTTTTAACGATTCTCGGAGCGCTGTCACTGCTCAAGGCAACAACAAATTTGCACAAAAAAAGAAAGAAAAAAAACCCCACCAGGAGCCCGCGCCACGCACGCAGATGAGTATACAAGTGCGCATTTCACGCGGCGGCCTGACGTGTATGCGGGAGCGCGCGCCACCTAGCGGAAACATCGCCAAGTGGCGTCAACGTCTCCCATACGCGCCGCTTGGCGGTAATCACACTTTCCTATTCTAGCCACTGTAGTGACGACGTTGGCGGGGCCAGGCTGGGCGTTCTGATTGGCTCGACGCCCCAAGGTGCTTGTTACACACGTGTGGTGCCAGCTTGGTCACGCTATTCAGTACCAAAATATACTAAAATAGTTTTTATGCTTCGTAAGAAAGAAAGCAAGTATCTGACATTACTTGCAAAACGATACTAGGCGCGCTGTGCAATGGTTTGCGCGTCCATATGGCACGTCCACTAAGAACACAGCGTGTTCGACGCGTGCCGCCATATGGATGGATGCTATGAGCGTCCCCTTTGTAACGGGACGGTGACATGTGCGCCACCAGGCTCGCAAGAAAATTTAAGAACTTTCGTTTCCTTCTCTCTTTAAATTGTCCTCATGCCTTTTAAATCTACTTCAATCAAATCAATCATACTATAGCAAAAACGGAAATTCATAGCCCAGTCCTCTGCCCCTTACGGCAGAAAGTCCATATTTTTCCCTATAATTATTTTTGTCCGTTCTCTCTAGTTTTCCGACACCAGTATTCTAACCGTCTCTTACCTATTTCAATAGCGGGTATGTTCAGCTTCCCGTTGTTCTCCCTAAAACCCAAGGCTTCATGTAGGGTGGTGCCCAAACGTACACCCGGGTGGATATTTCCGCATTCAATCAGAACATGCTCCGTCGTTTCCCTATCTTCCTCACAGCATGTGCCTTTTTCTTCTTCTTTACTGAATTTCGCTTTATAAATACGCGTTCTAAGGCAGCCCGATCTGGCTTCAAACAATAAAGCGCTTCCTCTTGAATTATCGTAAAATGCATCCCTCTTTATTTCGTTTTTGCCCTTTCGGTAGTTGCCAGAGTCGGTTTTTTTTTTTCCATCGCTACAATCCAGTAAATCTTCTCCGCCTCTCTGACTTTTCCCTTTACGCTCTTTGTTGTTAGTTCTCTTAGAGCCTTACATTTACTGGTGAGCCTCCTAGTTCGTTTTCTCCACTGCGTGTCAACGCTCTTTCTATATAAATAACGGAACACCTTCACTGCCCACCTACTCTCTTTCATATTCCTAAGCCTCTCTTCAAACCTTATTTTGCTCTGGGCTTGCCTCAAAACTCGCCCATCCCATATCGCCCTTTACTGCCTCGTTTGTCGTTTTCCCGTGAGCACCAAACGCGAGGCGTCCCACAGGTCTTTGACTCACATCCATTCCTGATTGTATCTCTGGTCTCATGCACACCACTGAGTTCCCAAATGTAAGCCCCGGTACCATTACCCCTTTCCACAGACCCCTAAGCACCTCGTACCTATATTGTATCCCCATAACGCTCTGTGCTTCATTATTGCTGCGTTCCTCTTTCCATTTTCTAGCCAAGGCTTTTTCGTGTACCTCCATGTATCTATCACCCTCATTTACCCATACCCCAAGGTACTTGTATTCGCTTACTCTCGGTATTTCTTGGCCCTGTATGGATACCGCCTGGTCGATGGGACCATTCAATACCATCAATCCACATTTTGTTACACTAAATCCTAGTCCTAGAGCCTCGCCTTGCTTTCCGCATATATTCACCAGCCGTTGTATGTCATCTCGACTGTCCGCGAATAAGGCAATATCATCAGCATAAAATAAACCCGGTAGCAGCTGCTCAATCATCACGCCGCCCTGTTTGTGTGACAGATTAAAACCAATGTTGCTATCTCCTAGCGTTTTTTCCATTCTAACCATGTACAGCATGAGTAACAGCGGCGACAAAGGACATCCCTGTCTCAGCCCCTTGCTATAATATCAACGTTCTCTATGCTACTGATTCCTTCCCATTCTATGCAAACTCTATTTTCTCGATATATCTCCCCCAAAAGCTGTACACAATCGTCCCCTATGCCCATTCCTTCCGCTATTTCCCACAGCATTTCCTGATTAACATTGTCATACGTCCCAGTGATGTCTAGAAAAGCCACATACAACGGCCTGCTTTCTATTTTAGATATTTATATACACTGAGTAAGAACAAATTGGTTATCGTCTAGTCGCCTGTCTACTCGAAATCCATACTGAAGTTCTCCCAAAATATTGTTACGTTCTGCCCACGCTTCTATTTTTAATTTTACTGCTTGCATAGCCATCCTGTATAGTACCGATGTAATGGTTAGCGGCCTGTACGAGCGAATGTTATTCTTTTCCCCCTTGCCTTTATAGATTAAGTTCATTCTGCTTTTTCGCCAACTGTCCGGTATTTGCCTCTCCTGTAAGCATTTTTCGACGGCTTTAAATAGTGCTTCTTTAGTGTTCTGTCCTAATTCGTTAATGAGGCTAACGGGGACTCCATCTAAACCCGTAGCAGTGCGCTTTGGAATTTTAAATGCGAAGCATTTCTTAGCGAACTTCGGCCAATTTGAGCGTATCTATCTATCTATCTATCTATCTATCTATCTATCTATCTATCTATCTATCTATCTATCTATCTATCTATCTATCTATCTAGCCAGCCGCCTACCGGCCGTTTCGCTAATCGGATGTTTACGAAAATTGGTATGCCACATCATGACTACATGACGAACATAAACGACAGGTCATAACATGAAAATCATGATATGCATGTCATCAGCGGCATGATTTACATGCCACGGTCTTAGGGCTCTCCTGGCCGTTTCGCTAATGGGATGTATGCGAAAATTGGTATGGCACAACACGACTGCCTGACGAACATAAATGGCAGGTCATAACATGAAAATCACGACATGCGTGTCATGAGCGGCATGGATCACGTCACAGTCTTGGTGCTCTCCTGGCCAAAATTGGTATGCCACAATATGACTGCATGGCGAACATAAATGACAGGTCATAACACGAAAATCATGACATGCATGTCATGAGTGACATGATTTGCATGCGACGGTCATGAAAATCATGATATGCATGTCATGGGCGACATGATTTACATGGATTTACATGCTCTTGTGGCCGTTTGGTTAACTTCATATGTACCAAACTCGGTATAGCGAGGCAACAATGCAAATCCATTTTACGTTCCTTATGCGTGCTTCGCATTTCCTTGATTCCCACTGCACGTGGGATCTGCCAATTTTTTCCTTCGGCCTTTTTCCAGTTGAAATTGTCAAGTTCCAGCTCTTCCTTAGTTTCGCTGTCCGTCATGGTTTTATCCACTGGGGAAATCTGTTGGACGATCTTTTTAAACGAATCGGCTGTTACCTTCTGGATGTAACCCAACGCTTCGTACCCTTCCAATTGATTTCCTCTTTCATCAACAATATGTTGTTGCAATGTGGCAGACTTTTTACTTAGCGCTTTTATGTGGCTCCAAGATATCCTAGGCGCGGCCTTCTTTTTCCATGAATTTCTGTCACCCAGCGTTCGCTTTCACCTCTAATTTTTGCCTCGACCAATTTCTATACAATGGATTTTTTCTCTAAATATATTTCCCATCTTTCGCTGACTTCGCGTTATGCAATTCTTATCGCCAGATTCTTTCCTTACAGTTATTCCCGTCCACATGTAAGCTACACCTAGCCACGTTTTCTTTCCACCTACCGTGCCCGAAACCCAGAGGTGCTCTGAACACGTTTGTTTTACTGTCCCATTTGGCTCCGCTATGAATAAGCATTCCAACACACCCACCTTTTCTTTCTGATACGATCATGTTGCATCCTTCCCAAACATACTTGTCAACATGCGGTGGCTCTCCCAGGTCTCCAAGGTGTGTTTCTGTAACCGCATAAACGCCTATGTTTTCTTTGTTTAACTGTTCCTCAATCTCTAACCATTTAGCCTTTTTTCTGCCACCTTGCATGTTTATGTAACTAATTGCTACACGCGCCTTCTCTCTTTTCTTCCTTTTATCTTTTTTTCTCGCTTTTCTCAGTGCTACCTGCCCGAAAATCCCCGTGGTTGTTTCCTTTGTTCCTTGCTACCCCGGACTCCGAAGGGCCCGCGTGCCCCCCAAAAAAGCTACTGCACGTCCTGCAAGCCGCCAACCCACCTCATGACCAAGCCTCCTATCGAAGTGAATTGTCTCTTTGGACCCCCCCCCACCTATCCACCTCCCTGTTTGTTTCCACTACTTCGAAACCCTTCTCTCGACTCGTACGCCATATCTCTTTGTTTGCATCGACAACCGCTCTTTGCAGGTTGCCGTCACGCACTGGTATTTCGGGTACCGTGAACACTACTATCTGCACCTGGGGGGAGATGGTGCGCATGTCGTCGACGCCTTTTGCAAAGGTAGTCGCTAATCCTGACGATTCTTTGTTGAGGACGTCGTTTAGCCCTGCCGCAATCACCACGAGGTTGCGTCCGTGAGCCCCAGACCTGAGCTTTTCTCTCGCTTGCCTCATGACTGAACCCAGCCTATGTCCTGGGAACGTCCCTACCAATACTCGTTTGTCGCCTTTCACCCTCTCTTTGAGTGCCTCGGCGCATCGAACTGAATTGGAATCACCGGCTATGATAACCCTCTGAGGTTTTCCAGCTGAAGTCACATGCACCTGGCTACTGTCTGGGTGTTTAGCCTGAGTCACAGCTGCTGCATTGTCTACTCCCTCCTGCAAAACTACTTCCTGGAAGCTGGGCCCCGCGCTCTTTGCACCTGTGTTCTTCAGACCCGATCCTTTCGCCCCTCCCGCGCTGGAGGTCGGCGCCCTACTATTCTCGCTGTTGTCTGCTTCTTTGTTCATCTTAACCACCATTACTAGTCCCTCCTCTGCTGACCTAAGCCTTTCTCCCATGGCCTTCGTTTTCTCACGCTCTTTTGCCAACGCATTTTCAAGCTCCGCGATTCTGTCCAGAAGTTCACCCCGAGCAGCCATCATTTTTTTCCATTTTTGCCTCGATCTCGCACTGTCTACATTTGGCGTCAGCTTCTTCTGCCTTCTCTTCCGCACAAACTTCCATTTTCACCGCTGCCCCGCACCCTGAACACGTTGCGGCCTTTTTGACCATGACCGCTCGTAGCACAAGAGTTACACTTCTAAAGAACAAAGGCCCTCGGTACTACAAACACTTCCCTAAGACAATGCGTACCCAAAAACTCAATGGATACCCCACACTTCAAAACACACGTGGTGGGTGTACGTGCGCCTCAGCCACGTGGAGGCAGAAAAAGGAAAGCAAAAGAACCCCTAAAAAACAAGTTACTGACCCCTCCAAAGACCGTACCAACTAATAACCTCGGTACTACAAACACGTCCCTAAGTACAAACCCTAAGTACAAACACGTCCCTAAAACAATATGTACCCAAAAACTCAATGGATAGCCCACACTTCAAAACACTCGTGGTGGGTGTACGTGCGCCTCAGCCACGTGGAGGAAGAAAAAGGAAAGCAAGAAAAACCCTAAATAAACAAGTTACTGACCCCTCCAAAAAACCGTACCAACTAATAACCTCGGTATTACAAACACGTCCCTAAGTACAAACCCTAAGTACAAACACTTCCCTAAGACAATGCGTACCCAAAAACTCAATGGATAGCCCACACTTCAAAACACTCGTGATGGGTGTACGTGCGCCTCAGCCACGTGGAGGAAGAAAAAGGAAAGCAAGAAAAACCCTAAATAAACAAGTTACTGACCCCTCCAAAAAACCGTACCAACTAATAACCTCGGTACTACAAACACGTCCCTAAGTACAAACCCTACGTACAAACACTACAGTTATGTTTTTCTTTTGTTCGTTTTCTCCTTAATGTGGATTGAAGTCCCGTCAAGGAGATGATCGACGTCGATGAAGCAGGAGGCAGGTTGGAGGTAATGAACTTGAAGGTATATTGCAGCGAAATATTTACAGTCATATGTACACCTTGCCGAAGCACACTGATGATAACATAGACATCAACAGCGTCTTACTCTTCTATTTAACTTTTCTTAAGTTAGAGCCTAGAACACTGTTACTACATACAACGAACCTAGTCTCACTGATCGACCACCGAGTGGTTACGGCCCAGACAGAAGTTGCATCGTACGGAGTCTTACTGATCGATCAGTTAAGTGATTACAGCCTAGACTGAAGGGGAACGAATCCCGTCCAGTCTTTAGTACCTTGCGGTAACAAAGAAAAAGGGGAGGTGGCCACTGCTGGTCCGCCTCAACCTTCTGTTATCCAATCTGTTTACCCTCAGATTAAGCCACTCCCTAGTGGGCTGTCCCTAATCTCGACAGCAGCGTCTTTGCAGTTTACACAGGCATTTTGGCATTCTTTCCCATCATGGCTCTCCCTCTCCTTATCCCACGCTCTCAGATACTCTCACAGTCGAAATATCGGTATCGTAGCAGCCCTGCGGCATTCGCGTCATCTCCCAGGCTCATCCAGTCGAACCCTGTCGTGAAGTGGGTTCCGTGAAACACTGCGTGTCTTCGCCTTTCCCGCAGATTGGACCGTGCATTGCTGCGACTCAACCCTTCGTTCCAGTCGGCGCGCCGAAAGCGCATGCCGGTCGTTACAGAATTGGTTGGGCCAAGCGCATTGTCGCTTCGAGCGACGGCGCACTTCTCATGCATTCTCTTCCTACGCGTCCAAGCTGCTCTTCCCCGAAACGGCCACTGAGCAGACAAGCACGGTCGCGCAGCCGCAACTCCCCGGAGCGACTGCGGGGAGCATGACATGTTTGCCCGCCTCATCTTCCTCCGCGTTGGCCGATCTTCCTCCAGCCGGGTTCAGCGAAAGGGAAGGGTCTCGTACCAGGAACCCCTGGGGGCCAGCGTGGGAGACCAGCCGCTCAATGGGAGCCCTTTGCTTTCCATTGATAATTGCTGTCAAAGACCATGCAGAGAGAGAGCCGAGAAAGAAGCTTTGTATAGCGTACGGTGCTACGCCGTCCCTTCTGTACGATCGCCTTATGAGCGGCAACATAACAACTCCCCTAAGACAATATGTACCCAAAATCTCAATGGATAGCCCACACTTCAAAACACTCGTGGTGGGTGTACGTGCGCCTCAGCCACGTGGAGGAAGAAAAAGGAAAGCAAAAAAACCCCTAAATAAACAAGTTACTGACCCCTCCAAAAAACCGTACCAACTAATAACCTCGGTACTACAAACACGTCCCTAAGTACAAACCCTAAGTACAAACACTTCCCTAAGACAATGCGTACCCAAAAACTCAATGGATAGCGCACACTTCAAAACACTCGTGGTGGGTGTACGTGCGCCTCAGCCACGTGGAGGAAGAAAAAGGAAAGCAAAAAACCCCTAAAGAACAAGTTACTGACCCCTCCAAAAAACCGTACCAACTAATAACCTCGGTATTACAAACACGTCCCTAAGTACAAACCCTAAGTACAAACACTTCCCTGAGACAATGCGTACCCAAAAACTCAATGGATAGCCCACACTTCAAAACACTCGTGGTGGGTGTACGTGCGCCTCAGCCACGTGGAGGAAGAAAAAGGAAAGCAAAAGAACCCCTAAATAAACAAGTTACTGACCCCTCCAAAAAAACCGTACCAACTAATAACCTCGGTATTACAAACACGTCCCTAAGTACAAACCCTAAGTACAAACACTTCCCTAAGACAATGCGTACCCAAAAACTCAATGGGTAGCCCACACTTCAAAACACTCGTGGTGGGTGTACGTGCGCCTCAGCCACGTGGAGGAAGAAAAAGGAAAGCAAAAAAACCCCTAAATAAACAAGTTACTGACCCCTCCAAAAAACCGTACCAACTAATAACCTCGGTATTACAAACACGTCCCTAAGTACAAACCCTAAGTACAAACACTCCCCTAAGACAATGCATACCCAAAAACTCAATGGATAGTGCACACTTCAAAACACTCGTGGTGGGTGTACGTGCGCCTCAGCCACGTGGAGGAAGAAAAAGGAAAGCAAAAAAAAACCCCTAAAAAGCAAGTTACTGACCCCTCCAAAAAACCGTACCAGCTAATAACCTTGGTACTACAAACACTTCCCTAAGTACAAACCCTAAGTACACACACTTCCCTCGGTACTACAAACACTTCCCTAAGACCATACGTACCCAAAAACTCAATGGATAGCGTTCCTGTGACTCGGGTACTATTGAACGTGTCATACGGTCTGCCGTAGCCATTCCTTATATTCACCGCATTTCCCACAATCTCAAGAAAGTGATAAACAAATACAATGGGAATATCGTGTTTTCTGCCTCAAGTAAGCTATCAAAAATTTGTCTCCTCACTACAAAAAGGAACCACAAGCAGTGCAACAAGAAACATATCAGCGCCGTTACTGACTGCGCGAAGAACGTCGTATACATGATCCCACTGAGAAAGATGTTTCAATGTCAGGGCGAATGAGCATTCCTTGTCTATCAAGAATAGTTCGGGTGGCCACCTAGCTGAACACTGCAAAAGGTGCGGGTGCATTCCAGAATTCGCGCGTACCACTTTCCTGAAGTGCTCAGATGACCGTTACGAAAGAGAAATAATTGAAGCGCACCACATTCTTAGGTTTGCGGACAATTATGTGTCAGCGCGCCCTCTGTTGCGCTTTCTGAGAAAGAGGTAGCTTTTTTGGAAGGTTATGTGTAGTAATTTTTTTACAATCCTAGTGTTTTTAGGTTTTTAGCTTTTAATTTTTAACGATTTTATCTTTCTTGACGAGGCTTTTCGGTCTCCTTCCATTGTTTCACATTGTTGCTCATCTTGTTTTTCACTCTTCGTTTGTTTCTTGTTTTTGACGCTGCGCTTTGCTGTTCAAGCCTTGTTATTGTTTTTATTGTTTAGTTTTACCTTTGTTTTTGACGCAGCTTCTTTGTTGTTTAAGAAATTTTTAGTGGTTTATTTGTTTCTTTTTTCTGACGATTCATGATTGTTCGTACGCGATAGTTTTATTATCCTTTACAAAACATGTGATTATGAAATTTGGTGCGCAAGGTTCTGGCTATTTCCCTCGCCTTCTGTGGCATTGCTGCTTGTGTATTGCCGGGCACGTGGGCAAGATGCGGTGATTATGGCGGTGACGTGGAGGTTTGTTGTCAGAAGGTCCTATCATGACAAAGATTGTTTGGCGGCTGTGTGCATAAATTCGATGTTGTTTCAATAAATGTCAGTTGAAAGTGAGCGCCAGTCCTGTGTGTTGCCTCTTCTTTGTGTGTCGTCCCTTTCTTGGACACTCTTGTCAGAAAGGAAAAATAATTTCCAGACTAAAGAAGGCGAAGCGTTACCAAACCGTTCCATTGAGTCAGTTGTTGAGGACTTCGAGGCTTGTGCCGAAATGCACGAGGCTACCACATGACGAATACATGTCGGCCCTGCAACGGGTAGTGGAGCAACATATGGTCCCAGACAGAAGGTCGGCACGGGCGTTAAGGATTCCGTGGTGGGATAGCGATGTTGAGGAGGCCTGGAAAAGGCGTCGAGAGGCAAACAGGGAGCATCGAAGTATGGTGCAATCGTCGGACACAGAGGCGTGCCCAGTCACCTGGCAGAGGTATCTTGAACTGAAGCACGCCGTACAGGCGAAAATTCCCGAGTACAACAAGCAGATATTTCACTCTCTGCTCGAAGATGGCATGAAAGCAGCTGAGAAGCTTTGGCAATATGTGCTGTGAGCACTTTTAACGTACTTCATCGTTCTCATCTGTACATAACCATCATCATCCCTGTTCCTCTTCTTCGTGCTTTGATGCTGGTAGTGCCTGCAGAATAAACGTGTCTGCTGGCGTTGTCTGGTCCGGTCTTCCTCGGTCTTCCAGTGCAAACACTGGAAAGGCGACAACAGAGTTCACCCCAACTAAGGGATGCTGACACCAACCAGCCGGTGGCACAGGTCAGGCAGCACCTGACACGATATATCATTGGACTGTTTGGCTCGACGGGAAATGACAGCGACAGGGATGCTTCCACGCCCCGCCACGGTGGTCTAGTGGTTATGACACTCGGCTGCTGATCCGAAGGTCGCGGCGGCTGCATTCGATGGAGGCGAAATGTTGGGGCCCGTGTGCTGTGCGATGTCAGTGCACGTTAATGAACCCCAGGTGGTCGAAATTTCCGGAGACCTCCACTACGGCGTCTCTCATAATCAGCTGGTTTTGGGACGTTAAACCCCACAAATCATCAATCGGGGGATGCTTCCACGGCTGCGCAACTACACCCTGCCTTCGGCGAAATGCAAGAGGAAACGGAACCGCGCTGGGCGGTGAGCTTTGTGACAGTAAACCGTATACCATAGCGCGAATCAGCACTCGAACTGCAACGGGACCAGATAAAGTTCCGGCACGCCTGGTGAAGTGTCTCCGCCCACAGGCTAGGGAGAAACTTGCGGATGAGCTGTCAAGCATCCTTGCTGGCACTGAAATCGCGAAGGACTGGCGCCAGGGTAGGCTAACGCTGATCCTAAAGCAGGGTGGCGCGGCGGACCTGCTCCAAAGCTATCGCCCCATCATGGTCTATAGCGTGATGTAGCGCTTGTTCGCCGGTGTCCTAAGGGAATGGCAAAGTAGCTGGGCTGAGGCGAAGAACTTGCCGATTGAACTACAAAATGAGTTTCGTTCGGGTCGTAGATTGGACAGTGTTGGGAAGTTGGTGGTGGAGGCCGTGCTGTCTCCCTGGGTTCCGCGCTTCAGGTCGACGGTTCCACATCCCAGCTCGAAGGAGAGGTTGCCGAAGCACGGAGCGTACTCGGAGACGATGGCGTATGAGAAGAGGGAGATGTTTATTTACACGATGTTAAGAGAAGCTTCCTGAGCGCGTTTGCGCTCATATTGTACACAGTATTATTTACAGTGGTGTCCAATCAAAATGTCGTCTGCGCCCTCGAAAGGAGGAGGTCACTCCCCGCCTTCGCTGCTTCTCCGCGGGAAAGAGTGACGGGACCCGCGTTGCAGCAGATGATTCCTGGAGACGGAACAAAAGGTGCGGTCCGGCGAAGAGGCTTACTGAAAACGACCTCAGCACAAATAAATGCGCTCTTCTCGGCCCCGTCCTTTTCACGACACGCTGGCGCCTTCTCATACTGTGGCAGCCGTAGATCCACCTGCTGGCAGCAGGTCTCAGTGAGTGAGTGAAAAGACTTTATTAGATGATCCGATGGACGACTATCCTATCCCCACGAGGGGAGGGGTCATCTCGATGCGGTCACACATCACCTCGGCATGGTGTCCTCTACTCGGCGAGCAGCCTTCGCTACTCCCACCTTTTTCTGGCACCCGCGCCTGCCCCTGTGCTGGGATAGTAGCGGGCACCTGGCGATTTCGCTCGGGCGCTGCTTTTCCAGGGCAGCCGAAATCCACTGGACGGCCCGTGTCTGCTCTTCAAGTTGGTCGCTTCCCGCGGCGGCCATAAGCCATGGCGGGATCGTCGTCACTGCCCTTGCCTCCCTTAGATTCTGTACACAGTCCCATAAAATGTGGGCCGCAGTAGCCCTTTCCGATTTACACACGCGGCACAAGTCACTCACATATACGCTAGAACACACGTGCTTCATGAGCATCGGCGTAGGTAGCGACCCAGTCGGCAGTTGCCGGTACGTCACCGCCTCGCTTCGGGTCAGGCCATGGTGAGGAGGGGGCACAGTTCTGCGCCCTGGTCTGTACCATTTCAGAACTTCACTGTATTCTGTCATTCTGTCTTTGGCCTCGCACCACCACTCCTCCGTCGAGTCGGCCGGTTGGGCGGCGCGGTTTGTGAAACCTCGCGCAGCGCCGTTAGCCGTCTCGTTGTGGTTCGCGTTGCCGCGGGCCGACAAGTCTCTACCCATGTGGGCCGTGAACCACTTATTATCACCGCTCTGTCCGCTAGGTTCACCGCGCGCAGCACCCGCACTGCTGCCACACACACTGCCTCTGGCGTAGTTCCGCACCGCGGTCCTGGAATCGCTCAGCACGGTCGCGCATTCGGGATCGACGAGGGCAATGGCTACCTCGGTCCGCACGCTCGCCGCCGCCCTCGTCTCGCCGGTGACCGCGCTGACCACCGCCGCGGCGAAAGCTCCCCTCCTGTCCTGATACTCCACCGCGTCCACGCATACAGCACCGCTGTCTCTGGCGTGGAGGTCGATCAAGGCCCTTGCCGCCCTCCGCTCCCTATTGTACTCAGGGTTCACGTTCTTGGGTACTGGGCACACTTGCACGTTTTGCCGCACACCCTCTGGTACCTCCGCTCCTTCCGCAATCTCCTCGTCTGCTTTCCTCAGTTCGAGTCCTATGTTGCGCAGCACCTGCCGGCCGGTTCTGGTGCCCGAGAGCCGCTCCTCCTGGGCGGTCCTCTGCGCTTCTGCAATCTCCTCGAGGGTGTTGTGCACCCCCAGCGACAGGAGATTCTCCGTGCTTGCACAGTCGAAAAGCCCGAGTGCTGCCTTGTAGGCCCTTCGTTTGAGCGCATTGATCCTGTTGCGCTCGTGTACCTTCCAATTGTGGAACGCCGCCACATAGGCAATATGGCTCACGGCAAAGGACTGGACCAGCCGCGTGAGGCTGGCCTCCTTTATGCCTGCGGCCCTTCTGCTCGGTACCCTCTTTATGAGGCGTGCGGCCGAGTTGACTTTATCCGTTAGGCGGTTGGTGGTTTCGCCATTGGCTCTGTTTCGCTCCAGGAGCATGCCCAGCACCCGGATATTTTCGACGTGCGAGATCACTTGGCCACCACTCGTTCGTATCGTGATTTGCTCGCGTCCCTTCTCGGGTCGCGCTCCTTCTTTCTCACTCCCTTCGGTGGCACCACCAGCAGTTCCGATTTACTCGGTGAACACACCAGCCCCGAGCCGTCCAGTTGCTTCTCGATGGCATCTACTGCAGCGTGGCCTCAATGTGGGTTGACCCAGAGCGTGATATCGTCGGCGTAGATGGTGTGCCTGACCCCGCTAACGCGCGAGAGCTGTTCGGCCACTCCGATCATCACCAGGTTTAACAGCAGCGGCGAGATGACCGACCCTTGCGGGATCCCCACGCTGCCCAGCTTCTCCGGTAGCTGAAGGCCAGTGTCCTGTGCGCTGCTGTGCCACTCCCGCTGCGTTGGTGCGGCCGAGAAGTTCTTGTCACAAAAGCGGCACATAGGCGCACACACACACCGCACGACACACTGACGGTCCACGGATTCCGGGAGCTTCACACGTGCGTCACTGCACCAGTGTTCCATGCGGGCTGCTTTCAAGTTCGAAGCAAGCGGCGAACCCGACCGTCGCTGCGGCATCCACAACAATGCGATTGTCTCTTCCGAGACCACTGCGCAGCGATGTCCATCCGTGAGAACGCGGGCAGTACGCGTTCCCCACGGTTTTTTTCGCCGAAAAGTGGCTCTGTCGGCTACTGCCTGTAGCCTCCCTCCGCAGTAAGGGTGATCACGCCGCACACCACCACCGGATTGAACTCCGCCATTAGCTGCTTGGCATCTAAAAACCGACCGACCGCGCGGCACAACCGTTCACCGGCCACCACGTATATATATATATATATATATATATATATATATATATATATATATATATATATATATATATATATAATGTGTGTGTGTGTGTGTGTGTGTGTGTACACTGTAAAAAAATTCCGTGATTTTCCAGCAGAAAATGATCGGTCCGACCGTAAAAAAATACGTAGTCTTGTCCTTCGAAGAAATATGGACGCTACACACACAGCGAAAATTCATGCGGCTCCTTATTCGATCCGACGGATGTATCCTCCAGTGGGACGGAATACAGGAGTACGTGATTACTCTACGGATGATAGTCCATACAATTTCGCAGTTTTTCTTATAGGCAGTGGATCTTGACAAGCAATGTAGTGCCGGTGGGAGATTTCTCTTGTGCTTAGTTGAACCACAAGGATTCATAGCGTGCGCGTTAACTAAATGTAATCCGGAACTCGGCATGATCTACGACGTGGGAGCGCAGAAACCTCATAGAGACAAGGAGCATAAATGGCAACGCATGTGTAAATATACAAACACGTTGTCACTCATTTACATGCATGAGTGGGCAACGTCACGGATGATTTACGGTAACACCGAACAAATTCCCTGTGCTTCGCCCACTCGTCATGGTTCACTTCGTGGAGATGCGTGGATTTTTCTCTTCGCCTACCTATCCATTATCGCTCCGCCGTGACGTAACAATCTTATTCGAATTATCTTGAGTTTCTGTTTGCTCCATACCTTTGCGCAACCAATACTCTAAGCGCATTTTACTTATCTCTATCACCGACATGCTCGGGTTTCCCGTGCTATCCCTGAAACCCATTGCCTCTTGCAGGGTAGTGTCCACATCTACATCTGGGTGGACATCTGTACGTTCAATCAAAATCTGATCTGTCGTTTCCCTAGCTTTTCCACAGCACGTACGTGTGTCCCCTTCTTTATTGAATTTCGCTCTGTAACTTCGGGTTCTCAGGCAATCGGATCTTGCTTCAAACAGTAAAGTGCTTCCCTTTGAATTATCATAAAATTTTTCTCTTGATTTCGTCTTTCCCTTTTCTGGAGTTGTTCAATGCCGGCTTCTTCTCCATTCCTGCTATCCAATCTGACTTCTCCGCCGCTCTGACCATGTTCTTAACGCTCTTTTTTGCCCCCTCCATTTCATTACTGGCTGTGTATACTTACTAGTAAGCCTCCTAGTTCTCTTCCTCCATTGTGAGTCATCGTTCTTCCTATAGAAATATCTGAATGCTTTCGCTGGTCATCTACTTTCTTTCATATTCCTTAATACCTGTTCGTATCTAATTGTACTCTGAGCTTCCCTTCCCTCAGTCAGACCATCCCATATCCCCCTTAAAGCCTCATTTGTGATCTTCCCATGGTCGCCCAATGCAAGACTTCTGACCGTCCTCCGACTTCATGCACACCGCTGAGTTTCCGAATGCAAGTCCTGGCACCATATCGTGCCTTTCCACAAACCGCGAATTACCTCATACCTGTTGCAAGCCCACAATGCTCCATGCTTTATTATTGCAGAATTCCTCTTTCCTTTCGCTGTCATAGCTTTTTCCTGTACTTCTATGTATCTATTTCCATCATTTATGCAAATCCGAGGTATTTGTACTCTCCTACTCTGGGTACCTCCTCGCCCTGTATTGATATTGTCTGTTCGTTGCTGTCACTGAATATCATCCAACCGCATTTGTCATACTAATTTTTAGTCCCAAATCTTCACTTTTCCGAGCACCTATATCAACCAGACACTGCAGATCCTCTCGGCCGTCTGCGAATAGCACAATATCGATAACATTAAACGGCATGAACTACAGCGCCTCTGGCGGTCTTCACTCAAATTTGAGCATGCGCCGGAATGGAGTGAGCGCTCCACTGCAGAGCCATCTAGCGGGTGCCCCGAGTACTAACGGGGGGAAGGCTACGCCGGAGGGAGGGAGGGAGGACAGGCCTCGTTCATAAGCTGCTTCGCATCTAACACTTGCTTCCCCACTCCCAAAAACGTTCCGGAGTCTGACAACGCAGCCATCATAAGGGCTGTCGCGGCGGCCATTGTACCGACGCCAGAGCTCTTTTCTTACTGTATTTTTTAACAAAATTTCATTGCACATGTGGCTCTTAGCAATACAGCAAGTCTTCTTTTTTGTGCGTTGAAATGTTTTGCTGACCTCGAAAAAGTTGCCGTACAATTTACCCCACGTAAAATACGCACCTCCCAACATCATTGCTTCTGTGCTGTGGCATATTTCATTAATAAACCTTGCTGGTACCTCCCATTTCGCAACTTTGTATTCTGTACACATATTCGAGGCCTTTCTTTTTTTTTGCCTTATTCATATTCAATTTGTATTCGACAATTTCAGTATTCGCACACTCCTAGTGTCATGTGAAGCAGACAGCGAGGAAATTGCCTATAAGTAATTGTTAGGCATCTAGCAAAGTTTTTGTGTTCTTGAGCAGGTGTATGCTTAACATGGGCTGACTGAGAAACTCAAGAGCACCGTGGCAACTGAACGGTAGCTCATCGTAACACATAACATTGGCACTTGCGTTAGTGCACAGCATATACATCTGTTTTTGTCGAAGAGAAACGCTGGCTATGGTGTGCCTTGATCAGCTGTCAAACCGGCTACAGCATGTTTCATATCAAAAATGTCAACCATTGAAGTGGCTCTACAAGTTAGGAAGCTAGTCAGAAGGCGCCAGGTGATGTGAATAGGGCAGATAGGTCCAGTGCCTGAAGTTGCGAGGGTGCATTTTTGTGCAAGGAAAGGATTTGTTTGGTCAACTGCCTTTGGCATTTCCTCTTTATTGCCTCCTTCGACTACTTCTGGAGGCTGGAGCAGTACTCTCCGGTTATATTGGAGCCCTGAGGCAAGTAGTCTAGCAAACATGGAATACATCATGAAAGCGCTACCACACAAGAGACGAGCACAGGCGCTTCTTCCTCTGTGTTGTGTGGTAGCGCTTTCACGATGTATTCCATGTCTGAACACCAACTTGCCCAACAGTCCACTCTTTTGTAGTCTACAGTTTTTGTCCCAGAACATGGATCTTCTGTTGCCAATGTCTAGGTGTGGAATTATTTCAGTGTGAGGAACCAGTGATTTTATTCGTTTGACTTGCTTGTTTTCTTGGTTATAAATGTGGTTTTGTCCTCAGTAACTGTAAAATGGGCAAAAACAGCTCTTGATGCCTCTTCATTGTTAAAAAAATTTTGCCCGCTTCACAATATTAGTGCTAATGTATCCACTGCACCTTCGGGAAATGTGCATTAACTGGGCCATCTTTTTGGCTGATACGTGTTCTCAAGAATTAGCTTGTGGACTGCACTGGTTGTTGCTGGATCTGTTGAGGAGGTGGAGCGGCCAGTGCGGGGTTCGTCTTTGGTGGTAAAACACCCTGCCTTAAAGCGAGACACCCAGGTTTTTGCCATGCTATAGAAAGGACACTTTTCCCCCAATGTCCTTTTCAGACTTTCCCTGGAGAAACAAAAATTTCATGACTCCCCACAGATGTGGAACTTGCTTGTGGCTGTACCCGAAATTAAAATAGTGGAAGCCAGACACAGCTGATATTCACGCTATCGCTCAACAAAATATCAGGCTTTTGTATGGTACTAAGTTTATGTTTCAATTTTATAGGCAAGGTACAAAGCCAGGAAATTTTCAGCACCCCCTCGTAACACTTCCCACTTGTGGTGCTAGTGGTGCCCAACATCTACCTCGATTTCTCTATGACTAAAGTGCCATTGAAGATTATATTTCAGACATTCTTAAGTGTTTGCCCATTACTCTGTCAAAAATAAAGTTGTTTGCTTGCCTTTAGTGTCCCTTCAGCTTTCGATGACCACACAGTTGTTCACAGATGCAATCATTACCTGTAAGGTGCACTTGTTTGGAATGCCCAAAGCTGCTGAGGGGCCATTTAAGATGCCAAAATATCAGACATTCCTCTGTGAAAAGCAATGCAAACTAAGCACAAACAAGCATGGTATCCACCTTCCTTGGCTATGCTTACTTAGTGCTGATTTTCACAAATTCTTACCAACCAGCTCGCATATGGACTGTATAAGTTACTCTACCATCATTTTTTACAGGCACCAAGTGATGGGGTACCAACATCATCGCAAAGCCAGACATTTTAGTCAAACTTTATTCCTGCCATCAGTCTTCAAGGAGCATCTCAACCATGTTCTTTTTCTGGCACTGTGTGTCGTCCAACCTCTGAGCCTGTAAACATGGGAAAGGTGCATTACCTAACCTGTTCCAATAAAGTAATTTACAAGTCTTGAAAACTTTTTTTCAAAGTCCCATACTCACCGTGCCCCACCGGATCAGTGTTGGTACACACTTCAGCTCGAGGTTTTTGTCAGTTCTGAAGGGGTTCTTCATGTCTTTCCAGCTACGTGCAGAAGAGTGCACCATCAGAATAATGCAACATTACGAGTTCTTCACGAATGACAGGGCAACACGATAAGGTATGTGTGCGAAAACAATGAAAAGGTATCAGCAGAAAAATTAATTTAGGTGTCAGCACATGGAGTTTCTGTGAATGTACTGCTCAGTATCAGCAGCTCGGAAGAAAACAAATGTTATATGCAAAGATTACAGCTGTCAGACTGCAGGCATGAAATATAATACACATTCCAATATTATATGTATTTATGTTGCTGATTGTGATTAATGGGCAACTTTTTATTATTTCTTTGGCTGACAATGTATGTTCTTTCTAGTTCTGTTACGTCCAATGACATTTTATTTTTTTTAATGTTCAAATGATCGCATGTTCATTTTTTTACACTCCTACATGTATTTGTGTTGGTGATAGTGACCAACCTTTTCTTTTATTTTTTGGCAATTTTGTTTCAGTGGTTCTTTGGCTGAGGATGTATCTTTATTCTTTTGACCTTTTTGTACACCCTCCCCCACTGCATTGCCTGTTGGCGCTGTGGGTAATGAAATAAATAAATATAGAAACGTAAGCACTTTGATGGCAGTGCCTGTCTAATTGGGTTTGACAAGTGGGAGATATCCTGACCAGGAGTATTACAGTAAAGGGAACATATCTGTCACCGTGGCAATTATAACCATTGTACACATCAAAGAATGAGGCCATTGTAGCCACCTCCTAAAATCTTCATTCGATGGCTGTTTTTCTATCATCAGGATATCCCAAATTCAAACTTTCCTCTTGAATCAGAAACTCAGTTCTCTGGAAACAGAAAAAGACAACTCCTTTCCATTTTCACATTCTCGTAACCTGAGTAGAAAGCTTGCTCCAATTCTCCATCAGCACCAAACTTGCCCACTGCACTTCAGGCCACCAAAGAATCCACAAGGCATCAGTTGTAAAGAGCTGAAGCACACTGTGGCACGGAACTTGAAAAGAAAGAAAAGCACCTGATATTTAAGGAACTCACCAAGGAAGGCTTTTTGTTTGGAAAACAACTCTGCACGCCAAGAAATCCACCATCAGGCCCCCACCCAACCTCACCACAGAAATACCATTTACTGCAACAGGTTTGTGTAGCTGGAAAGAGGTGGCGCCCACCGCTTGAGAAGGAAGGCAAGGGCCGCTCTGAAAGCTGCACGCTGTCACGCAATGTGGCCTTTGACCAACGCATTGGTCAAACAAGCTGATGTCCTCTGCAAACTCCAGGTATTTCTGTGGGTACTTTCCACCTGGGTCATTTGCCTTGATTATGTAGATGCAGAAAAAAAGGGGGTGACGTAAGAATTTTTGTGTAGTGCAGTAACGAATACAAAAAAAAAAAACAATTTGCAAATGTTGATCTTTTTCTACATCTTGAGATAATTGTCGATGCCTGAAATAAGATATACAGTTTCATCATTTGGATTGCTGAAGTTGCAATTTCAGAGTGTCAATAATTAAAATTACGCTTTTGTAATACAAGAAGGTGAAAGCTGGGTAGGACATCCGTAGCATGTCACATTTTTTTCACCATACCTTTCCGTTTCACCTTCCGTTACTCCTTTTTTCCTGACACAATAGAAATGTGAAATAGTTTGCCTAACGCAGTTGTAGACCATAAAACATCAGTCAATTTTGAAGATGCCATAGAAACCTTTCTCTGTAGTGATGTGCACTAGATATTGCTACGAGCAGTTATTGGTCGACATTTATTTGTATAATCACTGTAGTTTATTATTTTTCTGATGTTGGTTTTTCGTCTGGTATTCTAATGTACTACTGAATGTTACTGTTATGCATGAATGCTATATATCACGTATTGCGACGTGAAACGCTCCCTGTAATGACCTCAAGCACGGTGTTGACAGTATCAACCAAATAAATAAATAAATAAGCTGTTACAGACTTGTCACTGCCACCGCCAGTGTCCGTGGCTGCTGTTGGCCAATGAAAAAGAAAGCTCTGTGCCTGTGTTAATCCAGCTCAATAGGAGCAGTGCCACTACACCTATGACCGACTCTCGGCAATCAGATGAGCATCTTGCATTCGCAGGTACGACACGGATGTGGGAGAGTGGGATTTCAGGATGTTATATGCAGGATTATTCGTTTTCGGGTCTCATATTTTCTCGCATTCGAAGGGTAAAATTCAGGAGCCCTTTCTCAACGTGATAATCGGCAAGAAATTGGGTTTTTTGTAGAACTATTCTGAAATTCAGGCTTTTTCAATTTAGAAATTTCAATTTACACATGAAACTCATGCGGCATCCATTGTGCTTGCATGCAGCTTGTAAAATGAACTATACACTGCTGGCATTCATTTAAGCTAACAGAACATAATTTTGTTGTCCTTAGGCAGGTTAGCTAGTAGGTATGTCCAGCAAACTCTGTGCAGCATACAAGATCAGTCGATATGTGGTACTGGAATTTGGGGAGAAATCAGATTTAACCCAATTTTCCTCTACCGTGCTAAGGGTTTAAAAAAATTCACAGCATATCCACGGAGTGAATGGTGAATGATGATGAGTGGGCGAAGCTCCGGAGGTTCATCGTAGATCGTGCCGAGTTCCGGATTAATTTAGTTAACGTGCACGCTACGAATCCTTATGGTTCAACTACGCACAAGTGAAATCTCCCACCGGCACTTCATTGCAAGTGAAGATCCAGTGCCTATAATATATATATGGGTGGCCGGTTCTCCAGCGCGAGCAGTCGGTATTTTTCAATCATGAAACTCGCTAGAAGACGCTGCCTGCATCAAGCTTGTCTCTCGCGGGTGAGGGCGCGTTCTCCTTCTTTGCGAGCCAGTAGCGCGTTCATCGAAGAAAGAGCGTTTCCATAGTCAACGCGCGCCTTTCGCTCTCTCTGTCTCTCTCTCACAAGACAGCAGATGGAAGAGTGAGAGAGCTCGCGCGCCTCCCACACGTAGCATCATTCATTTCTTTGAAGGTAACGCGCTACTAGGAACAACGGATGGACAGACCCAAACCTTAAGGAGCTTCGCCCCTAAAATTATGCAAAATTGCACTTTACCCGAAAACGAACAGCCTAATTATACGTTGTCATCTGCTGGCTGTGCTTTTATTGACAAGGGACATTCTAAGGACATCCCTTTCCGTTTCTAAGGACATTCCTTCCTCGTGTATCCACATCAACGCTGAACTAGAGCTAGTCTTGTCCATAGTAACCATCGGCTACCACAAGATCATATTAGGAATATGCTATCGCCCTCCCTCTTCATCTTCAACATTTGTCGATGAAGTACACGACGCAATTAATATGGTCTGTACACGATTTTCCTCGCATCCTCTGTTTCTGCTCGGATATTTTAACTTTCCTAGTACAATATTGAACGCAAACACGCCTTACTCATTACCGTCTTCACCACAGCCAAGTGAATTTATTAAATTATGTTCAGTATTTTCTCTAACACAACTAGTAATGCTGCCAACCAGGACATGCACTAGCAATGCTAGCATTCTCGATCTCATATTAACAGATCGACCAGACTTTGCTAGCGCTATAACATATGCACCAGGTATTAGCGATCATTCATTACTATCATTTTCATTTAATGTGCCCTGTCCTAAAACAAACAAACAAACAAACAAAAAGAAAACGATACGGGATTATAAAAGAGCAAACTTTGACATGATCAATAGTGAACTGGCGAATTTTTTAGATATATTTTTAAGCAGTTTTGATGCCCGTTCAGTGCAATCAAATTGGGATATGTTTGCAGCTGAAGTAGATCGACTGACAAATAAGTATATTCCTTGCCGCATCATCACATTTAACGCGCGTGCGCCATGGCACGATGCTCACATCAAACATTTATCCAACCGAAAGAAACGTTTTTATCGTGCCGCAAGAAGTTTACCAACTAACCACCCGCGCTGGAGTGCCTACAAAGCTGCATCGTCCATCTACATCTCTGCACTGAAATCCGCTAAAGATAACTTTCGTTTTGCCGTCTATGTTACAAACTAACGCAAAAAAATTTTGGCGTGTCATTAATCCCCTATCCGACAACAATATTTCCTTGATTGATTCATCCGGTAACCAAATTAATGAAACCCATTGCACTGCTGTTCTTAACGAATCTTTCATTAAAGCTTTTCCGTAGATAGCTGTAATGAATTACCTAACACGCGTTCACACAATTACTCACCCATGTCATCAGTGATCATTGAACCTCTTCGAGTTGTGCGACTCATTGAAGCACTTAAGAATGATTCTTCTCCCGGTTATGATGGTATTAACACAAAATTTTGAAAAGTACTAGCGCTTACAGTTCCATTGTACTAACTAAAATTTTTCAACAGTCACTGGACACTTCTACTGTTCCTATTCAATGGCAAATCGGGAAAGTCGTTCCACTCCATAAATCCGGTAATAAAAACTGTTCAACCAATTATCATCCTATTTCTCTGATTAGCATTTGTTGTAAACTGCTCGAACACATCATATTTCCTTGTCAATTTTTTAGAATCAGATTCATTCTTCACATCGGCACAACATGGCTTCCGCAAAACATATTCATGTGAAACACAGCTAATATCTTTCACTCATCACTTACACCAGATTCTTGATAAATCATCGCATGCCGACTGCATTTTTCTAGATTTTTCAAAAGCTTTCGACAAGGTTTGCCATAGACTGCTACTTTACAAGCTTCATCAACTAAATCTTGATGGTAACCTATTAAAATGGATTGAATTTTTTCTCACTAACAGATCACAATTTGTTACAGCTAATGGTCACAATTCTTCTTTCCGTGAAGTCCATTCTGGCGTTCCGCAAGGCTCTGTCTCAGGCCCCCTGTTGTTTCTCATTTATATTAATGACCTCTCATCCGTTATATCATCTATCATTCATCTATTTGCCGACGACTGTGTTATTTTTCGAGAAATTACTAACGATAATGATGTTACTGTATTGCAGTCTGACCTTAATGCTATATCTAACTTGTGTGAAAAATGGCTAATGGACCTAAACACTAAAAAGTGTAAAATCATGCGTATATCCAGAACTTCCACTACCTCACCTCCTTACTATCTTAATAACATTCCTCTGGATTCTGTTAACTCTTACAAGTATCTTGGAGTTCACATCACCACTAATCTAAACTGGTCACCACATATTGAATACATTATTAATAACGCTAACCGCATGCTTGGCTATTTACGACGTAACTTTTCTAATGCTCCGTGCGGTTTAAAATTACAGCTTTATAAAACACTAATACGGTCCAAGCTAGAATATGCTACAGCTGTGTGGGACCCCAGCTATGATAACCTAATAACTTCCCTTGAACTTGTCCAGAATAACCCCGTTTGTTTTATATTGTCTAATTATAACAGAACTGCGAGCATATCAGCTATGAAAACTTTCCCTTGCGCTCCCTTCTTTAACATCTCGTAGACAAATTTCTCGTTTAACACTGTTTCACAAGATGTACCACCACTCCTTACTGCATGACCAATTACTTCTTCGCCCACATCACATATCCCGCCGCATTGATCACCATCACAAAGTAGGTATCCCTTCATGCAACCCCACAAAAACTTTCTTCAATTCATTTTTGCCTCGTACATCAAAGGAGTGGAACAGACTTCCCTGTGACATTGTCACTATAAATGATAACTTGTTCCATGGTGTATTAGCCAGAATTGTATGATTAGGCTTTTTTATTGTATTAGCTAACATTGTATACTGTTTTGAGATGTGTTAGTATATATATGTATTAACTAACATTGTATTATACGAGTTTTAGTTGTATGATCTAACTGTATTCACTGCTTTTTGTTCAATCTTGTTCAATTATTTTCTGTAACCCACCCCCTCTGTAATGCCATTTGGCCCTGAGGGTAAAATAAATAAATAAATAAATAAATAAAAACCAGGAAAAAGGACGAGGAAGTGGCACATGGGTGATGACAGGGGAGGTAGGACATGGCAAGGTAGCTAATATATTTAGCGCAATTATTGCGTTGCAACGCTGTGGGAAATTTGGAAAGCTGTGACTGCTGCATACGGGGATTGACAAAATATAAAATTTGATCATTAGTGAAAAATGCGCCGCATTTACAATTTTGTTCTTAAAACAGCGGCAGCAGGAACAAAGTAAGACTGAAAAAAAAAGGTTGATAGAGCACACAGCAAAATGTCAATTACGCTGCCAATGTGGTGCATCCTCTGCGCAGGCCTGCGAGTTCATCTTTTTGCCTAACTAAAATTGGTATTGTTATCCTCGGGACTTATACAATACCACCAAAATTAAAAAGCATCAGCGGACAGGCACCAGTGTTCTTAACTCAATACACTCCTTTAGTCCTGTAGCACCAGTACATTTGTTTTAAATGTTACTCATAACTTATTCACACTGGAACCTTGTGGCGGCAATCCATACTTTTAAAATATTCTTGTAGCACAGAGGTAACATTGGCTTGTGTGTAATTGTACATCCTGTCGTTGGTGCTAAATTTTGGCCAGTTCATGGTCACTCAGACTGGCCAGTATCAAAATCAAGTTTACCCAAGTGGGCTTATTTGTTAAAAATGTAAAATTATACCGTTTCTCTTTGGTTCAGTCACTAGTTGCTTCAAGTTCAATAAATAAGTGGGTCATTCAGATTGTTTCTATTTGTCAATTCAAGCAGTGTTTCAACAGGGGTGTAAAATGAGCAGGCAATTATTGCTGTGCTATGTGATACCACACATTGTCACGCAACGCATCACCAATATCAGGCCAAGAACAAGAAATTCTGCTGTCAAGAAGTGTGAAATATCATTCTCCATGACTATTTGCACCTTTCCTGAAGCACATCTAGCAACCTGGAAAAGCTTTGCCAGTGACATATGTATCATGCCATGGTTTAGTACCATGGACTTCTGTTGGTCCTGTTGTACAAAGGAGGCTATGGACGTCATCCATTTTATTTGTTATGCTGCAGCAGTTTACAAAAAAGAAATTAACATGTTTGAAATTGTATTAAGCATCTGTAATATGCTTAGAACAAATTACGCAACCGCTTCATCACAGGCGTAAAGAGGGCAACATACCTATTTCATTGTCACATGTGTGCCATTGATTGAATTTCCACAGTAACAGAAAAAGCCTTCAGGATTGCTTGTCACAATTCCTCTGAGCTTTTCTGCACTGGTAAAGATATTCTGTTTTTCCTTTAAAGTGCAACCTGAAGTGATGACATCACGAAGCACAGTCAATTGCTCAGTAAAACAAGGCCCTGCCAAGGCAACTGTTGACATCCAGGACAAGCCAGAAACAAATGGGGCTTGGCTGACATGTTTCAGTAAACTGCCATGATTGGGACTGCGAGTCTCGGCCTTTCCCTGGCACTTGTTGAAAGCTTGGCCTGGTCACTCTTGCAAGACTTGGCCCCAGCCATGACCGGCCACATATCGGGCCTGCCATGAGGAACAAGGTGTTTTATATATCAATAAATGACATTTTGTTTGCGCATGCTTCATGAGGAACTCACTGTAGAAGGGGGCCTCACAGCAGCAGTAGTTAAAAAGACATAATGGGTACTAAACTAGAAGAGAAGCTCAAGGGAAGATGGATGCTTGAATCGATGAACAAATCGCAAGGTACGATTTAAAACAGGGAATGTCGCGGGAGCCAACGTTTCGACAAGCGGACTTGTCTTCGTCAGGGCGGCAACCCTGACGTTGCCGCCCTGACGAAGACAAGTCCACTTGTCGAAACGTTGGCTCCAGTGACATTCCGTTTTAAATCGTACCTTGCGATTTGTTCATCGATAATGGGTACTAGGAACATTTGTTCAACAGAGGCATATTCTATTTACATCCTCAGCAAATGCAGTTGCGAACTGTCAAGCGTGTTTTGTCATAGCTTTGATAAACAGAGAAATGAAACTCTGTCTTCTTGTCTCGATTGAAAACTTTCTGTTCTCATTGCACTGTATTTCAAATCTCAGTCATACACCTTTCCTTGCTTGCAATATACCAGTGCTATATATGTATAGTAGTAACAGCTTGAAGTAACAAGAGAACGAAGGAGAATACCTAAATGTATTGCCATCACTGTAAATATTCTAACTTGGATAAAGCAAACCATGCACAGCAACTGTGCATATTTTTCTAGGCATTTATGAAGGGCTGAGGGAAAAAGAACAGGTTGCGACGTATTTCTTTTCATGTCACGCCTGTGCAAGTATTTGCTGTCTATAAATCCTGCTTGGCACAGTTAGCATTTTATCGCCTGACATGTCCTTGTGCCATGGAAACAAATTATTTAGATATTACTTTTTCAATGGCAATACCGTATTTAAGCTAAGAAGCCTCGCCAGTGTATTGGCATGCTCGCGAGAATGTGCACGCGTGAAACACGCACATGCCACGAAGGTTGTGGGTTCGGTTCCCACTGAAGGCAGGTTTGTCTTTTCGTCCAATTCCTTTCTACTTACTCCACAATTACAATACCACAAGTAATTTCCCCCATGCTTTCCTAGGCTTCGTTGCCTGTTTGCTCATTAAGTTGTTTCTAACAAATAAAGAACAAGCCCTTGACCCCTTCCCTTTCGTTATTACATGCCAGTATGTGAAGCATATGTGTCTGCAGGGAAGCAGCTGAGTCACATAAGAGAAGGTACCCTCTCACTGCAAATATGACACATAGAGATTGCAACACCTAATCTGTGAGATGTGTCGCTGAACTTCACTAAGATGTAATTGTTGATTTCTGCCCAAACACTGCACCCCATGCACAAAAACCGAGAAACCTCCTAGTGACTATATAGTTTTGCAGATGGACAGGTCATCCACTAGGCTAGCGATTTCCTGTTTAAAGGGGCAGACAACTGGCAAGAACGTGTGAATGGACCTATGTGCATTTCGAAAGAACTTGAATTATAGTGATTGAATCAAGCACCCTTTCACGATTTGAACACGATTTGTATTTTACATTGAACTGAAAAATTGCGGTAACAGAAACGTGGCATAGCCTGGTGGAGACGTTTTGGTACTGCTAATTGGAGTTTTTCAATCACCATACATCATCTGCTGGTTTTCACAGGACCATAACTCGGCCTTTTCGAATATTTCAAGTTAGCACGCGCATCAAGTTGAAAATGCCGTCACGATGAACGATGTCAAACGCAGCAGCGCTACGCGCCGCGGCCACGCCACAAGCTTGAAAAAAAATCCCGTGCGCCTCTCCGGCCAGTTCCGGCACGCCAAAGTTAGCCGTGACGACATTGTGGTTTTTGGTGACATCAGAAGAGTCCGAGCGCCGCTTATTGGTCGAAGGAGAACGTCGACTTCCGGTTAGTCTGCTAGCAAATGCACGCGCACCCTGCCTGTTTGTTTTCCTCGTCGTGTGTCGTTCGTGTGGTGTTCGCGTGTGAATTAGCAAATGCGCTACGCTACGCAAGTGCAAGTGACGTACAGCCAACTACAAACTGCAGCAACTGTCAGAACACGACGGATAGCGCTAACAGAGAGCGTTGGCACAGCACCAACAGAACACTTGCGCGAACGCGGGAGCCCTGCGGAGGCACGTCAACCAGATGCGCGTCATGGGCGATGTATGCCACGTGACATTCGGAGGAGCACTCGGCGAGGAGGTGGCACTGGCAAGCGGCTGGCGGGCGCAGGAGAGAGCGAAACAAGCAAGCGCCGCGTTTTAATAATCAAACGGGTGTAACTCGGCTATTTCGGCACCGTTTCGAAAAATTCTTGTGGCTACGTATTTGTTGCGGACACCGGCACAATAGCAACGCCACAACTAAATTTCGACCTCTTGGTGGTTTAGGGGCCCTTTAAAATTGCAGTCGACACATAAAAATGCATTCCCACCCTAGTATTTGCTTTCTACGCAGTAAAACGAGTCGACGCCGAGAAGCAGCGCTGCTTCCACAGCAATTGAAAACCTGTTTTCAACCTCGGCGCACTTTGCAGAGGCATAGCCTGGCACGAACACACCTGATGGCTGTCGGCATGTAAGACTGCATAGGCAAGAAATTCTCACACGGCATTTTCCCTGTTGTGACTGCATGACTGGACACTGAACGATAAGCTTTAGGTTGAAATAAAGAAAACAGGTACCTTAAAAATTGGTTGTCGGAGCAAGAAAGTGGCACAGGGCGTTCATTTACTGTATACCACACCCGTGTTAAGCAGTTTGTGTCGTGCTCATATAAGCGATTGCACTCTGCTTTCGGGCAGTGAGGGGAGGGGGTCAGGAACTTTGCCGTGGCAGCCATCTTGATTATATGCATTTTATTTTACACACAAATAAAAACTGTACACTGAAACAAAAAGAAAACACTATTCACATCTCGCATTATTGCAATGCTGTTGATGATCTGCAGTGCACGATGAACGAGTCCCACACAACGTTTCGAACTAGAATTATATAGTTCCTACAGCACAGTTCCAAGCAGCCGATGAGTATTCAATGAATCTACACACTGGATATGAAACAAACGTTAAGAAACTAAGTGTAATAAAGAAGAAACCTGCGAGCAACCCAGGACTCTAATATATGCATTCCGAATGTGCTTATAAGTTTCCTGGTTTATAACTTTGTGGGGGTCCGAAAGTGAGAGCATTCGCTGAAAAAAATGCTCATCAGCTTCGGCAACTCTATGCTATGCTTCATGAACATGAGCCAGTGCCATGCAGGTGAATTTTCACCGATCGTGCTCTGCAGCCATGTGTTTAATCATCTGAGCACACTGAAAGATTGTTCCGCTTCACAGGAAGACACTAGCATCACCTGAAGAAGACTCTGAGCCTGCTTGAAGTATTGGCGAGTGGCCTCATGCATGTTGCGAATCATTGCCGCTACATTGTCAGCAGAGCTCAGGTCGAAGTGCTGCTTGTGCAACAAGCACATGCGAGACATGACTTTGCTGAAATCAGTGTCTTCATAGCATCACGTCACCTCCATATCTGCATCCAATGGCCTTCAAAATCGCACCTTGACAATTTTGTATCAGTACTCCTATAAGATTATAATGTTCATCTTCTTCTCTAGCAAGCCAAGCTAAATAAGATTTGTTGGAAGTAGCGCCTGTGTGTGTGCATATGTGTGCCTTTTTTCATTCGTATTTTCTGTGCGCTTTTAATTTTCACAAAAAAAAAGAAGCTCGGAAGATTTAGAAAAGGGGAGCAAGAAGGCAGGGAGCCAAAAGCCAACGAGGATATTAACTGGGGAGAAAAGTGAGGTTGCTATAACTCCATGCTTGACTGTGGATGACAATGGGGTGCTGTGATTTGATACCGTTTTCGTTATGTGTCTTATGCTCATGCAACCTGACGTTCAAGGGGCAGTTACATTCAGGCGGGTCTTTCAGCGCGTAGGGGAGGGTCACCACTGCGAACCAGTCATCAAAGTATTATCGTAATCATCTTACAACAGATGTTTGTTGTTACGTTGCGCTCGTTTCTTTCATAGTATCTGAGAACTCTGGTGTGCATTTGAACTGCACATGTTGAAATTAAATTCAAAGCAGGCCAGAAGATGTTCGAATTTCGGGGAGGACCCTTGCAAGGGGAGTCCTCACCAGCATAAACACGCCACTGCTTTCCGGGTTCATATTATTTAGTAGTTACAGTGCCACCAAGCATTTTGGCGCTTGCCAACTTGGGGCGTATGATTCGAGCTAAATCAGCGTTCTCCAGCACTGAAATAAAGCCAGAATTCAGTCAAGGGCATATACTTTGGTCCATTCCTCGTTTAATGGCAATATGTACCATACTGGTGCAGATGGTGCGGACGTTCTTACTATCAATACATAACAAAAGATTTAACAGGCCTTGTTCTGTGATTGTGAAAGGCTCGATGTGCTTTTGGTCACTCGGGACTATGTGTGGACGTTTTCCATCATCGATGGTGAATACTGACTGAAAGTATCTATTAAAAGTAAATCTATTAAAAGTAACTACATAAAAGAATGTAGTGAAGACAAAGTAAACATTGTCTTCACTACATTCCTGGCTAGGTTCTATATATATTAAACTATCTCACCTTTAGATACAAAACCCGTGTTTATACAGAAGTATGTACGTATGTACATATGTGCACATGTATGTATGAATATATGAGTGTATTATATGAATGTATGAATATGTAATACAATATTGTAAGTGTGTGTCTACTGAATTTATTTTTATGTAATGGAAAGAGCCTCGATGTCTGATTTTGTATGTCTATGTAGCCTATTTTCTAAATGTTTACGCTATTCTTGTATTCTGTTATTTCGCTGCTCCTCGTATTTCGATAATTATTCTTCAATGTAGCACTGTTTGCTGAACGTTTTGAAGTTTCGCGTAGCGAAGCCACGTCAGGCCGAATGGCCTTTAGCTTCGCTTCGCTTTTCTGTAACCTTTCAGAAATAAAATCTGTTCATTCATTCATTCAAAAATAATTTGCGGAGTTTCTATTATCATCAGCGGCAGTGGCGGGGCTGTCATGGTCTTAGGGTTAAGGTAACTCCAAAATTTCTGCGGCACAGTGTTTAAAAAGTTAGGAAGAGTTGAAGAAACGTAGTTATTCTTAGCTTCCTTAATTTTTGATTTCATATTTGTGATGAATGCATTAAGTGCACGTCTGTTTACCTGCGTTGCTTTTATCTTAAGGGTTTTACATAGCGTTTTTACTTTCCGTTTAGCTTGAATTATTTCGCGTATTATCCATGGATTTGTTTTCTTTGCTTTTTTCGTCTTCATTGGCAAGTAATTTCGTAGGCTGAAAAATATGATGTCTGTGTACTTTTCCACAAAGCATCTACATCTACGGAAGTGTCCACAGAAAGCTTTTCAAATGCGGCATATTCAAAGCTGAGATTATCAATAATACTAGCGTCATCAGCATTCGAAAAGTCATAAAAAGTGCTACACTTCTCAATGACAGGAGTAGGCGTTTCTAACCGGATTGTGCAATAAGATATTTCATGATCTGATATGCCTTTCAGAATTTGCAAACTTACATTTTCAAGAGCGAAATGATGAGTGAGAAATGTCAGATCAAGAATATTTGATGTAGTTCCCTTGGTGTGCGTGGGCTGGGTATATTGCATTTTTTCAGGTTAAAATGCAACATCATATCGCTAACTAGTTCAGACGGTGGCAATGGAAAGCGCATGGCCTCCCAATCAACACCGGGTAAGTTGAAGTCACCCGCCAAGATTAGTCGGCCACTTGGCACATGTGGTTGTAGATAGTCACATAGTGAAGAGGTGACGCTACAGTCAGATGTTGACCAGCAGTAAACATCCCACCATGACGATGAGCTGGGCCAAGGTAAGTTTACAAAAAATAGCTTCAACATTTTCTAGATCAGGAAGCCTTGAAAAAGGAATAACTTTTTAAATAAATATTGCAACGCCCCTGCCATTTGTATGCCTGTCTTTCAGTACCACTGAATAATCTGGTGGGGCCAGTTCAACGTCCCGGACATCTTTTGTTAGCCGTGTTTCCGTAACAGCAACGAAATCTGGTTCTAGGCTGATTAAAACTGATTCCAAGGAATCCACTTTATTTACGATACTCCATGCATTTATATTTATGAAACTTATTTCGAATGCTGCTGGATTCAGCGTGGGTGCAGCGGCTTCGTCCCGCCTTGCTGGTTTTTTTGTGACGTAAGGAAGCCCGAGTGTACCACACTATCTTGGCTCTCATCCCAGTAGTACACTTCGCCGTTAATTCTCAGTTTGTCATAGGTTAAAGAAACGCTGTCTCCAGCTTCCTTTTCCTGTTTTCCCGTATTTCCAAAGTTTTTTTTCTTATGTCTCGAACACGGACTGAAAAATCTTCACTTATAGAAAGATTGGTCCCTCTCAACCTGCGACAGTTCTTCAGCACCTTAGTTTTATCTCGAAAGTCTGCAAGTTTCATGATTACCAGTCATGTGTTTTGGGCGCCGGTTTCCCAAGTCTGTGAATCCTTTCAAAGGTAACAGGCTCCATCTTCAGGATGTCCTCAATGATTGTTTCATTAATAACGTCTGCAAGGGAGCCCTCACTTTCTTTTTCATTCTCCAGAATGCCATATATCATAAGGTTAGACCTTCTGGAATGATCTTCGAGAGCGTCCACCTTCAGCTCGAGGGTATGTATGGTTTTTGGCAAGCTATTCAATTCATTAATACAAGCCGCTATTTTGCCATCCAATGCTGTAAGCAACTCCAACTTGGATTAAATTGCGGTTAATCATTCTTGCCTGATATTGCTATGGTTGTGCTTATCACACATTAGAGGAGCAATTCACGTTACACACCATCATTACAACTGCTAACACAACCGCAGGTTCATTCACTATATATACCATGTTGGAAGAGTCACTGCAGCCTAGCGACAGTGTGCTTGCTTGGCATCTCGAGGGCACATGTTTGATATCTCCCTGCCACTTAGTAAGTTGACAAGTGTCCCATGCTTGTTATCTCTACATTTCAATTGCCATCAAAAACAAACAGTGGTCCTTTTTTGTTTTAAGAGTGGAGCTCTTTAAGCCAGCCGTGCAGTTTCGACCATGAACAGAAAAATGTGGGCCGATCCCGCAGGCAGTGCATGTGCGCGTGAGGTGCAGAAGACTTGAGACGCCGACTGAAGTTGCGGGTTTGATCCCCACAGCTGTGGCGCTCCATAGGTCAATTCAGTTCCTCTTTGGCTGACATTGGCTCTATTAAATTCAAAAACCTGTGAGGCAAACCGCATACCATGGGTCACGTGTTATGTGTGCGAGCTACACATGAATGGAATATCATTAATTGTGATCTGCGTGGTCAGTATATCATGTTAGTGATGTAAATATGAGTCGTTCGTGTTCATCATACATTTATACCCTACCTCCCAAATATTGGGGTATACCAGGTGGCGGAGAGCACCGAGACATAGGTGGGCGGCCGGAAGTGTCTTGCATTTAATAAAAGTCCAAAATGGTTTGGTATTTGTAGAAAATAAATAAATATGTCTTAAAGTGCTCTGCAAAGAACGCTGTTGTAACACTATAATTGGGTACAGGTAAAGGAAAAAGCGGCTTCTGCCTGTCAAAAGAACCCCCCTCCAGCCAATGGTGTCCAGAGTGGCACCATTCGCTGAAGGGGGATCCTTTAACAGGCAGCAGCCGCTTTTAGATGCGAAGTAGCTTATGAACGAGGCCTGTCCCTCATTCGGCATTGGGCACCATTGGCTGGAGGCGGATCCTTTAACAGGCAGAAGCCGCTTTTAGATGCGAAGTAGCTTATGAACGAGGCCTGTCCCTCATTCGGCATTGGGCACCATTCGCTGAAGGGGGATCCTTTAACAGGCAGCAGCTGCTTTTAGATGCGAAGTAGCTTATGAACGAGGCCTGTCCCTCATTCGGCGTTGGGCACCATTGGCTGGAGGGGGATCCTTTAACACTCAGAAGCTGCTTTTAGATGCGAAGTAGCTTATGAACGAGGCCTGTCCCTCATTCGGCGTTGGGCACCATTGGCTGGAGGGGGATCCTTTAACACTCAGAAGCTGCTTTTAGATGCGAAGTAGCTTATGAACGAGGCCTGTCCCTCCCTCCGGCATTGGGCACCATTGGCTGGAGGCGGATCCTTTAACAGGCAGAAGCCGCTTTTAGATGCGAAGTAGCTTATGAACGAGGCCTGTCCCTCCCTCCGGCGTTGGGCACCATTGGCTGGAGGGGGATCCTTCAACAGGCAGAAGCCGCTTTTAGATGCGAAGTATCTTATGAACCAGGCCTGTCCCTCCCTCCGGCGTGGGGCACCACTGGCTGGAGGTGGATCCTTTAACAGGCAGAAGCCGCTTTTAGATGCGAAGTATCTTATGAACGAGGCCTGTCCCTCCCTCCGGCATTGGGCACCATTGGCTGGAGGGGGATCCTTTAACAGGCAGAAGCCGCTTTTAGATGCGAAGTATCTTATGAACGAGGCCTGTCCCTCCCTCCGGCGTTGGGCACCATTGGCTGGAGGGGGATCCTTTAACACTCAGAAGCCGCTTTTAGATGCGAAGTAGCTTATGAACGAGGCCTGTCCCTCCCTCCAGCGTTGGGCACCATTGGCTGGAGGGGGATCCTTTAACAGGCAGAAGCCGCTTTTAGATGCGAAGTAGCTTATGAACGAGGCCTGTCCCTCCCTCCGGCGTTGGGCACCATTGGCTGGAGGGGGATCTTTCAACAGGCAGAAGCTGCTTTTAGATGCGAAGTAGCTTATGAACGAGGCCTGTCCCTCCCTCCGGCGTTGGGCACCATTGGCTGGAGGGGGATCCTTTAACACTCAGAAGCCGCTTTTAGATGCGAAATAGCTCATGAACGAGGTCTGTCCCTCCCTCCGGCGTTGGGCACCATTGGCTGAAGGGGGATCCTTTAACAGGCAGAAGCCGCTTTTAGATGCGAAGTAGCTTATGAACGAGGCCTGTCCCTCCATCCAGCGTCGGTGTAGCCTGCCCCGGTTAGTACTTGGAGCATGCGCACTCCGGCGCGTGCTCTAGTTCGAGTGGAGACTGCTAGTGGCGATGTAGTTCAAGAGATAATATATAAAAGCGCTCATTCTCCCCCGGAAAGCACTCGCTCTCCCCCGGCGTGCTCTCTTCTATAGCAGCTGTCATGGAGTGCGCTTTGACGAATGAAGATCGCATAGCCGCGGCGCAAAGCTTTGCGCCGCGGCTATGTGCCGTAGCAACCACTTCCAGCGCCTGGCATCGCATAGCCCTCCCTTACATAATCCCATCATATATTTCATGTCTAAACGGGTCAAGTCTTTCAATGACCTACCAGACAACTTTGTGTTACAGGCAGGAGAGCCACCATAGTGAGACTGCCACCTTAAGGTGAAGTGAAATTTATTCAAAGCATGAAAAACTGCAGGCATACTTTCAGAGGAGAGCGAAAAACAAAGTGCCTTCAGTTTACACTCCACATTCTAAATGTCATACTTTTTTCTGGCAGCATACTTTGTTTTATGTACAATGTATGACAAACTTAGCTGTATACTAAACCTCCATGCTATGAGTGCATCTCAACAACACTGGTAATAAAAGCCTGTGCGAGTTTCATTACAGATTTCGTGCTTGGGGTCAATTCTTTTCCTTTACAGAACCATTGCTGATGGAAAAGAGAAGTTAATGATTACCAGGCCTGGTGTGAGCAGTGAGCATTGCATGATGTCGAAACTGTCAGTTGTGTTAACAGAAAAAGTTCAGAAATAGGCCACATGTGTTTTAATCTCTTTTTTTTTTTTGCCGACATAATGTCTACATTACAATGATCAAATACTGTAAGAAGTGGTTGCTATGTTGTTTAACTCGCATAAAAGTGTGTTCTCTTAAAGCTTGCTGTGTCTGTTTTGGCTTTTCTTTGTTTGATACAAATTTCCATAAAATTCAATCACTGGTGGTGCACTTTGGACAGGAGAATGGCGGTATGCATCACTCTGGTATGACAGTATGCGCCTGGATTGGGGTGAAGTGCTTTACTGCTATGTCGTTATCACCACTGGTGCAGTGACATCAATCCATATTGAGCTCTGCCTGTGTAGGCACTGTACATTGCAATGTGTTGTTAATTCCAAGGTGCCAGTGTTTCACGATGATGACACTTTTCATGTGAACCGAACGCCACAAAAAATTCCAACTAAATGGGGCTTTGGTGTACAACTCTCACATGCAGTGGCATGCGGAGCCCATTTTTACATATGCTGTAATGTGGACCACTTTATGCAGTGGTCATAGAACTTGACAGCAATGAAGTTTTTCAAATACATCTAACAAAACTTACACTGCTCTTTCAATGTAGCATGTGATCAGTGTCACATCTTCTGGGGCCTTTTCAAGTGCTGCTTCCAGGATTGGTTTTGCTACAGGAGAAGAGAGCAGACAGCAAGCTTCGAATTTAAACAAATAAAGGAGCGCACACACTGCTCTGAACCAACATTAAATTTGTAAAATCAGTGAGTAGAATCAACATGAATCAATTGAAATGCCAAGCTTACAACTCCAGCCTTAAATGGCAATCACTGAGCAAAGCTATCTTATACTGGTGTCACATGGGCATTTCGAAGGCTTCGAACCAACAGTCCATCGACTCAAAGGTCAAGCTTGAGCTGCTACGCAGGCGCTTTGGATGGCCATCGAGTAGATAGTCTATCGAGTCAACGGAGCACCCTACAACTCCTTCGAGACTTCGAAGGCTGTTGAGCGACGGAAGCAGAAGCGGCGTGAACTCCGATACTTGGAGCACTGGCAGCTAGCGCACACGTTAGTTTCAGAGGCCACATACATAGTTATGTCGTTGTATCAATAAGTAGAATCGTGCACCGGTGAAAAATATTAGAAACATGCCGAGAAGCCGTTCTCACGTTATTGCATTAGTTATAGAACGAATACGCCGTCACTGCCATAAAAAACAAATGACACAGAGCTAGTCGTAAACACTGCGTGTTGCGCCATGTAGTGTCTACCAATCAAACCAATTTTTAAGGTTCACGCTAGGGACTTAGGCTTAGCAGTGTCAAAATTGGCACGTTTTCTGAATAATGACTGCAAAATGTTGCACATACTTTGTCCCTTTTGGTACATGAGATTAAAAGAATGCTCAATTTAAATTGTGTTTCTTGCCGTCAGTGCAAATAACAAGCAACTAGTGCGAATTAGAATTGAAGCGAGGGCTTTGGTTGTCACCATGTTGTTGCAAAACTTAGGCGACTCAACGGCCGCTCAAAACTGCCGTGTAGCAACGCCAGAACTTATTTTGAGTTGATAGAGTTGCGGCCTTTTCGAAGGTCATCGACTCGAAGGCCTTCCAAAGTGCCCGTGTGACACAGGTACTATGCTGAACTGCTACTCTGGTCATTGTCCAATACCAGTTGTTGCAATGTAAGTGAACATTTTAATCAATCAGAGGCCCTCTGGATCAATCAGAGCTGTCAAGATGGTGAATTCAACAATATGAGAATTTACCCAGAACACGGCAGGATAAGTAAGAGACTCAGTTAAGTAGTACCTTGGGAGGGCGTTACTGGAACGTGTGCGTTTGTGGACATGAAATTGTTGGTTGGGCATTAGTTGGGATGTGGTTTGGTATAGCTGGAATAAGGCCAACACCACACTGCTTAATGGCTGAAGCCAAACTGTCACACATATACTATCTCTTCTGCTTCTGAAGCATTGGCAAGCTGACATAAGGTGCATGTCCTGTTGGCTGCTCGTGAGCTCTCTAAAACAAAATATGTTTAATGATAATTACATCAGCGAATGACTGCACCTTTGGAAGCAGCCCTATGCAACCGCCTAGAGTCAAAGCTCTGCTTGACGCCAGCCAACACAAGCCTCGCAGACACATGCACCATAATTCCCATACCGGCACAGCGCCCCTTAGGAAACGCACATTGGCGGTGGCGCCACATTTCCCTCTAGGTATCTATGACTATCTTTATGGGTGTACCTATAAGCCATCTTAAATGCAGCTTCTTAGTTGACCCTCAATGACGCTGTGCAAACAACATGAGCACTATTTCATTAAAGCTAGTCTAACCAAAATGAACAAAAGATGCAAGGCTTCAGTGTTTGGCGGTGCATATATCTATTGACTTCGAGGAATGACAAGACATCCTACTGCCAGTGCTCAAATTGTCTGTGCATGTGCTCTGAAGAGTGGCATGCACAAAGGCTAGCATGCAGGCTGTTGCATCATGGGAATCTGTAGAGCAAAACATTTTGTTGCTACATTTCACAGCAAAAACACAAATCAAAGCACAAGAAAAATGAATCTGCCAGCCATTATAAGCAGGGTTGTTTGTTTTCTGGTAAAACCTGACTTTTACACTTCGAATAAGTTTCGGGAGGATAAGGTTAAAGGAGTACCGACACAAATCCTTGACATTCTCATATTGTTGCTGCAAATAAATGCACTGGCATGGAGAACCCTAAAAAGGATATTGCAGTGCCTCACAATGTGATGAATATATTTTTAATACGGCTCCCTTGAAGACCCACTTTCGGTTTCTATTTCAAGGGGGCGGTTTCCTAGCGACGTGTCAACACGGTCACGCGTACGTCTAAGCCACGCGTGGACAGCAATTCACGATGCTGTCACTGCAACTTTGTTGGCTGTGGCCAATTGCACGTGGGGCACGCAAACGATTTCACAGTTGTCCAGCTACTCTGACAGCAACACTGGTGATTTTGAAGAGACTGTGTTCATACGCCATCGTATTGTCCGTTGCACTGGGGCTGGCTTGCAGATGCTGGACGACGAAAACTTTAAAATCAAGTTAAAATGCTTTACACGTATTTCCTGGCTTAGGTGTGTGTGAGCGTTAACAATGCACGGCTAGAAAATGAAAGATGTTCTTTTTGCACCACTGTAAAATCGTGTCAGTACTCCTTGAAACTAATTTCTCCCCGAATTCCAAAACCACATGCAAACTTTTTTTGTGACAGCACACGGAATTTGCTGTGCATGCGCATTAACTGCTCTGCCTTGGGACAACAAAGTTGGTTCTGTTGGTTTATGTGAACCACAGTGACCCAGCAGTGGCTATTGTTATCAAAAGTGACCACTGGTGATGTGGTCACCATTCTGATGTGCCAAATAAAGTGTGGCATTTGTTTCATCTTAGCTAGGCCCCATCTTTAGTACTAAATAGTATAGAAGACATTGATTACACTTTATAAGATAAAGTGTTTAACTTATGTATTCTGAAACACGACGTGTGCACTGTGCAACGGCTTACATGCCTGTTTGTCATACCAAGGCCTCCTCGTCAGGTTTTTCAGACTAATATTTTTTCACTGCACACTAACAACAAATGGCGGGACAACACGTGTTTTGCAGCAACTGCAACAATGCCATCAAAAAGGGTGGTGACAAGATAATATGCAAAGGCTACGGTGATCTTTATACGAGAGGCACATGCTCATTGCAAGCGACCAGTGACACCACTGGAAGAGTGAGAACTGCAAGCGGACATTCTTTTCTCATTGTCCTCTTGGGTTATGAACTAATAACTTCAGTTCCTAGGCGCCAATTTTTATGACATTGTAAAACCCAACTTTTGGAATGGTTCCACAAAAGAACCTGATTTCTCCCCAATCATAGGCTTGAAAAATAGCACCCAATTTTAAATGCGGAGCATTTCTTAGTCGCACGATGTCGCGCTTTGGCGGCAGCGACGGCGCCGCCGTCAATACCCCCACTGCGCATCCTCGGCTCGTCTCGCGCCGGCCCACTGGGCGTTCAGCAAGCCGAGCATGCGCAGTGGGGGTACGGACCTCTCCCCCGTACTCCTCTCCCTCGAACGCGGGCGGTGTGTATATAAGTGGCGGAGCGCGCGTTCGGAATTCAGTCAAAGGCACCTTTGCGGACCTCTCCCCCGTACTCCTCTCCCTCGAACACACGAGAAGCAGCGGCAAAACATGAGCAGCGAGCTTTAAGACCCCAGGTACGTGAGCGAGAAGCGGCGTAAAAACGTCGTCAACGATACGCGGCTCCGGACGCTGCTCGTGGATGCAAGCGAAATAACAATTAAGCATTCCCAAACCATACCCAATTACGCAACATTCACGCGATACCCCCACCACTCTACGACACATTTACTTGAGTTCCCCCCGTGGGAAGATGCGGGCGGCAATTTTTTAGCCCCCCTCCCAAGTTCAAAAAACATGTTGAACTGGGAATATGAGCAACACAAATTTATATGCTATTACTCATGTAACTACAGGGAAGCTTGACTTGCTGGTGCTGCCGATACTGCATACATGACAGTTGCTGCAGTACCCTAGCTACGAAATCTTCAGTGCAACAAATGTTCATGCCTGTTTTTTCTCTCTGCTGCACGCCTTCATGTGCCATGGCCGACAAGCACTGTGGATTTGCCTACCTATGATGACATGGATTACCTAGGTTCTGGATAGCTTGCTGCCAAGCCAGCACATCAGCTTTCGATGTTCCGCAGGTCATCTACCCAATTATCTATGTTCCAAGAGGGTTTGCTGGGGACCAGGTGTGAGCATTCCATGTTAATGATATCATTTACACCCATTTACATTGACTTCGAAAAGTCATTTCCTAGACTGCAGCGCACATGAAGCACTTGGAGTAGTCATGGGCGAGCATTAAAGGGGCCCTGCGACACTTTTTCAACTGTCGTCTGCAGTACTGCAGTGTGTGTCCGATCGAATGCTGAGATGAACGCAAAAAGAATTATGCGAATCGGTGGTCTAGAACTGGAGTTATTAGCCCTCGAAGTTCAAAACACGAGCAGACAGCATGAAACCAACATTCCCTTTCGTATTTCGCTCTCCCGCTGACGTCAGTGGAGGCGTCCAATAGCAACGCGCGTCTTATAGAGCGACACCGGAAGACGCCGGGAGCAGAGCGCGCGCGCGCAGATAGCGTCCGGCTGTCAACACACCTGGTGTCGTTTTGCAAGTAATGTCAGATACTTTCTCTCTATCTTACGAAGCATAAAAACTATTTTACTACATTTTGGTGCTGAATAGCGTGATCAAGCAGACACCACACGCGTGTAACAAGCACCTTGGAACGTCAAGCCAATCAGAACGCCCGGCCTGGCCCCTCCTATGTCGTCACTCTATCTCACTTCCTGTAACAAAAATCTCCGTTATGTGTCGCCTCAGTTCAAACAGAAGGCGATTTTGGGCGGTTTGTTCGCTGAAATAAAATTATAACCACTCTGCTTTCGGCGTTTCTACTCTCGCTGCGACATCCCCGCGTGCAACAGTTCTAGAATCAGTGATAAAAACGGCCTACTCAATTTGTGTCGCAGGGCCCCTTTAATGCCTTTATTTATACTGTTTAAAAAAAGTGCCGGTGCACGGTGGGTGGCGCAACTGTAGAGATGGGAGCACGAAAGAGAGGAATAAAGGAGAGAGTTCCCAGGCGGGTTTGCAGCAGATGCATGCCACGATCGAAGTTGCAAGCGTGCGGGCTCAAAGGCACACGGCCACTTTCGGTCGCAAGCGATCTGGACCTCGACTGCTTGCGTGAAATCACAACCGAAGAAGTGTAGCACCTCGGGCTCTCACTTGTTTAATTGAGAAGCACCTAATAAATTGGTGAGTCTGTGTAGGAAGGCAAGGCCAGATAAGACCACACGCAGCGCATGCGAAACAGAGCACAAAGACGAGAATGAATTTGTTAAGTGTAGCACGGGCATTGTTTGTCGGATCCCTTTAACGTGCGGAAGGTCTTACATTGGGCAGACCAGTAGGTGTATAAATGACACACTAAGGGAACATAAAAACAGGGTATGCAACGTGGCTCCAGATGGTTTCTTCGCCACTCATTGTCGAAGGTGTACGTGTAAACCCAGGTTTAAGGAAACGGCTATCATGAGTAGTGTTACGGGGAGTATTTATTTAGCGTCGAGGACAGCAAAAAGAACTGATGTGTGGTGGCTGGCGACAGTAACACGAGCAGTGCACATACCAACAACAGGTGCCCGGTTTCCGTTGGCTACTCGCACTGTGGGCGACACAGCAGGAGTAAGCACTTTTCGTAGGCGTGATCGGAGCGTCGAACTCATGACAGATATGTGGGCACCGGTATCGATAAGGGCAGTAACGGTCACGCCATCCACAAGAACACCAAGTAAATTGCGTCGTGAAATAGGAGTCGGTAGAGGTTTTTCGGTCCGGGTCGTCAATGCAGCATCACCTCCAGGAGCTGCACTGGTCAGTTTCCCGACAGATGCCCAGAGTAAGCCGGTGATGGAGAGCGACGACGTTGAGGAGAGCGCGACTGGCGTGCTTGAGGCGACGGCGATCGGCTGGGCCAGCGTCCTTGTGAGGCAGCGTCGGTATACGTCGGTGCAGAGCGTGAAGATGGACGGGGAACGTCATGGTCCTGAGGGTAGTCATCCGGAATAGGTGCTCGAGAATACAAGCGGCGATCTTGACGGCGGTAAGCGGAGAAGCTTGGTCGAGAGTACCAATTATTGCGGCAGTAGCGTGCAATGTGGCCGGCGCGGTGGCATGAAAAACAGATGGGTCGATCGTCCAGAGTGCGCCACTCAGAGGGATTTCGGTAGCGTGGTGGGAACTGCGGAACCGGAGAGGCAGCAGCAACGGTTGGGGTGGCGTAGCGTTCAACGTGACGAACTGTGGCACGCATAGGCTGAGGGGCGTGACTTATGGTTGGTGGACTTATGATGCCCATATTTGCAAACTCTTGGCGCACGACCTCTTGGATGAGAGACACCGTGGCCAGATTATCGTGCGCAGGTGCTTGATAAGGGGCAGGAGCCATAGCTTCGAGCTCTTGGCGAACAATTCTTGTGAGGTTGTTAGGTGTGGAGAACGCAGAAGGCGCTACTGGATCTTCGCACGAGGAAGTCGGAGCTGTGTTTGGGAGTCGGCTAAACCGCTGAGTAATCCGCCTGCTTTTTGCCTGTTCAAACCGCCGGCATTCGGTTATGATGGCATCAACCGTGCTGCAGGTCTTGCACATGAGGATGTTGAAAGCGTCGTCAGCTATGCCGTTTAAGACATGAGCAACTTTGTCCGCCTCTGGCATGTCTTTGTCGATCTTTCGGCACAGAGCTAGCACGTCTTGGATGTACGCTACGTAGGATTCCGTTGGCGTCTGAGCTCTAGATACGAGCTCATTGCGGTCTGCCATTTGGCGCCCCACCGTTCGGCCAAACAGGTCACGCATCTTCCCTTTGCATACGTCCCAGCTTGTTAGCTCTTCCTCGTGTGTGTTGAACCACACGCGTGCTGTACCCCTGAGGTAAAAGATGATGTTTGCGAGCATGAGTGTCGCGTCCCACCTGTGATGCTTGCTAACGCGCTCGTACAGGACAAGCCAATCTTCGACGTCATTGTCGTCGGTGCCGCAGAACGTGCCGGGGTCGAGAGGATGAGAGACGACCACCGTTGCCGGAGCCGCTGGTTGAGGCTGCGAGGACTGCGCGCCGTCTTCAGGCATTGTAGCAGGGCATACGTGGCGTCCGCTGCGAAGTTCCAGGGCCGGGGTGTAGTAAAGCCCGCAACCTCCACCAAAAAGATGTTACGGGGAGTATTTATTAGGTGAGGGACAGCCTACAGTCGTCCGGACAAAACTGCTCAGAGCGCACCAGCTGTAAGGGCACCTCTAGCCTGTGCCCCACACCAACGTCTTCGTCGTCGTCGTAGCTGTGACAGTAGGAACCAGTGCGAGCCAACACGTCTGATAGTAGAAGCCAATAACATCTCGAAATCTGGGGGCGCATGCGTAAGTAGGGCATCAATTATGCTGTCTGAAAAAGAACTTGAATACATGTGCTCTCGGTAAGGTGCTTTTGGTTGTGGTTTTCGCTGTTCCAGGTAGCAACATGAGAAAACAAAAAAATGAGACTCATTGATGGTGTTTTGTCATGTGCACGACATATGTACTCCTGTTGCTTTAGGTGATTTCCATTTGTCATCGTTCACAGTTCTAAGCAGTGCACACGTGGCGTCTAACGTTTTGAAGGTATATGTACGAGCGGGATCTAAGGGAAAATAAATCAACTGTTGAAAGTTAGCGCTGTGGTGTGCCTTCCTTTTGTCCGTGTTCTGCGTGCGCTATCATCAAACTCAAGATGCCCTACCAACAAGCCCACATTGCCACCCTCATCGATTTAATTGAGAAGGTTCTCTGATCAAAACCAGCTGTGATTATGAGAGACACCGTAGTGGAAGGCTCCGGAAATTTTGACTACCTTCGTTTCTTTAACGTGCACTGACATCGCCCAGTGCACGGGACTTAACACCCGCGGGAGAGAGAAAAGAAATTAAGAGAACAATACACCAGCGTTTCCTGGCTTTTATAGGGGCTTGTAAATATTGCGTGTGACTATGTACACGGTTTCCACCCGTTTCTGCGATCAATGCAGCTTGAACGTTTATTGTAGAAATGCAGAAAGTCGCACGACGCGGCCACTACGCACAGCTCTCCAAGTTTGAAAATACCTGCAACGCAGTCGGGGCACCAGCTATGGCCATTTTCATCTTCTGATCCAGCGAAGAAGCACAGCACAAAGTCGGCTTTGCTCTTTATAGATTTGATCGCACTTTGGAACTCTTCAAAAGACCTCGTCACAATTTTTTTCACCATGTCCGCGTAGGCGCAGGCAGATCGAATGAGGCGAACGCGACGAACCACTAGCCCACTGTAAAAAATAGCGCCACTGGAAAACGCCCCAAGGCACAAGCTCACCACACGATATGAGACATGGATACAGTGTACTAGAAGAGGGCAGTGGGCATGGAGGAAACAAGGAGGTTATTTCTGGAGTGGAAGCGTGCCGCCGAAAGTGAAGCCGTCGCCGCCATCTTGCTCAAGGAAACAGTAGCAGACGACCACGCAGACGGCGGAGCGCGTATACAACGCGACGCTGTTTCGTGGTGTTTAAACACTGTGTCCTGTTTTTCCTAAGCATCTAAATATATGAGAAGGCAACGGTGATTTCGAGCGTCACTTTCGGCTGCACAAATCGCGTTCAGAAGAAGCTTGGAATGACGTTTCACGTGTAAGTTTTTCTCACTTTCTTCACGTACGGCTGCCCGTTTTCAGTGCATTTTGCCAAAACAGAGGGCAATTTTTAACGTTCGCATCCATATATTACCTCCCTACGCCTGTATGAAAGATAACTGTAAGTTTAAATACTTGCTAGTGCTTCGTTTTTAGATGCGTGCATACAGGATTTGCTACGGGCTCGAGTTCTGCTAAAATACACGTCTGATGCACATATTGGATAGTCACTGCAGTGTTTGTATGCGAACTTTAGAGGAAGGGCATCTTTCCGGAGCGTAGACGCAGATTTGTTACGCGTACGTGTTGACGAATGCGCAAATGCAGCGAGCACGTACGTATGGCGTGTTTCTCCGCGCTACTGGTTTCGAAAATGAAGGGGGAAAAAATACTATGCGTAGCCTTCTGACTGAGAACAGGTGTTCGGAGGGGTGGATGGAAAGCTTAAAACAGCCGCTCGATCACCTCTGCTCTAGTGATACCGAACAACCCAACCTCTGTCTTCAAGTGCATGCTTTTCGGCGCGTATCCCGTGTAAGAAATCTCCTATGTACGTTTACAGTCAGAACTAAATGAGGAAGTTTTCCGAACGCACCCAACGGGTCTTGACAGACGCGGATCTGAGAAGACTTCGCAAACGCCAAGAGCAACGAACAGTTTGGAAAAATGTACATGAAATACGAAAAAAAAAATAGAGCGTGCGAGGTTAGTTAAGGCAACATGCAGAAAACATGCGCTGTACTCAATCGGTTGGATACGTGCTTGAATAAAGGGCACGAATGTATTTCACGTCAGCTGGCAGTCGCACAGTGCCGCATATTTGCGCTATATCGCATCACCACATCACAAAAACCTACTTTCTACTAACAGACAGAGTAAGCCGGCAAGTACGATTTGCATAGAACCTCTCAGCCAGCGGTGTTCTTTTGTTTTCCTCGACGCCTGCAGCTGAGTACGGACGCGGGAAAATTTTTTTCTCAACTAGAAAACACCGTTGGTAACTGGCATAAGCATAAAGTTGGTTTCTGTCTCAATGTTTCGTCGTGAGGTTGCAAAACAAGTCGAGCGCCTATCTTAATACATTGCCGTCTATGGCGCGCCCGCGTACTTTTTGCTCTAGTAACATGGCCGCCGCCGGCTTCACTTGGCTAGAGTGTACTAGAAGTTCTAGTACACTCTAACTTGGCCCCGTAGCCTAGGTAACATGCTTCTCG